>JARHVA010000099.1:2110000-2512500 GCA_037957365.1 Torreya grandis | reverse complement strand
GCAAAGTGACCAACTCTATGTAATTTATAATACAAGGAATATAGTTAATATTTATTTTAGTAAACCACCCCTTCCCACTATCAAATTCAACTCCCTCTTGCATATTACCCTTTTTTGACTTCACTAAAACATAAGTTTATACCATATATGCACTATGTTATGTTTGAATTCAAAAACAAAGCATTTTGGCTCAGAAATGGTTTTGATTCTTGAGCCAGAGGCTTGGTCCTATCAACACATATCCAAATTTGAGATCTTTGACAAAAATTAATAAAATTGAACTTTTATTGCAAAATACACTATGAATTTCAATGAGCCAATTCATAAAATTATTATCATGATGATGCACATGCTCTCCTCTTTCCAAGTAGATATATATTTTTTAATTTTTAGACTATTTTAAGGTTTATATCTATGTTGATTTATAACTATGGCTATTTTAGGCCACTACATGATACAAATATACACATCTATATATGTTTGATTATTTTTGTTTTCATTGATCCAAATGTGAAAAAAAATATATGGTCACAAACTAGATCTAATTTTATATGCATTAAAAAATCATTTTTTTAGATAGTTATTGAGGTCATAGAACATCTATCCATTTTTTTGTTAATTTTCATGATCAATTTACTTTTAAAATTAATAAAAAAAATACTCATTAATTTTTTTAACAAAATATATGTCACAAACTAGATGATCTTATCTAAATTTTTACAAAAGGGTTTCAAAAAATACTAAACTTTTCTATAAAAAGGTTGCATTGTATAAATGACTATCTACTCTATTTTCCTAAAAAACATAAGAGTTCCTCTTCATATTTTATATGTTTGACCTTCTTATACTTAACCATTTTTTTAAATATTTTTGAAACTAGACTCGAAATTCTACAATTCATGTTCTTATACCATCTTCAAATTTTGAGTGTAGCCATCTCAAATAATCTACAAAAGTTGATCTTTTTTAATTTTTAGGAAAAATATGTCCATGGGCAGCCCCTTTTTATTCACCAATTCCTTTCACTTACCTTGATATTTTATTAATGTATTTTTTTTAATTTTAAAACAAAAATGTAAAAAAAACATGTGTACATACATTAATTAAATAGAATTAACATTTATGAAATGGTATATTCTTTCGGCTGGCTATCCAGAATATAATTTTCACTATGGATAATCTTCAAAAGAGGGGGCTAATGTTGGTCAATATATGTCCCTTGTGCGAAAGAGATAATGAATATATTGTTCACCTTATGATAGGATGTAGTTTATCCTTTAAGGTTTGGAGTACCCTATTGGCTAAATTTCAAATTTATTGGGCCCAACCTTCCTCTCTAATGGATATATGGCTTTCGTGGACATATCCCTTTAAGAATAAGGATTTAAAGATCTTTTGGTCTATGAATCTTCGTCCTTTAATTTAGGGTATCTATAAAGAGAGGAATGACATAATTTTTAGGGATATAAAGAACTCTAGCTCAAGGGTTTATTATAAAATATTATGCCTCTTTCAACAAAAATTCAAGTGCAAGAAAGCCATAAAAAATAAATATTTATCCAAATAAGAAGAGATTATATCTACGAAGTGGAATTTTAACTTGAAAGAGAGACAAGAGGTGGATAGCAGAATTGAACTTAGAAGAAAGGTCAGATGGCAAGCTCCTTCCCTAGGTTGGGTAAAATTGAACTTTGATGGATCATCCAAAGGAAATCCAGGGGCCTTGGGAGGATGAGGAATCCTTTAAAATGTGAATGGGTAGTTTATGGTAGCCTATACTAGAAACATGGGAATTCATTACAATCATTGGGTTGAAGCTATGGTTGCATTGTAGGGATTACAACTGACAAGAGAGATTGGAGTGCAATGTTTATATATCAAAGGAAATTCACTTAAAATTATTAAATTTCTATCCAAAAAGAGTGTAACTAGATGGAATATTATTAATTTATAAGAGGAAGCTCTATAAATGATTGGATCCCTTTAGGGTGTCCACATCCAACATATATATAATTAAGGTAACTAGAATGCAAATTGGTTTGCCAATTTGGGAGTTATTAAGCAAAACTTTAGAATGTGGATGAATAAAGAGGAATTTTTGAGGATGTTGTTCATAAAATTGAGAAGGAAGTTTTATTTATGGTACATGAAGAGCATTAGTCATAAGATTGAGCCTAGAATTTTTTCGGCTATCCACATTAAGAGTAATCATTTATGCTTGGTTAGGAGCATTATGCATTTTGGTTATAACAAGAAAACATGGTTACAATGTGTTGTCATGATTCAAGATAGGAATACTGATTATTTAAGTAGACATAGTAATGCATGTAATACCATCAAGAGATCTCCCCTAATTTACACATGTTGGAATTATGACAAGGTGAGACTATTAACCAAAGGTTTAAGTTACATATACTAATTATTTATGTAGTTTCATAGATTCATTGAATGGAAGGATATGGATAGTGAAACGATCATGGGGAAATTTGAATAGAATTGAACCAATGTCAATAAAGTATTTGATGAAATATGAATAAATTTTGGGAATTCTCCATGAGGGAGGTTTCTCAACTTTTATCATTATGATCAGTTTGTTTTGAATAAATTCATTATCAATTGGGAAGAAAGAGTAATTAAAATCAGATGAGCTTTCATAGTTTTATCTGAAGAATTGATAGTTCATGTTATTGGTCTAAATACTAAATATTACAATTACACTAAATCAAGTACAGATTAATCCATTGAAAATATAAAATTCTTGTTGAACAATGAGTAACTCACTAAGTATCAAGGAGGCTATCTGAGAGAGGACTTCCTACTAAGCCTATTCCTAAGATCTCCTATACCCCTAGTCCCTAATCAACCACCTAATCCTTATATAATCCCCTACCTAATCCTTATTAATCCTTAAGAGGATTCTAGAATCCTCCAATTTTGGAATACTCTTTAACTTAGCCTTCCCCATCTAGAACCCTCTATTCTAGAGGTTTCCAAGGAATTAAAAATTCCTTGGAAAATACCAAACCATTGATTTGAATAGCCAAAGATTTAAATCTAGCCATTAGTTCTTCCCTCCATATTCTATATAAACAAGCCATTTCTCCATGACCAAACTAGAATATCCATGATCCATGAACTAAAATCTCCATGATCTATTAACTAGCAATCGCAAGCATCCATTGAATCTAAGAAAGCCATAAAATCTCCATGTCAAATACATGAATACATAATCCTTAATCATGCCAACATAATGTCAAAATTTTGATTCTATTACAATCCAAATTCAATAATTTTCTTGAAGATCTTGGAGGGAGGCTAGCTGAAGTAAGGAATTGGTAAGATATTCTTCATCTATTCTGATTTTCTTCCGTAATCTCTCCTATCAGGTAGTTTGATATTTTTGGTTTAATTTGCATATTTAGGTATTTTAATCCATTTGCTCAAAATTAATACTACATTTTGGTGACCACGGTGATATTATCCCTCCCAATTTAATCATATGGCTTGTTAGTGGTGATCTGAAAGCTTTTAGGATTGACTGTTGGAAGAAAACTATCAGATATTTGACAATTTGCATGCATATGTGAAAATTGTGATATTAATCTACAAATCATGACATTGCAGTGGTAGTTTTTCATCAAAATTCATGGTATTTCACTAAATACCATGTTTTAACCACTAATAGTCTTTTTATATGGTAGGTTGTTTCTCAGGTACAATACTACAAATTTGTGAATCATGGTATTGTACTAGTAATCGTGATATCACATCTCTAAGTTATGGTTTTTTAGGCCCCTATGCCAGGCATAGATTCATTCATTTCATCTATTTTTTATTATTTTATAACCCCTGTGTGCTTACATTGTATATTCTTATGTCTTAAAACCTAGGCTTCTACCATTTTTTGCAAGACAAATAAGACTGGTTGAGATTTTGATGCTAGACTATTAAACTGTAACATCATTATTCTTAGACTCATGATATCACCCTTCAAATCATGGTATTGATACTGATAATCATGACATTGTAATTTTCTAAAGTTATGCTCTAATATCTCACCTATAGGTATCATCTTATCATTTTTTACCTTGCAGGGGGACCAGTAATCACATAAACTATCGTATAAACCCTTTTAGAATCATGTTTAAGTTTTTTAAGATCTTAAAGCATATATGTTTGCTAACCACATGTTGTAAGGGGATTTTATCTATATAATCTACTATGTGATGGGATTATTGATAGGGTAAATAAGAAACATCAAAAGGTGAGATCATCTAAAGGAAAAACATCATAGTCTTAACCTCTTTGTTGTCTTCCATAATACCACTAATCATGTAACTGTGATATTGTCTTAAGAATAGTGACATTGCCTTGTCATTAGTGATATTATGATTTAGTTATTTTTAGGTTTTTTCTGTTTATTGTCTAATATTTTCAAATTCATAAGGCATAATTTAGGACAATTATAATGAGGAAAACATCTTGATATTATGCAAATTATTCATAATTTTGTCCATTTTGATAAAAATCTTACCTTGACATCCTTTTATACAACTTTGATTCATAGTTAAATTTTTTAATGAACCATAGTTATTTGCAAACAATCCTTAGGAAATTATATTCCTATAAGCATTTAGGCAGCCTATCATAACCATCTAGGAATTTGCATTAGTAAAAAATATATAAATTTTGATGTTTTGTATCTTTCTACAATATTTCCATTCTTGCAATCATGATATATCATTATAAGTCATGGTATTGCATAAACTATTGCAATTTTATAGAAAACCACATGGTAACCGCTAGTAGTTAGGCACTTTCTATAATATCACAACTTTTTAGTTGTGATATTGCATAAAAGTGGATATTGTAGTCTATGGTTATGATATTGATTTTGGTCTGACTGTGCATCTATGGTATTTCATTTTAAAGTTACGATTTTACACTAACTTTTGCATTCAATTTTGTCTCTCTTGAGTGAATTTTTATATTCATTTTTAGTGATTTTTTAGTCATTCTAAGCCTCTTTTAAGGCCCAAACTACCTTTGGCATCGATGGCTCTGACCCTCGACCCTACCCTATACCACAATAGGGAGTGCACCTAGGGCACTACCCTCAAACCCTACAAGGGGTTCTACACCTTGACCCTGGAAGGGGAACCACCCTTTGACCCTACTGGGGGATGCCACCCCTAGACCCCATCCAAAGAAATTACAGATCCAAATCATGATTTTTCTAGTGGTTTTTATTAAGTCATATTATACTAACATTTTGTTTCTTGCAAGGGTGAATTTTGTCATGCTAACATTTTCTTTTGTAGTTCATATTTTGGTCTAACATTGTGTCTTGTAGGTTACCCCTCAAGATTTTTAATTGAAATTACTAATAATTATCTTTCATATTTCCTCTTTAAAAGTGCTAATCAAATTATAATCATTTTCTTACAAGCTATCTATCGAAGAGATTTTGGCATCTTAAAATTTATTTTAATCTAAAATCATTTTAATCACTTTGTTGTCTAAATTCCTTGTATATTCTTTATATATCCTTGCAACTTATATATATCTCACATCTAATTAATCCATTAATTAACATTTTTGGTCTACCTATTTATCACTCGAGGGCTATGGTGGTGTATGCTCTCCTTTTTGCATCCTTGCAATGATTCCTAGAGGATCAAAAACCACCCACAAACCCTCCCATTTTTTAGGGGTAATGTGACATGGAATTGACACCCACGCACTTGACATAGTCTTAGGGGGATAGCGACTATGTATTTCACCACCATGCACTAATCCACACTTCATGTTCTAATAGATTATAAATATTAGGGGTAATTATCATTAGGCTAAGCAATTGACCCCATATAGGTCATCTATGAAGGGGAGGAGTTCATTATTTAAACCAATAATTAAATAATACCCTAAACAAACTTGCACCCCATTGTACCTAGCATATATTGGGGATGCCCTTAGATAACCTATTCAGCCTAACATAGGACCATCAATCATAACAAGTAACTTGTTGTTAGAGTCAGGATCAGCTCCCAAAAAGCCATTAAGTGTAAAGGGGTTGATAGGGTTCAATCAATTTTGTAATTTTTCATAGTCTTAAAGCATCATCCATGAAGTTGTTAGATGGTGCATTTATTGGGTTACACACCCATAATCAGTTTACTAGTCATAGGTTTATGGTTTACCTAATTTGGTATGTGTTATGTTGGACTTGTGTTGTTTATGAGCCAAGTCAGTGTTTTACCCAAACCTACCCACAACTATTTAGATATTTTATACATATTGTCATCTTATATTATCATCCTCTTGTACATATTTTCCTTGTACATCCTTTTAAAATTGTCCCATCCTATCTCCCATCACCCTCTTGTCTTAATCTCATCCTAGTCTAGTCATTTCCATCCATCATTGGTCATAACTTCCACCACTTACACATCCTAATCCAGTCTTGGCATCCCTCCATCACATCTTATCATAGTATAACCTCATATTATTCACTTAGCCTTAGCATTAATCATCCCTAACATCAAATTTATCACTTAGTCCACCTTGTACTAATCACCTCCTAGTCTAGTCTCATCCCTCCACATCACCTACATATCCTAATCACATCTTGTCATCCACATATTGTCCTAATTCTACTTTATCCATAACCAATCATTTATCTTGATATTGTCTTGCCTAGTCACCTTATCCACCTATTCCTATTCATAGTCTAACCCATTTCATATTCTTGTTTATACTAATCCCCCCATCAAGTCTGCAATCATCCTTTGGTCCTCATCCATGTTGGCAAAACATTCTTATCAGGTCCTCATCATTAGCTTGTTTGTATCTAATCAAATTCAAATCATAATCACATATCTTACCAATCTATTAATACAATCATCCCACCTTCTTTGAGTCAATCATATTAATTCTTGAGCTAGTTTTAATCTAATCAATCCTTAGTCGATATCAGTCCTTTATACTAGTCTATCCCCTCACCAAATCTTAGAGTTTATCATAGCTCACTTAGTCAAATATAATCAACATCATTAGTGTATATTGTATTATTCCATCCAACATCTCATATCATCGAGTTAGAACTTGAAATCAGACTAAAGCAAGCCTTTGTACAAATTTGTTTACTACGTCTCATCTTCATCCCTTAATCATTCCATTAAATCCCTTGCACCTACTAATTAGGGCCAGTGAACCATATCATCCATATTTTATCCCATCTTTATCTATCGCATCCAAAACAAACTTGGTTAATACCCTAATTAAACAATGCCTCATTATCAATAAGGATTTGCTCCTTTCTCAATTCCTTGAGATGAACACTCCATGTCTAACAGACTTTGACCCCATCCACCCATTATTACCTATAGTCCAAACCCATTCATGTGATTTCCATTCCAATCCTCCATCCACTTGGCATAGCCAATCATATGCTCCTTCTCACACTAGCAAAGGTAATCCTACCCTAGCCACCTCATCTAATACTAGTCCACCCACCCATCACATTAATAACCATATAATCTAAAGTCTAAATGCTTATACATATAAGTCATGAAGTGAAGAGAGACCCTATACTCCTCTTCATATGTCCTTCAAATCACTTTTCCACCAACTTATCACCACTAACTTGATGGTCTATCCACCCATACAAGATCTTAATCCCACCAATCCTAATCCCTCTTGGTATAAAGATAATTGATACTATGTACATCATTAAACTTGGTGTCATACCATTAATCGATGTCCAAGACCTCATTGACCGTGTTGACATATAAAATGAGGATGAACCAAACAAGTCTATATCCTTGGGTGAATAAGAATAGGAATGCCAAGATTACATTCCCAATCATGATGAAGCCCTTTTCCTTCTAAGCCAAGGTCAAGACACCACCTACATATTCCATGGTCCCCCCATATTTGATAAATCTTCCATTAAAAATGAGTCTATTCCCCATGATCTTAGTCCTTCCTTCCCTCATGATTCCTTCTTTCATGGGCCTAACCTTGGTGAATCCATTATTCATCCATCATCTCCCCCTCATCCATCATGTCAAAGACCCCATGATGAGAGGTCACTTGTGGATAATAAATATTCTACCAGCAATATCATGATAAAGTCGGCATCAAAGTACATATAAGTTTTATTTGAATTAGGATCATGTTCAACACCAATATTTGAATTATATTCCTCATCAAAAACATCATCCCTCATTGATATTGTAGCAGATTATTACTATGCCTCTCCTTTTCATGATACCTCTAATTTGGATGAAAATTAGCCACCAGGCATATCTTTTGATTCCAATTAAGATGATGAAGTCATAAAAAAATTATTACAAACTTTATCTATCAAATATTGTTAGAGTGGATTTAATTCTACCTTATACATGATTTTTAGATAGTCTTTATAATCCTTTTATTTATCTTGAGGGGATCTTCTCCTATGTTGAAACTAGGTCTCCTAAGAACCCTTATGAAGACCATGCTACCCTATCACCCCTCATTGACCTCATCATACCATCTCCATAGCCTTCATCCATCGTAGATCCTTTCCTTCCCATAAATGATCATTTGATCAACTCTCTCCATAGGGAAAAACATGAACATACATCGTTGGATCCTTACTTGAGTGATATAATATGTGCCACAAATACAAAGGTCCAAGATTATACTCAAAAGTTCATACTTGATAATCATATAATCTTTGATCCCTTAAGTCAAAATCAAGAAAAGTTAAATCATCAACCTAATCCAAGTGTCTTCCCCTAATGAATCCCAAAATTAGGCACTAGGTGATTATCTATCAAGTCAAAAAATAATTTCCTCTAGTGAAGCCCAAAATCAGGTACCAAGGGGCAATCAAAGTTAAATCCCATCAAAAAATCAAAATAATGTCAAAATCACTATCCATATGGTTTAATATTTCTAAATATCAAATCAAAGATGAACCAAAAATTCAAAATGTCTTGGATCTCCTACAATCTTTATCATATGGCATCAATCAAATGAGGAATGTCTAACATCTCTAACAATGTATAAAACTACTAGTCCCACTTCCCAATCATCTAGCTCACCATCCTATCCTCCATTCAATTCCAATACACCCCCATCAACATCAATACATAATCCAATCCATACCTCCAATCACATTCTTAGGTAGCATTATCTCTTATAGAGGTAATGAAGATACCTGGTCTAGATATCTGGAGAGGTCACAATCAAGAATCATAAAAAGTCACATGGATCTCAATACATCTATTGGTGATATCATGATCCCAATGACTCATATCTCCAAAATAAGAGTTGGATAAATCACATGAAAGTGATAAAATTTATTTCATCTTGTACCTATGTATAATAAATTGAGATGCCATCTAAAAAGTCTAAAAAGTAAAAAAATTAGAAAAAAATTTAAAAAAAAATCATTCATCCAATGGTGAAAACTAGTTTACTAGTGCCTTGGGAAAGTACCATGATAAAAACCATTTTTTAGCATCATGTTAAAATAATCTGTTATCCATATTTTACCTCAACACTTAGGGGTAAAATCCCTCCATCAAACCGATCCATATCATCCTTATCTATCTTATCCCTTGGTGTTTACCCATCATCCCCCATCATCTCATGCATCATATTGTGTCTCTCCTTTATTCCAATCTTAACCTTTTTAAGGGAATAACATTTGTCATGAGAAATATTCTAGAACCATCTTGGCATATCCTCAAATGGACACTCAGGAAACTACATATTTGGTTCCTTCATGATGTAGTCATTGGTAAATCCCTAATCCCTCCTTCCTTGCCCCTCATCCCATTTTCAACATCACTCTCATCATTTTATCATACCATCCATTATTCCAGCCATACTTATCTTGGTTACTAGTCTTGTTATTCCTTTTACTAGTAACTCCTTTTGTATAGTGTACATACATATTCTAAAAATCCCTAAAAAAATTGAAATATTCCAAAAACCCTAAAAATCATAAAATTTGAAAAGGCCAAAAATAGTCCATGGTGTCTTGTCTTATGAATTTTTTCATAGTCTCACCCACCTCTATGACTTTCATATTTTGCAATCACGTTATCCATCCTCTTATTCTAAACTAGGGGTAAATCTAGTCTATATCGAGCTAGCATTGACCTAGTCTCACTTTCACCTAATCAATCTTATGTTCCTCATCTAAATCTCCATATCTTTATCCAAAATCTTTATCCTAATCCATGTCCTTATTCTACTCTAAATCCATAACTATTCCACATTCCTATCTAAAATCTATACCCTAATAATCCTCATCTAAGTCCCTCACCTAGTCCAAAATCCATATCCACATCCATATCCTTACCTAACTCCTAATTCTAATCATCATCATTAGTCTATTCCAAATCTAAATATATATTAATTCCACAATCACATCATGATCATCTTAGTCCAACTCATCACCTAATCAATCATCCCATCAACTCTCATTAGAATAATTAGACAAGACACAATGGCACTGAATGTAAATAATTGTGTGTGTTACTTGTCTGATCTTTGTTATTTGGCTTGTTTGTATGTCTTTTATCACATATATATTTGATTATATTTATCTTTTGATTATATTTTACATCATATGATAATTCTATGAGGTCACCAAAGCTACAACAATGCTTATAAGTGCCCTCAATGATGCAAAGTTCACTATTTACCCACACACTTTAGTGCAATGTCCTCTTGGTCATATTTATATCATGGGGAATACAATCAAGTGCCATATTTATTGGATTGCTTAGAATATTATGAGCCTTATGATAGTTTTTATGGATTAATCATCTACACTCTCATCATTTATCTAATCTTATAAATCCATATCATCTAACATATAATCTCCAATCATCAACAATCTAACCTCTCATCAGTTGTCCTAGTTCATCCTCTATGTAATCACTAAAATGTCTAATCATCATCATCATAATTTACCTTATAATCAATCATTTTTTTAATCCTCTATTCATAACTACATCAGCCTAAGGTCTTTTTAGACTATATAAGTAGCACTTGGCCACTTTTCAGTACCCAAGGATAGCTCAACCACTTTCACCTCTTTCCCTATCATTTTTTGTCACATCCATAATCACATATATCATGTCCCTCATCATCTTCAAGTCCTACATCATTAAACTCTATGATATATAATATCAATCATTCATCAATCAGTCTATTGATCAATCACCATCACTATAGTAATCTCATTAATCTTTTTCATCAATCACTTGAACCTATCGATTGGGCCCGACATATCATAAGATCCATCTTTTCCTCCATCAATCATCCATCATCATTGATTGGTAAAATTGTCATTTATCTCTCCCTTGCATGTGTCTTTTCTAGGGGCATCATCATTACTAATCATATTGTGGATCATTGATCTAATGTAATGTCATCCAATTCTTCCCATTTGTCTTTTAGTTACTTGATCATATTGTTTCTTATCTAGCATCTCTTTCATCATATTTTTTTACTATGGCTTTGAGCTATAATCATCAATATTATCAAATCCTTATCTTATCATAGCCAATATCTCTCCCTTTCATGTGTCCTTCTTTGGGATACATTGAAATCTTACGACCTTTTGTCCTATCATCACCATGTTATAATTGATTCCCCCTTTAGATGTGCCAACAACTGTAACACAATCAATTTTAATTCCCTATGCATTTTTTTTTGTCAGGGGTATCATCAATTTATATCTCACTACTCAAGTCAAATTCATCTTCTTCATCATATATCTCACATCATGCATCCCATCCCTTTGTCTATTCATTGTATCCCACCCCTCATTTCCTTTTTTGAGTGGTCATCCATATTTTTCCTCCTTACATGCCCCCTTGAGGGGTCATCATATCCCCTAACATCATCTACTAACATTCGTCTATGAAATGGTTTTTATTTGAAAGACCATTACTCCTTCCACTTCATTCCACTCACAATACCCTTTCAAAGAGGGGCAAAATGTATGCACCTAAATCCTCTCACCTTAATTTTTCTAATTAATCCTACTAATTTATCCCCTTCCTATTGATTTATCTAATATATCCCACCCGACATTTCCTCATTTACTAGCATTATTATTCTCCACTTATTCATTAATTCTCCTAAATCCCCATTATCCTATCCTAATCTCACTTATCCATTATTTGGGAATTTTAAATTCCCATGACCCACCTACCCACCTACTAGGATCTCCTACACCCCTAGTCCCTAATCACCCATCTAATCCCTATCTAATCCCCTACCTAATATTAATTAATCCATAAAAGGGTTCTAGAATCCTCCAATTCTAGAATACTCTCTAACTTTGCCTTCCCCATCTAAGAACCCTCTATATTAGAGGTTTCCAAGGAATTAAAAATTCCTTTGAAAATCCCCAACCATTGATCTAAATGGCCCAAGATTTAAATCTAGCCATTGATTCTTCCTTCCATATTCTATATAAACAATCCATTTCTCTATGACCAAACTAGAATATCCATAATCCATGAACTAGAATCTCCATGATCTATTAAATATCATTCATAAACATCCATTTAATCTAAGAAAGCCATGCAATCTCCATGTCAAATCCATGAATCCATAATCCTTGATCATGCCAACATAATGTCAAAATTCTAAGTCTATTGCAATCCACATTTAACAATCCACTTGAATATCTTGGAGGGAGGCTAGTTGGAGTAAGGAATTGGTAAGATCTTCTTCATCTATTCTTATTTACTTCCATAATCTCTCCTATTAAGTAGTTTGATTTTTTGGGTTTAAATTGCATATTTAGGTAGTTTAATCCATTTGCTCAAAATTCTTACTACGGTATGTCTAATAAACCTAAAGTTAACCATTGCATTATTATGGGGAGATATGTCCAAGCTTATATTTTATATGGGTTATATAATATCCAAGGAAGGGTTAAAGTTTAACTTTTCTAAGAATATATCTAAGGAAATCAACCTAGCAGTTGACGAGGTATATGTTAGAGGAGGAAATTTTTTGTGGGAAATGTATTTAATTTTTTGAATTTGATGTTATTAAAAGAATTAGTCATCACGTTTTTAGACTCTAAAGGATATGAAGTCACATGTAGATAAGTATGTCTTGCACCATGTATAGATTGAATGAATGAGCCTTATAATGACTTTTTTATATTATTCAACAATGTGAACCAATTTTTTGTTTCGAAGAGTAGTTTGCTAAACAAAGTGATGGAAGCATACAATAAATATTTTACATTTTTCATAATGCTATATTACACATTAATAATGAAAAGGAGTAGGATATGAAGTAAACCTCATCATTAAGTTTCATAAGTGGTGTTTATGCAATAATTATAGAGCGCAATGGTGGGATTAGGGGGAATCATGCATGTAAAAATGTAGGTGGAGAAGGTGGAGAAGGAGAGGATCTTACTATGAGCCTTTTTTGATATTACCATAAAAATAGTCATGCATATGAGGGATCTAAAGATGATATCATGGATTTGTATCTTAGGCAAGAAATTATGGGGAATGAAGTGAATTATTCATTTCCTTACATTTTAAACCATTTATGCATCAAGTCCACAAGGATGGACAAAGATATAACATAAAATAAACTTAGGGATAGTCTTAAAAATAAGGGAGATGAATAAAATAAACAATATAATAGATCAAACAAAGAATAAGAATAAATATAAATATTACATGAAATAACATTAAGAAGACAATATGACAAGGGGAGTTGAAGTCTTTGAATTCAAACTTGAAGAGGAAGAGGTGATTAAAGAAGGTGAAGGACTTAAAGATGCTAAACAAACATATCCTAAGAAGAAGGAATTCACACTAATCCAGTTAAAAAAATTCAAATGGACATGGAGGCATGAGAAGGAAAAAGAAATAAAATAAAATGATAGGGGAAAAGCTTCCAAGTATCTCAAAGAAGTTTGAGAAATAAAATGAACAAGAAATACATGAGAAAGGGAGCACATCAAAAAGTGGGAGTAAAGAAGAATAAAAAATAATAAGGAACCCAAACCATTGAATCAAATTTCAATCAATGTTTAGTCTAATGATTATTATAAATAAAATATCTTGGTTTAGACAAGGATTTCACCACAAAGAACTTACAGAAACTATTGGATGTACATAATGAGGATCCAACATTTCAAAAGTTTATGAAGGGAAAATTTCTAGGATTCCCTAAGGATGCTATAGGATCTCACTTTTGATATCGGTAAGATGGATACCAAGCAAGAAATTTTAGGTTTGGTGTAACTAGATATGGAATTTTCATACTTCAACATAGGCCTAGAAGAATAAAATGATGAGTTAAAGATGAGTCTCTAGGAAGAGAAAACATATGAAGAATTAAAATAAAGAGAATATATGGATAATTATGTAATAAAAAGTATGATTGTTACCATTGAGAAATAAAAAATACAATAATTGGGATGGATGGCTACTAAAGGGTTGAATCTTGAATGAAACCTTAGTAAAACTATATGAAGGTTGTTGTGCAAGACTACAATGGACAATGTTGCATAGCCTCCTAATGAATAGCTTAAAAATAAGTTGTTGTAATTAGCCAAAGGAACATGAGAAAATTAGTTAGAGGAGTTAAATATAGTTATCAAAGAGAAGGAGTTATAGGACATGTGTTCAAGGAGTTGGGGAACACAAAAGAGTATATCAATATAGGCTAAATATTTAGAAGGAGAAGGCAAATGATATAAATAATCTGATCACAAATGAGAAGGATACAAAACAATACAGATAAATATGGTTGAGTTAAATTCCTAAAAGGCCCAATTCATGAATAATATCATAAATTAGATGAAAAATTAAAATATTTTTATAATAAGACACGGATGGAGGAGGCCAATATGCATGAGGATTTTGGTGATTTAAATTAAAAGGCAAGAAATTTTGATGAATATTAATAGAGAAAGGTGAAGATATTGTTGAATTAGAAGCAATCAAGGACATTGCATAGGCATTCAAGATAGACGTATGTGAAGTTATGATCAGATGCTATGAGTTTGAAAAGAGGGTCTGAGTGGTAATTTATAAAGTCTTAAAATCACATCAAATTAATAGTAAATAAAGAGTTGTATTATCACATACAATAAGGTAGTATGGGGGAATATTGACCCTTATTTTTTATGCATTAGGTAAAAATAATAATAGTTAAGAATGAAGATGTGCACCTGAGACACACAAATTCATGTTAGGAAAACTTATAATGCATTATTCAGGATGATGCGTATGAAGAAGTGTTATGTGTAAGAAGGACAATGCATGTTGTGTAGGTTAGAGAAAGCGTGTTTTTTGGGAGACAAAGACAAGTTAGAAGAAAACACAAAATATATCAAGGAAAGGTATATTTTATAGGTGGAAGGCCAAACACCAAAGGAACTATAATACAGAAGGCTAGGGGTCAATTCGAGTTGGGAAGCATATTCTAGGAATATACATAGCAGTGGACATGTGTAATTATAGTTGGAAAATTTTGATAAGTGGATTTTTTTTCTAGCACTAGCTCATAGGGGTCAAGGTGGTCCTAGAAACCTATAAATATACCCCTCAATCTCTCATTTGGGACATCTTTAAAAAGTATAAATTTTGTAGAGATACTATTTTTATTAAAACTTTTTATAGATTGTAAGGGAATTGAAGATCAAGATTATGTTTTTTGCAAATGTAATAAGCCTTAGAAGGTAAGTATAGATGTTTTTTATGTTTTTAAGAATGAATGCTTATGATGATTGTGTTGATGGAGGTTATACACATGTTTATTATACATTATATGTAAAGTATTAATGAAAATGAATGGAACTATTTACTAAGAGTTAATGTTTTATTTTTTTACTTCCTTTTTATGAATGTTAGGGTTTAAATGCTTTTTTGCATATATGTGTTATCTTCATATCTTATTATATCAAAAAGGTTCTTGATGTTATCTTTGTGTGCCTTAGTTGAACACTTAAGGGATTAAGTGATAGGTAAATAATGTGAGTATTCATTATTTGTTACGCATGATTGATCTATGAAAGGTCAAGTGAAGGATCATAAAAAATCACAATAAATTTTTGTTGTCACTAGGCCTCTCACAACTATGCATGGTTGGAATAGCTCATTTTTTATCCAAATTATTTTAAATATTTTCCCACTCTTTTTATTTTATATTAACTTGTTTTTTCTTAGATTAAGTGTAAAGTAGTTAAATGTAGGTCCTTTTTAAAACTCCAAGTTACTCTATAATTTTACACTATCTCAGATTGATAGATTTCACCAAGATCTCTGAATAGAGGCCACATGATGAATGTAAAATTATTGTAGAGGTATAATGATAGCTCTAAAAACAAAAAAAATCCACAAAGGAAATGTTTGCATTAGCCACTTTAGGAAAAAAATAAAGTACATATAGGGTGAAATTAGGTCACCAAAAAGGTAAAACCCTATCACAATTAGAACCCACTTAAAGGTAAATGACCCCTAATGACTTAATTAACTAAGTAAGCTAAAAAAACGTGTAGGTAAAACCACTAGGTGGGAAAAATCTTACACTAACACCTCCCCTAAAGTGTAGCTTAGGTGGGTAAAATAATTGGGTCCCACAAATGAGGCCTAATGAGGTACCCAAGTACAATGCAAATCCCATAAACTAGGGTAAAGGAGAAAACCCATAGGAAAAAAACTCCTCCCCAAAAGAGAGAAAAGAAGAGAAGAGGGATAAACAGCCTCACTAAGGTCTACAATTGACTGTAGCCATTTGGTATCCCCTGGAGGAATGCTCAAAAGTGACTATGAATCAGAAGTGGATGCAATGAAGAGTGGATTACTCTAGAATAATGAGTTTTTCTTCCAAGTGCTTGATGGATCTTCAACCAAGGTATAATTTTTGTGAAAGGAATGATCCTCATACTATGAGGTAGGTGGCCCAACTACTCTATGCCAAGATGGTGAAATATAAGTAGAGGTGAAGAAGGTATGTAGAATTCTCTATAACAATGGAATAGACTACCCAATGTCTAATGTGTCTTGGATCAATATACCATCACCTTGTAATGTTAGAAGTAGACCAAAGGTAGGTGGATCAAGAACTAACTCTTAAATATCTAGAAGGTGAAAAGGAGATGGTGGAGGTGTGTCCACTTCATTGTTGTAGTCATCTACAAAATAAGAGTTGTTAATATCAAAAAGAATCTCATGCTCAAAAGTGTCAATAGGTATAGGTGAGTATGAAGAGAAATCTAAATAATATAAAAGAGAGTCAAGAACAAAGTGTGAGAAGCTATATACTTGAGTCTGATGATCAACCACTCCTAGAGCTAAAATAGTATTACTATGCAACTCCCTGATGTATACTAAATCTGGAGTGAATTCAACTTGCATGCCTAGACCAAGGTGAGTGATCAGGTAGACTGACAAGAGATTAGTTGAGAATGAAGACACACTTAGAACATTATTGAATGTTCCACTTCTCACTTCAACAGACCCTCTCCCAAGAATCATTTTAGAATTGTTGTCACAAGTTATATAGAGGACATGTCACATGGTTTCAAGGAACTGAAATCAATCTGTGAAGAGGACATGTGATGTGAAGCACTAGAGTCAATGACCCATGTAGGAGGAGTCGGAATCACAACTACAACTAAGTCTTTGCCCTTATGTTTCCCCTTGTTAATTTATTTTGCCTTTTCTTTGCTAGATTCATTTTCCTTAGTGGATTCATGGGTTGATGAAGATGGTTTGATATAATCTAGAACACCTATGTTATTCTGAATAAGAAGGCTAGTAATGTGGTCAATTTGTTTCTTCAAACATTTACTCTCATCATGCTTACCTGAGCAATGCCCACATTTGATCCAATCTTTCTTAAGATTATGACTGGAAGAAGAGGTCACATTGTTTGATTTGGAGGTGGAAATGTTTTAATTTTCTCAACCTTTTTCTTTCTATGCTTTCTCTCTCTATTGTTAGAAGCCTTATCTTTCTCATCAAGCAATGCATGAGATTTAGATGACTTCACTGTGCTCATCTGTATCAACTTATCTTTCTCTCAAATCAAGTCAACAACAAAGGTATTTAAAGAAGGCATCTTCCATGTGGTGTCAAGAGCACTCTTAGTGGTATGAAAAGTGGACACAAATATAGAATATTTAGGACCTAGTTTAGAGAGTATTAATAGAACAAGTTGTTCATCTTTCTTGTCAATTCCACATGCTTTCAACTACAATCTCAAAAGTTTGAACTTGGAGAAGAAGTATGGAAGAGTGTCGAAGTCATCTGGGCTCAATCTAATAAACTCATTTTCCAGCTCATGTCCTCTCATCACATCTTACACTCCAAAGAGCTTGGTGAGCTAGGCCCACACTTTAGTAGGTGTTTTGGTAGATTTAATGTGAAAGAGTAGATTTGGGGAGTTGGAAAGACACAATAGTCCATGGACTTTATCACAATGGTTAAACCATTTGATTTTCACTCTAGCATTATTAAGTTTAGTCTTAGTGCCCATTATAATTTTATGGTAACCCTTAGATTTCAAGATAATTTCCATTCAAGGTTTTCATTCATGATAATTAAATGGTGTAAGTGGACTTATTGAGAATGAATCCATAGTGTAAAAGTAAGTATTACTACAATAAGTAAATAAGTAATGAAAAAAAAAGAAAGACTGAATGCACAACAAACACACAAGTACCCCCTTACAACTATCAAATAATGATCCCCCCTAAATGTTTCAAATACAAGAATGCTCATATAGACATTGTATTCAACTAAAAATGCATCTTGAGTAGTAGGTGTGTAAGTATAAGGAACAAGAGGAACATTAGATACAACTGATACTAGGTTCAAGAGTGTACAAAAAATGTGAAAATATTTATAGTTATGGAAGGTCCAATATGTAGAGCATAAAAAACAAGCACTTTTGAATAAAATGACACTCAAAAAGGAGTTATCGATCAAAAGTTATGACACTTACAAGTTCTTGCTTTGACATATTCTTGGAGCCTTTCCAAAAATGGAAAAAACTTTAATCTATTTCTTCATTACCTTTCACTTGAAATTTTACACCCACTTTAATGTCACACAGGTTTCCAACACTACTCTACTTTGGGTTTTCCAACTACTTTAACTTTAGGTTTTCCAATTGCTTCAACTTCAAGTTTTCCAACTGCTTCGACTTAAAAAACGTAATAAGCTATCAACCTTTGAAAACCCAGGTGGGTCTTGCTAGTTTAAATTGAGTTTATGAACCTACATGACTTATTACTTATAAAGCAAGTAATGAGTAATAAGTAGTTGACCTTTAAAAACCTGAATGGGTATTCTCATTATATTTTGAGTTCTTTAACTTGCACAACTTTAGAGTTTCAAATAACTACAACTTATGAAACAAGTAATGAGTAATTGACCCTAAAAAACCTAAATGGGTCTAGCAAGAAAGTAATTAAGGTTGAAAAACCTTATTACTTATAAGTTGTCACCCTGGAAAAGCTTGATCACTTATAAGTATAAGCACTTGAAAACCGCAATCTGGTCTATGAGCAAGTAGTCAAGTAGTTAGGGTTGAGAAACCTGATTACTTATAAGTTGTCACCCTAGAGAAGTTTGATTACTTCCCTGTAGTGTAAATTGGGTTCTTGAATAGCTATGACTTAAAAAACAAGTAATGAATAATCATACCTAGAAAACATGAATTCATCTTGGGAGCAAGTAAATCACCCCAGAGAACTTGAATTGGTCTGTGGGCACCAAATCAGAGATATCAAGCTTGATTCCTTGTCTACACATTGTCGTACCAATAGGAAGAAATTAGATTTTTTAGAAAAATCCATGAACTTTCTCAAAATACTAAAGACAACCTATTTAATATTTCAAAAAACCCAAAAAATATATGTAGATAGATTTTGATAAAAGCCCTTTTGACACAAGTTTTGAGGTAGTTTTCAAAACATTCCTCCAAGATTAAAAATGGTAGTCATACAGTAGGAAAAAATAGCAAGGTGAATCTAGGAAGATATTATCAAAGAAGACAAATGTATAAGGCTATCAGGAAAGCTCTAGTACCATGATATATGAGGCTACCAGGAAAGCTCTAGTACCTTGATATGTGTTTTCTAGATAGATAATAGGCTTAGATATATTGTGTATTTATATTAGACTCTTTAGGTGATTTTCCATGCTATCAACATGTGAAATATAAAGGATGATCTATCATAAGAATTTGAATTTTAAAAGAAACCATTCTTTGGCACAAGGCAAGTCCAGAATTTCATAACTGCCCAAGTCTAACATGTGTCCAAAAGACAAGAAAACTAATCTGATGATTTAAAGATAGTCTAAATATGATTTTTAGTAGGTTATACACAAATGAAGGAATGCATGTAGGTATCTGATAGAAAATTGGGAAGGTCAAACTAATGGAAAGTATGTACATGTTAGATAAGGGTAGTTAAGATCCATGTCTATGCATAAGTCATGTAAGGTGAAGGTAGGTCAAAACTAACAGTGTCAAGTATCTAGTACTAGATTTTAGTGTCTACACCTACCTCTCTAGTAATATAACTTGAAGATGTAATATATAATTAACTATGATTAAGATCTATAAGGGATAATTCTTTCATGGTTACTAAACTAAGATTGGATTGGCATTCTTGAATAGTTGAATCTTTCTTAAGGAAAGTTTACCAAATCTTAAATTATAGAAACATTTAAAAATTGACTTGAATGGACCTTGCTATAAATTATTCACCTTGGAAGAGACAAGATTAATAGTTTTGATTGTCATATGTAAAAACAAAAACATAAACATAACTATGTCAATGGTGTATATACAATAGAAACAATATTTAACTATCAGTCTTAATCAATATAAAAAAATATAGTTGTACATGGAAAGGCCCATAAAATTTATCTCAGTGATTCATAATTTTTTTTAATCAAATTAATTAGAAATTGTCTCTCACACTTGTAATAAGTTTGAATGATGATCTATCTCCCTAGTGTTTGAATTGTGTCCTTTACTATTCCTACAGTACAATGCACTTGTTCCAATTGTCATTATACCAGAGGCATTATATTGAGATGGCAAGAGGGAATATGCATCTTATAATTTGGTAGATACCCAATGGTTTTGAACAACAGTGCTTTCTCTAAAAAATTCAAACATATTAAAGAATTGATACCAAAGATTATCAACTCTTGAACCAACAATCAACATCCATATATTTAACAACTATTTTAAAAGGTATTCTTACTCTCTAGATTATGTTTCTTCTTATTTTGATGTTTCAGTTTGTCTTCATACTTTTATCCTAGTTAATTCATATATATATATATATATATATATATATATATATATATATATATATATATTATAGTTTTATAATAATTTGAAATTGTATACATAATATTTTTAAATTTTACCAATTACTGACATTTTGTCTTATAGCAGTGCATCGAGTTTCAATCTCCCTAAGTGTATACCTTAAAGGGTGCACCGAAAAGGAGTGTGCAAGGAGTTGGTGTTTTGCAAGAGATATTGTTGCTTATCAATCATTCTTATATCCACTCTATCTTCCTCATACTTTATCCCCTAAGCTATCTCCTTCCATCTTAAATCCTCTAACTATATCAAGACCTATATTTTTTGACTATATCAACATGTTCAATATAGGCTAATTTGTCATTTGGCCCTTCCTAACTATGTATATAAGATCAATGCAGTTTTGAATGTCATGATACACATTTTGCAACTAGGTTAACCTTGTTGATTTAGTTCAAGGTTAGTCACCCTATTCAGGGCTAAATTGTTTTGATCAATATCGTTAGTAAATCTTTAGGAGGCATCAAGATCATTCACCATTATAAATACAAGTCACCACTTCAATACAATAGAAAGGAACATTCATTTTCACATTGTCACTGCTCTTAATTTTTCCCTAAATATATATTTGTAGGAGTCATTATCAATGGGCTCCTTGGTAAAATGATTCAGAGAGAGATCCCTTGTTTAGGGTAGCAAGGGTTTGTGGGCACCAATGTTGGCAATAAGTGATAATATCAGTGATTTACTATTATATTACACCTCATTAGGTGTGGATCTTATATTTATAATCTCTCCAACTTCAAATCGTATTTGAATATATGAAATGAAAGTTACCAAAAAATATTAATAATTATAATCTCTACAACTTGCTGAAAATTAACATGAAGACATCTATGAGACACATTAAGATAAGAAAAGCATTTACAAGTTTAATATATTTTTAAAACTAAAAAATAAATAAAGGATAATAGATTAATTTTGATTATATGGAATGAATTAATAAAATATAATCAAGATAAATGGTAGGAAGATCCAAAAGGATTAGGAAAAGAAGAAGGATGGAAATGGATAAGTGGCAGAATAGGAAACTATAGACACTTATATCTAATCATATGTACTTGACAATGTTAATTATTTACACTTATTTAACCACTTGAATTATACTCAAATACATGACTCTTATTCACCATTCTTTTAGTTAGTTATCTAGATGTGAGTTTGACCTCTCTATTTGTGGTCACTATCACACATTAATTTCTAATTTGTGCTCATACTACCTTATATCACCATCAAACTAATTCCAATCTCATGAAAAAATTCCTTGATTTTTTGGGACAAGTATGCACTAGGCAGATAGGTCTATTGTCATTGACCTATTATCCTAGTTTAGCTTCGTCCCTACATGATTTAACAACTACTTTCCAAATTTAAAATATTATTATGGGTCATCCTATACATTTCATAAGGTTGGATGAAGAAAATCATCAAAAGGTTTCACTATATAATAGAATCAAAACCTCATTTCAAAGAGACCTGATATCTATACGACATCTATCTATTACACCTTCGTTAAATGGATATTTATCGTAACATGATTACATTAATTAATAACATGATGACATTACTTAAGTTTAGGCTCAAGATTGCCGAGCCATAATGCAATTGTGTTACAAATAATATGATCTTATTATATTGAATAGTAATGTGATCATGTTATTAGTTAATAATGTTATCACATTAATAATGCGATCATGTTCCTTGTGTAAAAAAAATAACGAAACCCAACAGTAAAATTATTCATTTTACATTTATATTTCCAATTCTTACCTTGTTTTGCAATCACGTTTTGCTCAACAGAGTGCCAGGAAGTGCCAGGAAGTTGATAGATTCATCCCATAGGCCTGTTGATTGATGATGTTGTCATGTAGGAAAGGTAAGTCATCAAAATATTCTCTATTTAACCCTATTTTTTCATAATTTTCATTGTTTAACCCATGTTTTTAATTCTAATTTGTTTTTTTCTAATAGCCCATTCTGATAACCCTACCAACCCTCCACAAAATCCTCTGGTTGTTCCTCTTCCTAACCCTCTACAAAACCCTACTATTCCTCCTATCCCTCCACCTAACCCTCTTATAGTTCTCCAAAAACCACTGACAATTAAGAGTATTTAATTGACAACATTATGGGAAACAAACTTGAAATTGAAGACCTAATTGATAGAATGAGAGATCTCAATTTGACCCACCCCCACCGTACCTAGCTAGTTGATTCCTTACAGACCTTATTAGGTTAAATTTACTTGATAACGAGTCAAATTGACTGATGGACCTCATATAGGGATACTTTTAGGGCATATTATGTTGATAAGTTATTATCCCTTCAGGTCAAGAATTTGAAATTTTCAAAAGCTGACATTTACGCCCTATCCATCAACCTAGCCACCAATGCCCCCTTTCCCATAACTACTAAATGTTTTCCTATCCATCATTGTGTACATAACTTAATCATGGCCAATTTTAGGGATCGATGGTGGATGTTCTTTGACTATCCACCATGTAACAACCATGAGGTCCCGTTATATTTTTTTAGGAAACTCACTGTGAGTTTGTCCTCTATTGGATTCCTAATTATTTTGATTTTAATAAGTTTTAGGGTCAAGGAAAAATCTCTACATAGGATCAAACATGTGCACATCATGCACTTAATTGACCTAAGTATATTTGTATCTAAAAGCCTCTTGAGCCTAAGATCCCCTTCATAGTTTAGTAGGTCATGGAGATAGACACTCTCCATGATCTTAGTTCACTCACAAATACACTCATTCATCATATGAGTAGGCTTTCATAGAGTGATGCTAAAGATATGCCATAGGCTACCTGACCCCCACCCCACCCTTACAATTCATGTGGAGCTATATACATGGAACTGTATGATGATGATGGCATCGATGGTTCAGATGGCTTAGATAATAATCTTATGAGTGACGAGTTTTTGGAATGTACATTTGACGTGCAAACATCAATCACCACATATATGCAGGTATATTTTATATAAATGTCATTTTAAATTTAATTTATAGTTACAATTTTAATTTCTAAGCTAATAATTAATTTACATAAAAAATTAATATAATATATGTCATTTTTATGTCATAGTAGGTGATGATTCCTTCATCATCACATCTGGCATTTACAACATTCAATTTGTTGCAGTCATTATTTTCATATTCAGATCCAACTACTGAGTTATCCATGATTACATTTACCTATGTTAGGATGACACCATTTACCTATACAGGGATAACAATTGTTTACATATATGTTTTGCTCTTTGCATTTGTTATGACTGCAGTTGTTTACATATACATGTTGATTGATTTATCTATTTGTGTCTCTTGATTATACCTACATGGGTGATGTACCTCCCACTATTTTTTGGATAGATGGAGCCTAACCTCCCCTAGCCCTAATAATCTCATTGAGATTCTTCACCTAAGACTCTAAACCAGCCACACTTTCCTCTAGGCCAACCATCTCTCTCTTATTATGAGGGAACTTTACATGTGTATGATAAATAGGGAGAAAAACATATGTATGCTTGCTTATTCACACATGGAGAACCACATCCACCAAAATATTATTGAGTATCAAATAATCCTCACCTACAAAATCCTAACGAAAGTTGCTTTGATCATGCTCCACCACTAAGTGATTCAATCTAAAACCATATAACAAGAGAAGACATTAGATCTCTAGTCACATAAATAAACAATAACTGAGTAATAAATTATAAATTAACATAGAAAGTGACTAAAAATAAACCAATTCACTACTTTATTTGGGTAACTTCATGTTAGTCTCAATATAATTCCTAATTGGACCTCATCTTAGCATTCTCCTCCTATCCTATTGGTTCTTCTCTAACAAGTGTATGCTCTCCCTTGTTTCCCCCTAAACTTCATCTCCTCACCCTCCATCCTATGCTTATTTATACATCTAATTATCTACATATTATGGTGGTGGTTATACTTAATGTTGGTATCCTACCATAATTGTAACCTAGACACAGGATATTTTTATAAATGTACTCCTCCAATTAGTACTCTCCCAATTTTTCTCGTGATGTTAGTAGAGTGTCCACCTCATTCAAAAACTATCCTAAAATACCCTAATATAGTAGAGATACCATTACATCATTGTCATTGTGTCCACCACTCATGGAAAGTCTCTCAATGGTGGCATACATATCCAACTAGAAGCTTTGATGGCTCGACTGTCTTAATCTCTAACCCTCACTACTAAGGGGTCATGTGCTCGTACACCTAGCCCATGATGAGTGTAGGGGTCATGTGCTCATACACTAAAGTATTATACCTAATTAACAACCTGACCTCTATCAAAATCCTCTATCAAAGCTACAACCCTACCTTTAGTCGACAAGCCTAGTATCCTAATCACAACCTTAAAAGTGATAGTCCAATCTCAAGGGACTTGTGGGAAAATTAAAATGTTTTACTTGTAACATCCTAGTTTGTGAATAGGTCAAGCAAAGGAATATAATTGATGGGACAACAATCCCCACCTACACAATCTAGAGTATCCCTATTATATATAATGTGGCCAAATCATTAGTCATTAGTTTCTCTATAATCCTAAGAAGCCAATTATACTTCATCACTCTACTCTATCAAATGTAGGCCCACCTTTAAAACACAATTTAAAATTTCCCTAAATACTCTAAGTTAATATTGAAAATTTATCCAAAAGGAATTAATTATGAGGGTCTAGACCTAAGTCAAACCCTTATTTTTAGACAAGTAATAAATCAACAACCAATATAGTCCATGTAATATAGCATAATTGAAGATATTGACCCAAGTATATTTTATATTTATCCATTTGAAAAAAAAGAAACTAGTATATTATATATTCCATCCCATTGTTTTAATCCTCTAATTTTGGTTTTGGTATAAGGATACTACTCTAACACTTCAATAGATGGCTTATTAATTTATATCTAAGTGTATTTTCATGTGCATGCTTGTCTTCTTCTTTCCTATAATGTGTTATTGAATTTATGTACTTATATAGATAGATATTTCATATGTACAAGTGTTTTTATTGATAATTTTGGTTTTCATATATAATATCTGATGTACTTTATATAAAACTAAGAGAGACATTATTTACATGAACAGTTAATGGTTGGTACTGACACTCCTCCCTCTCTATGGGTTGAGACAAAAATAGGCATTACTATTGAAATGTCATCTACACCGGCGTTGATAGAGGTATATATTGGTTCTTATAATTTTAAATTGTTAAAATAGACTTGTTTTAATAATTTTAGTACATGTGTACTTGGGGCAAATATAACTTATGTTTATGTATTATGTATGTAGGGTTATCCTATGATAGTTGATAATCCCATTCAGATGGCAATTGGGGAAACTTCTCATGTTCCTCCCATATTTGATATGCCTATTTGGATAGTTGAACCTGCATTGACTTGATTGAGCATCAAAAATAGATTGAATAGGATCGTAATCTTGTAGTAAGTGTACATATTTAAATGATTTTTTATTGTATTTTAAAATTAATTTCTTAATAATTGTTTGAATTTATTTTATGTTAATTTCATAATAATTCTTGTGTTTGATTAGGCTCAGCTGCAAGATAGATATGAACATAGGACCCGTAGTTGGACCTTAGAGCAATCCAAGGCATTAGAGGGGTCTCCATCTACTAGTAGGGTATCCTAGGGAGAGTCTTCATCAAGGAAGGCAAAAAGAGGGAGGCTATTTAATGAATAGGATGTCTTACACATGAGATGTACTATTTTATATGCTGATATGACAATTGATGCATTTTTGGCATTGTATATGCACATATGACATTTAGCTAACATTAGATATTATGTTGGTATATGTAATTTATTGTATGGCTATCACGACCCAGTCTATGTATTATTGACATTGGAGATGTATGTGCCTATATTGTATGCCTATCATGGCTTGATCTATCTAATTTATATTTAGATTTTATTGCAATGTGTGTTATTATATAGTGTTGTTTGATCTTATAAATTATTATATATATCAGATCTCCTGTTTAATGTTGTATGTGCACAAATGAGGATTGAATTTTTTTAATTTTAAATGTTATAAATATTGGATCTTACATATATTTTAAATTAAAGATTTTATATCATTGTGTGCAGTTGAAATGACTGATGACACTCTTATCACTAAGGCTTAATTTCCTTCTTCTCTTTGTACCTTCTTCTTATACACTTTTGATGCAAAGCTTTCTCAACAGCTTGCAAGTATTCAAGATCTTGATCAAAGGTCCTTTTATCTAATCTTGTGTATTCACTTATCTACTACCTCAAGACTCCTTATCCTACTCATACATCACAATTCCAATTTTTCAACCCCTCTCTCTTTTATCTTTTCTCATATTTCTCTCTTTAGCCTTTGTCTTAGCTTGTAACCCTATTTTAGGTAAAACCTCGTGTTATATTTTGTACATAGACTCTTAAAAGAAAAATATTTAGGTTTTTGACAACCCTTTTCCATTCCATTACCTCACACAAAATCTTGGGTTAGGTTCCTTTGTAAAATCTTGTACCTCTAGGCTTATTTGACACTCCCATTAGCCCTCCAAATGCACAAAGCTCCAAGGTTTGACCATTATAGAGACACTTTTACCAAAACAAAACATTATTTTACCACCCTTTTGGCCAATCCTACTTTTTAATCAATTTTGGTCCTCAACTCTTCACCTAGGTTCAACTTTATTCTTTAGCCTCTTTCTCACTAGGTCTCTTAGGCTAGTTGACTACCTATGGAATATAGAAGGTAAAAGTATGAAATAACTTTATTCACTTAATATACCCTAAGACACACTATATTACAAATTTTCAATAATTTCAAAGGGTTAAATCTCTTCTTATGGTCAAAACCCTAAAAGTCAGGGTTTGTAGTACAATATGGAATATAGAAGGTACAAGTATGCAATCACTTTATTCACTTAATATACCCTAAGACACAATATATTACAATTTTTTTAGGAATTTTTAAGGGTTGAATATCTTCCTATGGTCAAAAACCTAAAATTCAAGGTTTTTTGTAATTGTATAGGTTGAGGCTAAAAATAATTGCATATAATGTCCAACCAAGACTTTCAAGATGATATAATGCTTGTATTAGGTCTATCTAACATTATTAAAACTTTTTCCTTCAATTATAAATTTCTCACAACCCTTAGGGAATTCAAAAACAATAAATCTCAATCATTTAACATTGTATTTTGTATGTTAGAAACAAGGGTATGCAGGTTCTCTAAGTTTTTCAACATCAAAGGACTCTATAACCAACAATAATTTTATCAACACCTTATATAACCATTATAAACCCTTATCCATTTCTTTTTAAATCAAAGACAAAATTTAATACAAAGATTATAGTATATAGAATTCTAAGTTTATGATTATGGACTTTCAATGGGAAATAACTATGATCAAAGTGAAACTTACAAACTCTTGTACATTTTTATGTTATAAAAAGATAACTCTAACTCTTCATACTTTTTTCATTTCCACATTCTCCATATATCTCAAGAGAATGAAAGATTGAATACTCATACTCTTCACCATCTACCTTGAATGGAATGTGAGGTTACAAAACCAAAACTGACTATTAACCCAAAATAGGGTATAGATAGGGTTTATTTATTCTAGATTTCAATGGGTGAATAGTTCAATTACTCAATGCCACCTAATAGTTCAATAGGTCAATAGGTCAAAGTTGTCGAAGATGTCAAAAGTTGTCAAAATTTTCAAAGTTATCAAAAATATCAAAGTTATCAAAGTTGTCAAATTTATCAATAGGTAAATAGGTCAATAGATCAATTACTCATTAAGTTTCTAGGTCTCTAGTTTAACTTTTCAAAGTTTTAAAAGATTTCAATAGGTCAATAGATCAACTACTCATTAAGTTTCTAGGTCTCTAGTTTAAGTTGTTAAAGTTGTCAAAGTTATCAAATTTTAAGTTGTGGTTATAGAACTCTAGTTCTAATGATTCTTGGGTGAAAAATGATACCAACAACATTTCTATGAGTGTATAATTTCTAGTACCAAGTTCTTTGCCTCCCTTTAGGCTCGATCGACAAACCCACCACCCATTCTGGCCTAAAAAACACCCTTCCCAATGCAAGAAAAACACAATTTTTTAGCCTAAGTTCAAACACACATAAAATGAAAAGTGTAAGTCATTTACATAAACCATAAAATCCATCATGTACCACCTTAATCCCTCTAATATCATCCCATATCACTTAGGTGGAAGCTTCAAGATCAATTAGATAGACAAGTTGCAGTGACAAGTCTAAAAATGCAAGTTATTGTTCGTAAACAAGCAACTTCTCAAGCTCCAACTAGAATTTATACCTCCAAGACCTCCACCTATGAATATATAACTTTGATCATGTCTAGATAGGCAAATTACATGTTATTGTTCTTCCACAAATTTTGAATCCACTCGAAAGTGAATTTTCACTACCATTCTAGAGAGCAAAAACACTAATAATAAATGTTGTCAAAGTTCAAGTTGTGGTTATAGAACTCTAGTTATGGTGCTTATTGGGTTAAAAATAACACCACAAACACATAAATGGGGTATATAATGTCTATGAATATGTTCTTAGCCTCCTGTCAGGCCCTCACCACCCATTTTGGCATCAAAAATGCCCTTCACAATACAAGAAAAATGTAATTTTTTAGCCTAAATTCAAACATGCTTAAAATGAAAATTGTAAGTCATTTATATGAACCATCATATCATTCACATACCTACTTAATCCCTCTAATCATACCCCAAACCACTTAGGTGAAATCGTTGAGATCAATTCATTAGACAAGTTGCAGTGACAGGTTTAAAAATATAAGTTTTTGTTAGTGAACAAGCAACTTCTCGAGCTCTAATTGGCATTTCTACCTCTGGGATCTCCACCTATGAATCTATCACTTTGATCACATCCAGATAGGAAAATTACATGTTATTGTGCCACCATAATGTTTGAGTCCACCTAAAAGTGCATTTTCACTATATTTTGGAGAGCAGAAACACTAATAATAAATGTTGTCAAAGTTCAAGCTATGGTTGTATAAATCTAGTTCTGATGCTTCTTGGGTGAAAACTAACATTGAAAACACATTTGAGGGGGTAGATAACATCTAGGACCAGGTTCTTGGCCTCCCATCAGGCTCGATCAACAAACCCACCACCCATTCTAGCCTCAAGAACACCCTTCCCAATATAATTAAAACGAAATATTGAACCTAAGTTCAAACACACATAAAATGAAAATTGTAAGTAATTTTAATGAACCATAAAATCCCTCACATACCTCCTTAATCCATATAATCACACCCTAGAGTAAACATGCATAAAACCTAAGCTTCTCTTAACTTTAAGAATATAGAGTTCTTTACTGACAGTGCCAACCACGTGAAGGTGAAGCTTATTTAGCACCACTAACCTACAAAAAATTGTTAGTAAGCAATTAAAAATGAAATTTATATATTGAATACTTAGAAAATAAAAAACATTTGGTAAAATTGATTACATCTACATTTAAAAATTCAACATACTTCTATATTTTAATCCAATGAACCACTAGGATCTACTCTAACCTTGAAGTATCAAGAATAGCTTCATGATCTGACTCCTAAACTTTCCATAGTTTCATATTTAATGGCCTCCCATGATAATTTTGTAATTTAATATTCATTAAAAGAATCAAATTTAAATAGTGTAGTATCTTTTTGTAAATTTCAAACTCTTCAAACAATCATTGATCTAATTTTTTTATAGGATATCATCAAAACCAAGTTATAGTGACTACCACTGACCCAATCAGATAGTTAATGTTTTCTCCATCTATAATTGGGGAAGTCAATTTTTTATTTCTCTCTACACACTAACATAAAAAATGCTCGATACATCACAAAAATCATTTTTAGCGATAATATGAAGATAAATAAATAATGTGAGCAAATTATATGTAATGAAAAATATTCTACCTGGCTACACTAGATCAGATACATGGTCAATGTCATCTGATGATGTCATATCTATAAGTTTTAATGCTATTTGAACCTGATATGTGCTGATTGTAACTATAGGTTTGGAACTCCAATCATCCACCCACTCATGTGACTCACACTCATTCCAAATAGAGTCCACACATGCATAACAAAAACATGATAAGTGTCTTGTACGAATAGTCCAAGAACTTGTATTTTAGATATAAAATGAGTGGAGGTCACTTGAACCCATTAGATTTATATAATCCTCATTATTATTAGGTTCATTAAGTCTTTCACGTCTTTCAATTACTTTCATTATTATTGTTCTATTTATATTAAGTGTTCATCTTGTTTTTAAAACCATTCATTTTTTCACTATTATGTCACTTACTGCACAAGTTGTAAGTATATGTCGAGCAACATCACAACCTTTGGTGCATGATTTTGGGCCTACAGTATGATATGCATCATGTATATTTTCAATAATTTCATCATTTTCATCATCCATCTTATATGTTCTTAGTCCTAATGTGTACATTATAGGTATCATCTTAATCAATTTTATAAATGAAACAAATAATTTACATCTTTGACTATCATACTACAAATTATGAAAGTAAATATCCTAAATTTGTTTACTTAGTCTTCTTGAATAGAGATCAAACATTATGTTATGGATTAGTTTTAAAATATTTCCATCGACTTCAATTAAGTACTCGTATTTTCTACGCATAATTCTTGGAGATGTTGGTAATGGTAGAATTTGTTGAGAGGGTGTTTCAAAACTGTTATTACTTTTATTATTTAGAGGTGGGATGACATTAAATTATTCATTGTTATTTTATTCATTATATGTTTCCATGAAATTTTTTCCATCAAATTTTACTCATTTATGGGTGGTGAAGCATCATACATAGACTCATCATCAATAAAATAAAAAACTTGGAACTTTGAATGTGAACTTCCAACATTAACTAATTTGTTATTTTCAATTTTATTATTATTCATTTCATTATGGTCAATTTAATTATTATTAATTTCATTATGGTTAATTTCAAAATTATTCAATTGATTATAGTCAATTTCATCATTGCTTAATTCATTATCATCAATTAGCTCACTATTTATGGCATTTGGTTCATCAAGATTAGGGTTTGTAGCTTGTTTACCATGAACTTTTTGTATTAGTAGCTTATGTTTCTCTTCAAAACATTCTAATTCCTTTGGTGTTTTGTTCTTCAACAACTTCATTTACCACTTCAAATGTGATTTGGAACCCATCAGAAGGGAGAATTGATAACTTTTCAAATGCAGGGTCAAGTACACAGGTATGTAGATCTCATATAAGTACGTAGAGAATGTTTGTGGGGATAGAAGTCTTGATTTGGGATAAAAATAGTCTTTGATAAGTGAGCTTATCACTAAAATAATAATAATGCAATCATGTTATATATCATGATTATATTATTAAATAATATGATTGTGTTATGCTTTTTACAAGGTCCCAGCACATCCAACCCATTGAAAAGTTGATATTGACAATAACTTGATCATGTTATTGAATAATGTGATTCCATTATTATTGATATAAGCTATGGGGTTGGTAATTGACAATGAGTACTGAGTGTTTCCTATGTTAAGAATAACATGACCATGTTATACTTAGTGTAGATAAGGGATTATAGATTGGGTATTGAGGAAAATTAGTGCATAAGGTTTGTGGATTAGGGATTACAATTTATGTTTTAGGAATTAGGGAATATAATTAAGGTCCAAAGTGAAGGTGTATGGCTATTGGGACCTCTCACCTAGAATGGCTTGGATTTATGGATACTTGCATCATTCCCTGCATTAAATCCCATGGTTTTGAATTGATATTATGATGGAAGGGAAATGGCTCCCCAAAAAATGAAATGATGTGTGCATTTAATAAAAAAGTAGGTAGTATGCTTTTATGACATATGTGGCATAAAAATGTTTTTGAGCACATTTCTAAAAGTACATTAAATGCCATATCACTTATATTTTTAATTTGTTAAGTGGATAACCAATATGTTTCCCAAAGTGCATTAAATGCCATGGTATTACTTATTAAGTCATTTTTTCTTCTCTTAATACTTTGAGAAATAAGCTCTGAGCACGTTGAAGCCCCAAAAAATGATAATAAGTTGTTAATAATAAAATGTGTTTTTGGGTTGCCATTATACCCTAGATGCCATCATGTAGATTGAGTAAATTAGTCAAATGAGGCAATCAGTCATGCGATTTAGGCCAAACTGAGCCCTGTGAACTTAATTCTTAGTGTAGAAATACTGTTAATTTGGACTAAAATAATTGGTTTAAGGTTTCAAGGGTTTATATTTGTGGTTTAAAGTTTAGGGATTAAAAAATTTAAGGATTAGGGCTTAGGGTAAATTTATACAATCATGTAAGCGATTGGGGCAAATTTGGGAGCCTTAAACCTATATCTATGATTACAAAATGTGAATTTGGGATAAATTATCCCCCACATCATTGCAAATTAAGCCTATGAAGTCAATTGTGGTAATGAGTGATGTAATTTTAACCAATTTCATCCCTGTGAACCTAATTCTTATTTTATAAAGGATGTTAATTGGGGTTAAATTTATTTGTTTAGGGTTTAAGGCCTATAATTTAAAGGGTTTGGGGTTTAGGGCTTATGGCTTAGGGTTTAATGTAAATGGTACAAGGTTTGGGGTTAAATTTAAATGGTATAAGTTAACTTAGGGTTTAAAATATTGAATATAGGGTCTAATCACTAAGGTAATTGAAGAACATTTGAGCTACTTATGACACCTATTTATGACTTGATTACCTTCATGTTTGCATATTTGATAAAAGTAGGGTCAATTATGTCATGTACATGTTGCATGCATGTTATACAATTGATTCAACCATAAATTTGGTTTAGAGGCTCAGTTTTGCCTAGATCACATAGGGAATTATACAAATTGGTCCTAATTGGATCAATTCATGATAGAAGATCGATATTTTGATTTTTCCCCAAATCAAATCTTGTTATTGAAGACCCTCAAATTGGCCTCAAATCCTCCACTCTCCTCCTCTTTGGTTAATTAGGTTGAAAGGACTCAAAATATCCCCAGTTTACTGAATAGATTCACAATTAGATTAGTACTCCAAAGGATTTATCCATAGGTTTTAAAAGTGGATAAATTATGACATCTCATGATAAAATTAATTATATCATAAGGAATGTATGTTTGTGGCATGTAGTGGGCATTAGGGCATAGGGATTACAATTTAAATGTTTTAGGGATCATTAAGGATTAGGGCATAGGTTTTAGGTTTAAGGACTTGTATATTAATGTCTAATCACTAGATATTCCATGTGTTCAAACCAGATTCTTACTACAAAGGATGTTAATTGGGACTAAATTGAAGTTGGTAAATACCTGGAAAGTAAATGGTTTACAATTTAGGGTATAGTGTTTAGGGTTTATGGTTTATGGCTTCTAGGTTTTAATGTATATACATGGTTTAGGGTACATAGGGTCAATCACAAAGATAATTTAGGATACTTTGAATCACATGGACCCATTTGCAACTATAGAATGTATTTTTTTGGGTTTTTATTATACCATGGATGTCATGTCATGCAAATTGAGTGAATTAGTCAAATGTGTCAATCAATCATGTGATTTAGGCCAAATTGAGCCATGTGAACTTAATTCTTAGTCTAAATGATGTTAATTTGGGCTAAAATGATTGGTTCAAGGTTTAAAAGTTTATATTTATAGTAAATAGAGTTTAGAGATTAGGAAATTTAGGGATTAGGGCTTAGGGCATAGGTTTTAGGGTATATAAGGTAAAATCATGATGGTGATTGGGATAAATTTGAGCTCCTTGAATGTAGATCTATGAGTAAAAAATGTGAATTTTGGATCAATTATCCCCCACATCATCATAGATTGAGCTTATGAAGTCAATTATGGTAATGGTTGATGTAATTTTAACCAAGTTCATCCATGTGAACCTATTTCATACTATATATAAAGGATGATAATTGGGGATAAATTGATCCTAGGGGCCTACTGAGCCTCAATGTAAGGAATTTCATCCATATGATTTCAATTGGGGATCCAAGTACTCACCATATTAAAAAAATAAGTATTTTTTCAATTTGATGTGTAGTTCAATCCAAAGGAGTCATGTGTAAGGAATTACATTCATATATAATGGAAATTGGGATTTAACCAATCAAGTATTTAGTTCCATATGATATATAATTGGGGCCAATCAAGGCTTGCCCAAGGAATTGTGTCATTGTAATTTTAATTAGGGCCCTAATTACACACCTTATTCAAATAATTGAGTGTTATCATGAATCTGATATGAAATCATGACCAATTAAACCCTCTACAAGGAATTACAAATCCATCTTTAATAACAATCAGGATTCCAATTATTTAACAAATTTAATTGAAAGAATATTTGGTTCAATATGATCTATGAAATTTAGTCCAAACAAGCCTTATATAAGAAATTTCATCCTTTTATTGTCAATAGGGGGCTCTGTTGGTCCCAAATACATAACATATTGAATCAACCAAGTATTTAGTTCAATTGAATATGCAATTATGGCCAACCAAAGCTCATGCAAGTAACTGAACACATCTAATATCAATTACAACTTTGTTGGCCCCGATTGTAAATTATATCCAACTAATCATGCATTTGGTTTTATCTTATATACATAATTAGGGCCAACTAAGCCCCATGAAACTAATTTTGTCCATATAATGTTCCATTTGGGTTCCATTAGCCCCAATTGCACACCATATTGAACCAATTGAGCATATAGGTTCAACATGATGTGAAATTGGGGCCACTCAGTCCCTAAGCAAAGAATTACATCCATCTAATGTCATTAGGGGTTTTAATTACACCATGTTAAATCAATTGATATTTTTTCCAATACTATACAAAATTAAGGACAACTAAGTCCTATGTAATTAATTACTTCCACCTATAATATCAATCGAGGCATTATTCACCCCATGCAATGAATTGTGTCCATCTAATTTGTCCATTGTGAATATTTTTCCCTAATTACACATCATATTTAACCAATCGAGTATTTTCTTTAGTATAATCTTTAAAATTAAGATTAATTGGTCTTCATGCAAGGATGTCCTTAAATATAATGTCAATTAGGGATTTGATAGCACAGGTCATATTAGATAACAATATTAATCTAAAACCAATATTTGATCTTAAGACTACTAAGCGTAATGGCCCCTAGTCAGGTTTTAGGATGGTATTTGAACTTGAATTAAATTATCATGCATTTTGGCTCAGAATGGATTGGATTCCTAAGCCAAAGGCTTGGACTATCAATGTACAACTGAGTTTTGAAAGGTATGAAAATAAACAACAAATTTTAACTTTGATTACCAAATACACTAATAATTTCAACATGAAAATTTAAAATACCATCGTGATGATCATGTTCTCCTCTTTCTAAAAATATGATTCTTATTTTTTTGGACTAATTTAAGGTTTAAAACTATATTTATTTCTAACTATGCCTTTTTAAAGCCACTACATGCTGCAAACAGACATGCCTATACATGTTCATATAATTTATGTTTCGTTGATCCAAGTGAAATAAAATTATATGGTGACTTAGTACACTTAATTATACACACATTCACAAAAAAAATTGATTTTCATTTTTTTGAGGTAGTTAGGTCTAACTCATGGACAACTATCCATTTCTTTGTCAGTTTTTAGGATCTATTTACTTGCAAAATTCATAAAGAAAAGTATTCATTGAAAAAATATAAAAAAATATTGGTGACATGTTCAAAAACTTTATCTAAATTTTCCTCAAAGGGTTTCAAATAATATTAAACACTGCACAAAAAATGGTGTGCATCACGACCGTCTATCTACTATGTTTTTTGGAAAAAAATTGGAGTTTCTTTTTAAATTTTATATGTTTTACCTAGTTATACTTAGCCATTTTTTTAAAAAAATAGTGTTTTGTAAACTAGACTAAAAATGCTACATTTCATGTTTTTACACCATCTTCAAATTTGGAGTTTAGATATCTCAAATTATCTATGGAAATACAAATTTCTAAAATTTTAGAAAAATCATGTCCACGAGTAGATCACTTTTTATCCCCCAACTTTGTACACTTACCCTAATACTCTTATTAATTAAAAATAGTTAAATCACTAATATGACTTATTCAAAATTAACAACTTCTTAATAAACTTCAAAATCCAAATAAAAATTTATCAAATTCATAAGAAACTATCAATTAGTTGTTTGTTTTCCAAAAGTGTGGGACACGGTCCCACTTTTTCAATTAAATTAATTACTTATTAATTAATAAATAAATAAAAACCAAGATATAATAACCATTTAGTTGAGACTAATCCAGTTATTATTAATTCTTGAGACTGGGTCCTAATTTCAAGTATACTATAATCTTAGTGAAATAATAACTTAATTGGCACTTTATTTTTAAATTGAATTTGCTAATTTTAATATTTTATTATATTTATAAATTAATAATAAATATATTGAATTAAAATATCATGTGCATATATTAATTTATGGTAGTATTTAATCATCATGTCTTTAATTGAAAATATATTTTCAAGAGGGTTTGATTAGACATTTAGCGATTACATAGTAGTATAGAATAGAATCAATGAGCAATACTGCACAACACATATTTGATACTTTATCACTAAGTCAACTCACAAAGATAAATATCCCTCAAGTACTAGCTTAACCTAATTTATTAGTGTTTAACCAAAAACTGAACTTTATTATGCTTAAGGCTTAAGAGGGATACACATTATTTAACACAAATCTCTCTCTCTCTCTCATACTATCATAATCCTATATTAAATCTCCAATGATATTCTCCCTCTATACTGAAGGTGACATTTTCTGCATCATAAAATCAACATGCAAACAAGTATTAATTTGATCAAGATATAAAATGGCATTACTTCATATAAATAATAATTCGTATAACATATCCAAATAACATTAATCTATTATATATGTGCAAAAAAAAAAAAACACAACGTCAATCTAAAAATCATTACTCCTTAATTGTTTTAGCAAGAATAAAATATCTATGAGATTGATCCTATTATCATCCACATGAAAGAAGTCAACATAAAACATATAAAGTCTAAGCAAATAAAGTATGTGACATGAAACATGTCTAAAGCATAACAAAAAGAATGTAAAGGCATTACACTATTACTATAGAATCATGCATCTATATATATATATATATATATATATATATATATATATATATATAGCTTGAGCAAGAATAAACTTCCCTTTTTTATTGACCACAAAATAAGTGAATATAATTGGCCTATAAAAAGGTGGTTAACTATTTTATAACATTAATGGTTAATCCTTATCTAATATTATACCTATGATATTATGAACTATGTACACAAGGTAAATTTAATATACTAAACTAGCCTAAGTTAATTTAATACAAGGTGCGTATATAATATTATACCCAAAATATGTATGAAATGTTTTCCCCTTATATAACAACATTTATAATGATTGGTTCAATAATATGGTGAATGAAAAAACTAAATTTTATAAATTTAAAGTGTTCTATAGATAAAATTGATTTAACTATAATAATTCTAGCATTAAATAATAGTGCAGCACTATAAAAAACTAAACGAGGAATGAATGAACACAAAATACATATAAAAAGAAAATATTTTAAATAAATAATTGACCACTTTATTGATATGGGTAGTATGTATGGTTATCTCTAAGGTAGTAAGTGACTTGATATCTCTATGAAGAGAAGTGGACTTCTCTCTTAGAGAAGATACATAAGTTATTTTTCTTGTGGTATTATTAATAGAAGATCAAAATATTTGAGAAGATATTTGAGGTTTCCACTCTTTTGTGTATGTGTATGTATGTATGTATGTATATGTATATATATGTATATATATATATATATATATATATATATATATATATATATATATATATATATATGTATATGTGTATATGTATATATATATATATATATATATATGTATGTATATATATATATATGTATATATATATATATATATATATATGTGTATGTATATATATATATATATATATATATATATATATATATATATATATATATATATATATATATATATATATAAGATCTCCTTACAATTATATCTCACAATTCATTCATTACATTATATTTACAATTTAGGTATCCATGCCTTCATATTTATTTTTAGTAAGAAATGAATAGTCTAAAAATAGATAATTAATTTATTCAACTTAGAATGTGAAGAAACATGTGACAAGTGTTTTCCTAAAAATTTGAACGATATTCTCATGACTTGAAACACCCAAAAATATAGTTTTACTTTTTAAGGTGCATGTATGTATGTATGTATGTATGTATCTTTTACTTTTTAAGACCCTTTAGAGTGTTTTTTGGACCTTAAACTTTAGTTGGATTCCCTACATAGTTTCCTAATTTTGTTTGTATGGAATCTATTATAGTTCACAATGAGATTCCAAATGTATATTAAAATTTTTAATTCCTATCAACATGCTAGGATATATGACCTTCACAAGGTGATTATCTAGTGATACACTATTTTTTTTTGCATTCTTCCCAAAAGACTATCCCAAACTATCATTTGTATTGAAAACATTAACCAAGAATAAAATCATAAATGCTAAAATAATTATAGTAATTATTAATCTATTTATATTTAAAATATAGGGTGTTGAGGCACCCAAGAATCAAACCATGTTAAGTCATTTATTTATGATTATTTTTGTATTGTGTGTCCATATAGATGGTGTCAAGAAGAATCATAGCCTCCTCCACAATAAAGTGAGAAATAGAAAATATGAATGGATCAACTTGTTATTTATTCATATTTTTATAAAACAAATAAAAATTTAATGTGTTTTAATAGGTGTAAAACTAGAAATATCAAAATGTTAAATACATACAATATTTAACTATTTTGATTTTGACAAATTAATAAATATGAAAAATGTTATTTGAAGAAAGTACTAATATTAAATATACTTAGCTCACATATGGATATCCATTGACAATTTTGATTGTCTGACAATAAAATTGTAAGAAGAGGTGATTGTATGGGTTTAGGATCAAAATTATGAAAAAAATAGAATCTAGACAGGTTCTCTATGCTGGGTTGGTTGATCCAAATTATATTTACTTTATGTTTTGTTAGTATAAAGTTATTAATATTAGTAAATAAATAAGTTATTTTGGGAAGAACCCATTGGGATCCTATAGAATAACAAACTAGAAAGCTTATTTAAAGTTTTCAACCTTAGTAAATATAAAGATGGAATAATATAGACAATTTTACTTTGTATAATTATTTATCACAATTTAGAATGTAGATATTTTTGTTTACCTATGAATTACTAGTCTTAAAAATAGTATCAAAGTACCTATCATCCATTGCAGGTCCCTCAAGATCATTTTGATTGATAAAGTATAAGTGTCATAATGGAGGTTAGAGGATCTGTTGGAGGCTAGAGGACTATACCCTTTCTCCAGTGAGTTATTCACTTAGATTTTGGGGTCAATACTTGAATGACATTTTTGGTAGTTGTAGTATGCTTATTTCAATTACAATTTTGGTTTTATTCAATTCATTGATATTCATTATGAGGAGTACATAGAGCAGTTTTGATTTTTTTTTTGTTGCAAGGGCTTCTCACCTCTCACTTGATAGGGGAAAAGATATTGCATGGCCTATGATTAGTCATCAATGATTATATTAATTGACATAGGATTGCTAGCACCATAGTATTGAGTAAAGTTCTATCAGTGTTTGTTGGATATTAAGGAGATATGCCATACATAATATTAAATAGTCACTTGGATGAGTTTCTATGTGATACCTTATGTGGATTGATGTGGTTGAACAAACTTTGATTATGTTCTTGATGCAAGGGAATCTTGGAATGCTCACAAATGGTTTGGAAGGTGTCTTAAGAGGGTGCAAATTTGAATTGGTTTGCCCACCAAAAGGGAATTTCAAATTTTCATAATGTCTTAGTGGGTCTAGGTGAGTGGAAAGAAGTGTAATTGATAACTTACCATTGTAATAGACCCTTATGGTCACAATAAAGGTAAAACAGTGAATATGAATGCATTTTTCATGTAAGAATGAGGTGGCGGTCCACCACCTCATGTTAGACTAGGAGGTTGTTGAACATTCTTGTTCAAGAATCAGTTAGCAATCTTGTTTTAGGAGCTTTGATATATATAGGACTTTTGTAGTGTGAATAATGTAGGTTTTGGAGGTGGTAAAATCTCATACCATTTGAGGATGATAAAGAAAGGAGATGTAAATAATGAAGCCTGATGAACCAAGAATTCTATGTTATGAAAATTCTATGTGTCATCAAATTTTATGACTAAGACAGAGCACCTTAGGTGTGCTTGGACAATATAATTGGTAAGATATTTTTTTGAATACTATTTGATCTTTTTTTTATCCTATTTTTATTTCTATTCTGATATAGGGACTTATATTTCATTGGAGGTAGTTATTTTGTGTAGAATGTCAAAGTCTGCCAACAGGGTATGCAGTCATTCAATTTGTTTCAAGCAAAATTCTGAGTCATTGATATTTTTTCATTTAGGTTGATTAGAAAGGGAAAGTATAAGAGGTTTAAGATAAATATCTTTATGAGTTACAATTGGTTATGAGATGGTACATACTCATTTGTTCATAGTTTTATCCATTGAAAGATACAGTCTAGAAATTCAGAATTTTATACCCTATCATCATTAACATGGAGCTTTTTTTGGTTAAAAAAAGATTAACATGAGTATGTCATGGTTATTGGAGATGTATATTGACCTATGGTGAGTTAAATAGTCCTTGAGACTAGAAAATAATAGAGGAAACCCCAGATTTGCAAAGGGTAAAATACAGTAATGAAGACTGAATCACATTGTATTAAACCTTGTTTGCATTCAAATGAGATTGGAAGAGGTTTAAGATAGTCAAGGGAGGTGTTTATAACCTCATTATAGGCTTTGAATTCATTAGGAGTTGAAATAATACAAAAAACCCCTAGTACCCTATTTTCCTATGTGCAAAGGTAGGGTTGTAAACTAAGATCTTGTGTTTACAAATGATTTGAGGGTTGTTAGAACTTATTTCATGAATAGAAAATTTGTAAGACAATTAGACAGACTTATTTCAGTCATTAGTTTGATGTAAAATTTTTGGATATTAATTTTATGTAAATTTATACTCTCTTGGCCTGTCATAGGGACATCGAAACCCTAGATTATGGTTATGGCTATAACAAGTGTTTTCACTAGCCAAAAAGGCCAATAATTTGTTATTAGGTTTGTTTTATCAATATCTAATATGTTTTTATGGTTTAAGGTTTGTACCTTTTTTATTTCATACAATATTTACATGAGGGTTTTGAATAAGGCCCAATAGGCCTAATTGGGGACTGAGACAGTAGAGAAACAAGGCATGCAGATGGAGTGTGGTCAAATGGGAAATGGTGGACTTATAATACTCCAAGGGAATATAGTACATGGTCTCAAATTTTTTTTTAAAGTTTTTAAAAAATTCAAACCAAAGAAGATTACCCAAAATAGGGCTAGTAGGAAATAAGGCATGAAAAGTCTTTGTGTGAAGTAAGAGAGTAGGGATACAAAGGAGGGTTATAAGGATGAGGAAAGTTTCTATGTGATTTGAATCTTCATTAGGTTGTGATTTCCCATGCAAGTCCATTTTGGCATTGATGCATTTTGAGAGTGTCTTGAAGGTAGAGTGAGTATATAAACAAAGAATGGCTTAGTTTATATAAAGGATGTTTTCTTGATAGTGTAAGTTATTTGAAACCAATGCAACATGATCTAATGAAGCATGTTGAAATAAACCTTATAATTATTGTTGCATGATTTCCCTAAATGACTATGGGGAATGGTTGAATGAAGAAAAGAGAATTCTTAAATGGAAAGAAAAGTTAGAGTTTGGTAAGGAAATGAATTTATCTTTGCATCATTTGGCATCAGAGTCATCTAAATGCTCTAGGGAAGGTAAATACTTTGTTATTGTGTAGGTTGCTTGAAGTTGCAGGTAAGCAAGCAAGGAGTCTTTTTGGAGGACATAGTAAGAAGGTAGTTTGAAAAAGGTATGATCTATTTTATGGTTGATTTATTAATTAAAATGTATGACTGATAGCCAACAATAAGTATCATGGTGGCAGCCCTAAAGTAGAAGAGCTATTAAAAAACTCAAGAGGAGAGAAGCTAATAAATAAGATCTCAAGGAAGTGATATATTACAAGTGTGGTCTGAAATAGAAGGTTCCAAGTGTGAACCAAAGGAGATGGTCTAAGTGAGACCAAAACAAGGAGAAGAATGTGCCCAAATGAGGTACTCAAAATGAATATGTAAAAAGAGGTAGAAAGGAAAGTGAAAGATAGGGTTAAGTATGAAATACACAAAGAAAATATGGTGTATAAACACACCAAGGAAAAGGTTGAGATGGAGAGAGAAATGGAAGAGATAAGGAAGCAAATGGATGAGATGCTGATCAAGATAGACTAGATGAAAGAGTTTGTGAACCCCCATCTTAGATGGGTCATGAAAAGGAAGCCAATAAAATGGCCAATCAAGAAATTAGTGAAAATGAGAGGAAGACAAAAGAGGAAGGACAAGGAGGCAATCAAGCCTCATGTTTTAAAATATAATGATGAATTTGTATGTGTGAAAATATAATATGAAGAGAAATATTATTTGAGCCAACACTTATGCTACTTCTATCTACTAAAATAGAGGAGAACAAAGTTAGAATATAGTTACCTAAATGTGAACCCATCAAGATCTAATCTCTCCCTTAACCAAAGGGACTTCTCAAGAGGTTGTTGTGGTTTGTAAGAATCACTTAGTTAGGCTAAAGCATCCAATACCTATCCATAAGACTAGATTCTCAAAAATAAGAAACCTAAGCTAAGTCTCCTCAAGTAGAATGGTGGAAGAGCAGATTGTGAGGAAGCATGAGTGATTAGTAAATCTTGATTACATATATTAATAATGACTAACATGACCTTGTATTTTTATGAAAAACTCACCATAAAATCATTCAAATATGTTGATTGTGCTAGGTTGACTCGGTTGACCTAGCACATTTTTGGGCTAACTCACTAGGTCTGCATTAGGTCATCTGGGAGGCTAATAAACCAAAAGAGAGAAAAGAGTCCCTAGACTATACTAGGTTGATGAGGTTGACCTAGTATGTTGAAAAGGTCAAGAGGGTACCAAGCAAAGAAATGAAGTATAAAAAGAGGAAAAAGACTAGAAGACTATGTAAGGGAGGAGAGATAACTTAGGGAAAGGTTTTAGAAACTAGTTGGATTGGTAATAATATGTCAAAAAGGATAATAATCCTACAAAGCACTAAAGGTTTACCCACCCCTTTCTCAGTACACCACTTAGGGCATGCACTTAGATTGAGTCTCAATGGGTTCTTGCAAGATATAAAGCATCAGTAATTGATAAAAGGTTTAAAAATATTATGTGTATACATATGCCCCACTCGAAGCTCATCATGTGTCACTAAGGTGTAATAGGGGATGATGCTTTGAGAAAGAACATAAGGACACACAACATTGATGCTAAAAAAAAGTTTCAATATTTTAAAAATCATAAAATAACTAAAACTAAATGACTAAAAGGGAAACTAATCTAAAAATTAAATACAATGTGTACCTTGACTGACCTTTATCATAGGATGGTTTTCTATTGTGTTATTAGTTTTGATTGTGTAGGGCATACAAAATTCTTCAAAAAACCTAAGAATACAAAACTAAAGATCAAAAATAAACAAATACAAGAAAAGCCAAGATAGTTGGTGCTATGAAGATAGGACATACTTGGGAAATTTGGCAAGCTGGGGTGATAGGTGTTATGCTAGACCAAATTACCAAGTCAAAAAATAAGAGTAAATTAGGTAACCAAAAATCCAAGGCTACTAAATAATGAAAAACTCAAACAAGCTATCCTTAAGTAAGAAAGACAAACTCATCAAGTCAAACTAAGGATACATGTCAAAAAAGATGGAAAAATAAAAACAAAATAAATGACAAAAAGACTAACTATAAAGACAAAATGGTAAAGCAACATTGATGAATGAGCAGTAACAATCCCCATATCAATTATCAATGGAAAAATTATGCATAAAAGAGAAAACAACATTGTTGAGTAAGCAGTAACAAACCACATCTCACTTAACAATAGAAAAAAGGTATGAACTCAGGTGTCCATAACAACAAGATATCAAAATCATGATAAATAGTACAAGGAAAGTAAATTAATTCTATTAAATTTAAAATGATGTAAAGAAAATGATCCAAAGTAGCTCAAACATGTTGTTTCACTCTAAGAGTAGATCAAACTAAAAAAAAGTAGTGCTAACATGTTTTTTAAGAGATGATGAAGAAGAAATTTAAATAAGGGAAAACAAATTTGGAATCACAATTTGTCATCAAGGGGGGGAAATGAAATGGGTGGAGGGGAAAATGAAGTAAAAATTAGGGTAGAGAGAACTCTTTATCAAATTCAACACACTCAAATTAGATTTCTCAAAAAAAGAGGACTTTCAACCTTAAGAAAAATGAATAACTTGTCTTAGTGGCACAATTCTTAGGTAAACAAATAGAGTTTATAGATCATCCCATGAAGGCTATATGTATGAAAAGTAAAATGGACCTACCTCAGACCCCTTACAGAGCTATCAGTTTACTACAAAGATTGGGTACTTGTGTGAGAAATTAGGTAGCACCATAAAGTTTTTTTTTTGAAATCCCCTTTTCCAATCTATTGGCCTACCACACCCCAAGGGACTTTGGCTCTATGTGAAGCCAACTGTGGAGTTTGAGCTTTGATTGAAGATAAGATATGTATTTTTAATCACATCTTTTGGTGTGATTTGAGTTTTGAAATTTATATGTTGCCTTTTAAATATCATTGCCTTTTGTTTCAAATGATTTAGCTTTTAAGTTTCTTTTGATGGATTTTTATATTCCTCTTCCATATAGAATAGGAAAATAAAACATGGGTGTTAAAGATGACTTTCATTTGAAAACTTGGGACAAGTTTGCTAAGAGAGAGAAACTTTAGAGAACATGGGGTCTAAGAGTCTCTTAAATCTAGGTAAAATAAAAGTGTTATCTTGACTTTGACCTTGTTTTAACTAACGAGGAGATGAAATAAAGGGGAAATCAAGAGGAATGACACATAGAACAATTTGAATTGATTCAAATTACAAAAAATGTGACAAAGGAAAAAAAGGGATACAATGATAGTAAAGTGTGATTCCTTATCATAATAAAGAGGTAAGTGGAGGAAAACATGCTAACATAGATTGTTGTGCAAATTTCATCTAGAAAAATAAGCAAAAGCTAAAGTTGAGAACAAGGATCAAGAACATGAAAAGAATAGTAATTTTATGAGGAGGGCCGGGTCTTTTCCATGGTCTTACAAAGTAAATCATAAAAGAGAAACCCACGAGGGTACTGATAAGTAAGAGAAAAATAAGTGAGGGAGCCTTATGATAAAGTAACTCACAAAAGAAAAACCCAAAGGATGCTACAAAAATATTGGCAAGCAATAACAAGACAAATAAAAATAGATAAAGATGGTGGTTTTGTGAGGAATGTTAGGTCCTATCTATGATCTTACAAAGTAACTCACAAAATAAAGACCTATGGGGTGAAAAAAGCAAGAGAAAATGTAAGAAGATAAAGAAGACTATGGTACATCAATAAACCAAAAAACCAAAAAGGAAGGACTAAAGGTTTGTGAAAAGAGGGCACCACTACAAAGGGAGAGACCCATGCTTAAGTAACATGCAAAAATATGTTAGATATAGATAGAAAACATGACAAGAAGGAAATTTTAGGCAAAGTAATTTTTAATGAATTGAGCATTGGTGGGCTCTTTGAAAACTCAGCCTTCATTAGTTTGAAGATGATAAGTGCTTAGACCAAGAATGTCTTTGACTATATGGGCCCCACCATTTTTGGGCATATTTGCCTTCTTTGTCATGGGTGTAATCTAATTTAAGGACAAGGTCACCAACATTAAAAGTGCATATTTTAACATGTTTGTTATGTTGGGTGATGTGAGCCTTTTATTGGTAGTTATGTTGTAATGCAGAAAGATGACATTCATCAAGAAGATCAAAGAAATGAAGTTGAGCTTCACGTAATTTTTCATCTAGAATAATGTCATGAAGAGATATAAAAAGAGATGGAAGCTTAACTTCTAATGGAATGACTGACTCAAAACCATAGACTAACAAAAATGGAGTTGCCCCAGTGGCAGTATGAATGCTAGTTTGATAGGCCCAAAGTGTAGGGTAAAGATGAATATGCCAATCCATGTGGGTTTCATGAATTATCTTTTAGAGAATTTTGTTGATAATTTTATTGGTGGCTTCAACTTGACCATTGCATTGCAAATGGTAAGGCATGGAAAACTTGTGATTGATCTTAAATTTGGTACAAAGTTGTTTAACATGTTTATTTTTTAAATTACCACCATTATCTGAAATGATGGTATGGGCAATGTCAGAATGACAAATAATTTGGTTGAGAATAATCCTGGAAATGGTAGGATTAGTAACATTAACAAGGGGCATGGCTTATACCCACTTGGTAAAGTACTCAGTAGTGATGATGATAAAATCATGCACATCTTGGGAGTGAGGAAGTTTACCAATGAGATCAAATCCCCATGAGGAAAATGGGCAAGGAGATTTGATAGTTTGAATCTTGGTAGGAGGTGAATGGATAATATCATTGTGAAGCTGACAAGTATTACACTTCTTAGCATATTAAATTGCATCCTTTTCAATAGTTGGTCAAAAGTAACCTATATGTAGGCATTTTCATGCTATAGCATGTCCACTATAGTGATCACTGAAAATTCCCCCATGTTCTTGTTCGAGTATAGGAGGAACCTCATCTTGCATAACATAATGGAGCAAGGTACCTTTGGCACTATGATGGTAAAGGATGTTATGTCTAAATACATACTTGAAAGATTGTTTACAAATGTGTGTCTTTTCATGAGAATATAGATCAAGAAGATAAGTTTGATATTCTAAGAATTGAATGATACCTTGACACCAAGGGCTTTATTGAATATTTATAGCCTCGATGTGATAGATAAGAGAATTAGGTGGTTGGGTAGATGATGGAGATTTTTAGATTTGTCTAATAAAGGAAGGATCAAAGAGAACTTGATGAGGATGAAAGAGAGAAGTTGAAGAGGCAAGAGAATCAACAATGGAATTTTGGTCTCAAGGAATAGGCTCAATAGTGAAAGAGACAAAGTCTTTAGTAAGAGTGGTTACAATTTGATGATAGGTAATAAGGTTCTCACTTTTACATTGATAATCACCATTAACTTGATAAATGATTGGAGAATCTCCTAAATCATGAAGATATTGGATGTCAATATCAAGAGAAACTCTTGTACCTATGATAAGAGCTTCATAATCAGCCATATTATTGGTGACATCAAAGGTAAATGAAAAAGCTAAAGGAATGATCTTACCAAGAGGACTAGTAAGAATGTAACCTGACCTAGTTCCTTAAAGGCATTTAACACCATCAAAGTGGAGGGTCTTAGTATCCTCATGCAAGCTAACATTAATTTCAAGGAGCTCCTTGATAACTACCTTTGGTTTAGTAGTACCAGAGGGAGGGGAAGATTCTTCAAGATTATTGGCTTCAAGAGTAGTAGTAAAGCTATGAAATAGTCTTTAAGGGATATAGCTTGATTGAGACCTTCAATGAAAAATATATTATCATCGAGAAGATCATCTTGAAGTAGAGAAGTGGCTAGAGGGGGGGCTGTAGTAAGTTGTTCAGCTATGAGTTTCCCTATAACAACATTTTGTGTGATGATGCAAATATTGAATTCCATATGTAAGACCATCTATTTTCCAATTCTATCTCCAAGAAGAAAGGGTTTGGAGAATAAATAATCAAAGAGATCAGATGAACAATGACATAAGTAGTTTGGTATAACATATAATGATGAAGCTTTTCAACCACAAAATAGATAGCGAGTCAATCATGGTTAACTTTGGTAAAGCTAATGTAGTAAATAACATACTCTCTTCCTATATCATCTTGTTGGGAAAGAAATGCCCCAACTAAAATAGGTGTGAAAGAAGTATATATAATTAATGGTTTATCATTGGAAGGTGGATGAAGTGTAGGTGGATGAAGTAATGATTCTTTCATATTATTGAAGGCTTTTTGACATGGATCCATCCATTCTAAATTTGTACCTTTCTTGAGAAGGGAATTGATGGAGTGAATGCAATAAGCCATTTTAGGGACAAATCATTAAATTTCCCCAAGTTTTCCTAAATAAGTATGAATATCAGGAATAGATTGAGGAATAGGCATGTTAATAATAGCACTAATTTTGGTTGGGTCAACTTCGATGCTATAGAGAGAGACTAAGAATCCTAACAATTTTCTAGATGTGACTCCAAAAACACATTTGAAAGGATTAAGTCTAACTTTGTATTTAAGGATATGGTCAAAGATGATATTAAGATTGGAAAGATGGTTCTTACAATGTTTGGATTTAGCAATAATATCATCCACATAAGTTTCAAAAAATTTGTGGATGAGATTATGAAAGATGTGAGTCATAGCATGTTGGTAGGTAGCTCCAAGATTTTTAAGGCTAAAGGGTATTTTGATGTTACAATAGGTTCCCCATTCCATGGTGAAAGTAGTCTTACGTTGGTCCTCAAGAGTGATGTGAATCTGATTGTATCTCAAGAAGCCATCCATAAGAGATAAAATTTTGTAACTAGCCATGGAATTGACAATGGAATCTATTAAAGGTAATGGGAAGTTGTCCTTAGGACAAACAAGATTTAGGTTTCGAAAATCAAGACAAATTTGGATAACCATGGTGACCTTCTTCCAAATGGGAAAAATGTTAGAAACCCATTTAGAATAATCTACTAGTTTAATGAATTTAGCATCTAGTAGTTTAATGATTTCCTTATGACATAGATTAGTAACTTCAGGTGGGAATTTTCATTTATTTTGATGCACTAGCTTAGCATTAGGAAAAGTGATGATGTTATGAACCATAATACTAAGGTCAATGTCAGACATGTCTTGGTAAGACCAAACAAATGCTTCTTGATATTTATCAAAGAATAAGCTGAAATTGTCATGCTCATATGGTGAGAGTTCTTGAGAAATCATGATTGGTCAAGGAGAATATGGGGTACCATATTCGATACAATTTGTTTCTTCAATAAGCATGGCATTGTTGTCTTGAAAATGATAAGGTACATTAGGCAAGGCTGAAATTGGATTTGTTTTAGGATCAATGCTAGCGACAAAGTTGTTAAAGCAAGGAGTTTTATTCTTGAAATTTCTAAGTTTGTGATGTTGTAGAGGAAGTTGAGGTTCATGGGCATGAAGTAAGTCAATAATAGATTCCTCACTAGGCAAGGTATGAAGAGGACCATAATATTCAATATCTACATCAAGGTCTATAATTTTATTTCCACTACTATCATATTCAGAATGAATATGATGGACATCGGTTGCCTTGGCATCTAGTGTAATTTCAAAAGTAGATGAAGAGGATGGATTTGAAGAGAAAAGAGTGTTGATAGATTATATGATGGGAGAAGAATATAAATAAATGATAGGATCCATAGGAGGTAGAGAATATGTATGAGCGTATATAGGTTTGGAAAGTGTAATTTTTTCTACCACCCAAGGAGTATCGATAAGTGGAGAATTAGTGGGAGGTACATGAACCTCAGGATTTAAGTCATGATGTGTAGATATGGTATGTACATATCAATTGAAGACATGAATTTGGAATAAAATATTATGATAGTGTTGGACATCCAAGTCTTGAGAGTGAGCTTGGGCCATGATATAGTTGTCATCATATATTGGATAAATCATACATGTTTGAGAATCAGAGAGAGTTTCAAAAGGTGAAATCCCCATGTTGCTAAATGTATGAGGGGACATGATGAGAGGATCTTGGAATAATTTAGCAACTCCAAAATCATTGCAAGTGAAGGCATATTCAGGTAAAGATCGCTCTTGAGCATTGCATAGAGGGGGAAAATTGGTAATCTCATCCATGATAGGAACAATACGATCTCAGGGTAAGAGAGGAGGAAGCTAATCTACAATATATGGAGGTAGCTTCTTAGTATTGAAAGTGTGCTACAATTCATTGGGCTCTCATCATCATCAAAATCCACAAGAGTAACTTGAAGATTGGGATTCATGTTGATGAACTCAGTTAAAGAAGCATTATTGATTTTAGAAATTATAGGAATTCGATATTGAGGTTTAGGATTAGGAAGATGGATGTTCCATGTGTTGGGATCAACTTCATGTTTTTTGTTGTGTAAAAATTTAATACACTGAATATTAGAAGAGGTGATGTCCCTTATTAGATGACTCCATGGATGACCAAGAAGAATGTTATAAGATAAAGGAAGATAAAGGATCATAAGCTTGGTTCTAAAGTCTTAAGTCCAATGGTTAATGAAAGCCAAATGCATCCAAGTGGATTTTGATTAGTCTTATCAAATCCATGACAATTAAGATGGGTTTGTTTAAGATGATATTTATTATAACCAAGTTGTTGAATGATCCATAAGAATGTGACATTAATACCATAACCTTTATCAACTAGAAATTTTTAGATAAGAATGGTATTAATGACTACTTTGATAAAGAGAGGTGGATCATCAACACAAAAAATAATTTCATCATTGATCATGCCCTCTTCAATAAATTAAATGGAAGGCTTGAAATAAAGACACATATTCTCAATGGTATTGACATTAGTTGGTTAAGAATCAATAGAAGGTGGTTCTTCATCTATGGAAGATGGATCTTCAATTTTTTGAAGTTGTTGCATGATAAATTTATGATGATAGGGTGAAGTATGAACCAACTCCATCAAAGGAATCTTACAAGGCATATATTTGAGTTCTTCAATAAAATTCTAATGTGATTTATAAGAAATAGCATGAGGTTTAAAAGGAAAATTAGATTTAGGAGGTATTGATGTGGTGGGAGGATCGAAAGGAGGGAGTTGTTCCTTAGGTGCTTTTGAATCATCATGAGTGGTAGTGGTATCTTTAAGCAATTTTTCTTCTAAATATGGTTTCTTAGGCTTGGTAACATGATATTTGTGAGTCAATTTATGATGATAATTAACCTTAGCAGTGTTGACATATTGAGAGTTGTTGTAATATAGGTCATAATCAACATTGATTCCACAAACATCCTTGACATTTGATTGATTATTGTTTGAATAAGATTTTTGATTATTATAAGTAGAGGCTTTAAAGTGTTGTCATTTTTGAGATGCAGTATCATACTCTTGATGACAAAGTTTGATCATAGAATCATGGTTGAATGAGTCACCAAGCATATAAAAAATGGCATATTTAGTAATCCCTTTGTAAGATTCATGAGAATTCCCAATGTCGGCTTGAAACCAGTAGAATATATTGGGATCATACCACTTAAGAGGAGCATTAGGATAAATGAAAGGTTTTGAGGGTGGTAAAAATTATTTCATTTATTAAACTGAAAGAGGTGTGTGAGATGGTAAAGGAACATCAAATTTGACAACTCTAGGTTTGGTTTGGGGAGTATTACTATGATAGCATTAGATGTTTGAAAAGATCCTTTAAGAAGTTTATGATTGGGTTCAAATTGCTTCATAAGAAATTATTAATGCTTAGCTTGGTTAATAGCTTCATTAAGATTTTGAGGAGCAAAGTTTTGAACCTTGTATTGGAGAGTGGGAGTCAAAGCGGTAATAAAGAGTTTGAAAATTTTATCATCAATCATATTATGATCAGCTTTATGAGCTAAATATTTACATCTTTTAATAAAGTCATGAGCTAATTCATTAGGAGATTGTTTAGAATTTATGAAGTGACTAAGACAATTTTCAAGAAGATCATTATGTTGGAACTCTTTAACCAAAGGATTGACCAAATCTTCAAGTTGCCAAATAGAATGTTGAGTAAGTTGATTATACCATTCTAATACATCACTAGTGAATATTTTGACTAATAGTTTAGTTATGGCAAATGTATTAGTTTGGATCCACTCTTTGTAAAGGTTACCAAAGGTTTGAGGAATGAACCAGGGTCTTTAGTCCCATCATATTTGATAGTTGGACTTATGTTACCAATATGAATGGATACAATGAAGGGAGATAAAGGATCATTTTGAATGGTTTGAAGCATCTTGTTATTCCTTATGGGTTGAGAAATAACATTACCTGAGGCATCCCTAAGAGGTGGAGGAATATAATTAGGATTAGATTGAGGATGAATAGTTGGAGGTTGATTAGTTACATTGATTAAGTGTTGTTGAAGTTTGCATCATTTGGTTGGTATTAGAGTTTTTCATGATGTTAATTTGTTGAATAACTTGAGATAAGAGTCTGGTTGTATCGAGATGTGAGTTAGTGTTGGTTGGAGCACTCCCCAAATTAGTGTTAGGGGGAGAATCATTAGGTAGATTATTAGTGGGATTATTAAAGAGATTTGTATCAATCACTCCCACATTAGTTTGGAGATTTTGAGAAGTGTCTTGATAAGTATGTAACGGATTGGATCCATTAACTTCATCTTGAGGTATTATTTACACCCTATTACAGTTCATAGATGAAGGAGGAGAAGAGGATCCCCAAGAGTGATGGTTCTCTAGGGAGAAAAAGAGAGTGAGGAATGAACATCCCATATAGTATCTAAATGGATTTAGGTTATCCAAAAATATTCTGATAGGAGACCTCATTTTGACTGAAGAGAGATGAACAAAATGAAAAATTGGAAAAATGGGAAAATAGATTGAAAAACAAAAAAGGCAAGATATAGTACTAGGTTGACCAGATCAACCTAGTGTAGGAAACAAGGCTTTCATATTATACTAGGTTGACCAAGTTGATCTAGTGCAATGCACAAAAGCTATAAAAAGTACAAGGTTGACTAGGTCAACCTAATACAGTGGATAGGAAAGAAAATAAAGATAGTAAAAAGTTATGAATTAAAGCAAGATAATTGAAAGTAATGTCAGAAAGTGGTAATTACTAAAAGGAAACACACAATCAGCTGAATTGACACTAGTCAATCCAATTGATGCATACAAAGCAAAATCTTGCAATAACATTGACTAATGGAAGATTTTACACACACAATTGATCAAAAAGAAAGAAAACAACTTGAAAGTAAAGATAGCTACTTGGTCAACCTAGAATGTTGATTAGATTATTAAAAATGATTTTAAGTGTAAAGGGAGATTATCTATAAGCAAGGTACTAGACAGTAATATCTAGATAGTTTTAGGTAAGTTTAGGGTAAAAGGACTATAGTGGAAATGATACAAGCTTGGTATTGGGGCCTACCCCCTCACTTCACATGCCACAACAATAAGGGTAATGGGTGCTTATCCAAAATATACCATTAACCATACTTTATACTTGATCAGAGCATCAAGTCAACGTCCCCCTTGGTGATGAAATCCAAGTAGGTTGGCCTAAGTAGTCAAATGTTTAAATGTTTGTTGATGTTTATGTGGTTTGGCCATGTGTGAAAAATAAAATAAATAGTGTAACTAAATGATTAATTGAAAATCCCATAATTAGACTATGTGAACTATTCTAAGCATGCAAGTAACTGAAAAGAAAGATGCGATTAACATATATGGTTAATTCTAACTTTGAAACAAGGTTTATTTGAGAAACTATATGGACAATCATATAGAATAGGGTCAAACCTATACTGTGGAAGAAAATTTTGAAAGTGAATTAGGTCAGTCAGGTTGACCTAGTTACTTTTTAAAAAATAGAACATAAAACTAGGTCCATAGGGTCTACCTAGTTAACTATGCAGAGATAGTTTTGAAGATTGTAAACTTGAAAGGAAAGTACAAAAAAATAAAGATATAGAGAAATAGAAACTAACCTAAATGGTTTAAAGATGAAAAGGAGAATATTGTTGATATGAGACCTTAGAAAAAATTGGCAAAAACCTACAAACTGGGTCGATCAAGCTATACAAGAACCTGTTGAAAATACACTAAGTCAACCTAGTCAACGTAGTAGGTTGAACAGGAAATTTTAAAACCTAAAAATTTATAATGGCTCAAGCTGGTTGAATTAATTGGCTGAATAAAAGTTTACAAGTTTTGGAAACTTACATTGGGTCAAGTTAGTCGAGTTGATTACCTATTAATGTAAACCTTCACACAGATAAATAATTGGGTTGACAGGGTCAATCTAACATAGTAAAGATATGATAAAAATAATGACGAATAGAAATGAAATAAGTGAAATAAATCCTATAAGGGTTTGATTCACATCAAGTTCACCATAATATATGCAATCAAAAATTCATCATGTCCATAAATCAATCCTGGATCGGATGGGATAGAGAACACCTACACTTTTGATTAGGGAGTATACAACTATTAAGAAAGAGCATGACCAATGTGAGGATTTGCTAGACCTAATTATGGGATCACTTGTCACAACACACCATGTGAGGTAGGGTTCCAAATCCTATAGCCTAACACAACCCCATAATAACCCTAAAAGAGTCTTATGATTTAATATTTCACTAATCTAATAACAACAAAAGTAAATTTAATCTAGTGCACACCAAATCTTGTGGTATAAAGTTGAGGTTATTAAATAAAAGTAATCAATATATGTATAGGGAACCTCAAATAAAGTAACTATGAGTAACACCATAATACATAGAATATGAAGAGTAATATTATTTGAGCCAACACTTATGCTACTTATATCTACTAAAAGAGATGAGAACAAAGTTAGAATATACTTACCTTAATATGAACCCATTGAGACTCAATTTATTCCTTGGCCAAAAGGGCTTTGCAAGAGGTTGTTATGGTTCATAAGGATCACTTTGTTAGGCCAAAGCATCCAATACCTATCCATAAGACAAGATTCTCCAAAATAAGAAACCTAAGCTAAGTCTCCTCAAGTAATATGGTGGAAAAGTAGATTGTGAATAAGTGTGAGGGAATAATAACTTTTGATTACATAAATTAATAATGACCAAAATAACCTTGTATTTATAGGTGAAACTTACCCTAAAATCATTCAAATATGTCAGTTGTGTTAGGTCGACCCAATTGACCTAACATGTTTTTGGGCTAACTCACTAGGTCTGTGATAGGTTGGCTAGGAGGCTAACAAACCAAAAGAGAGAAAAGATTCCCTATATTGTACTATGTTGACCATGTTGACTAGTATGTTGAACAGGTCAAAAGGGTGCCAAGTAAGGAAATGAAGGATAGAAAGAGAAAAAAGACTAGAAGACTATGCAAGGGAGGAGAGATAGCTTAGGGAAAGGTTTTAGGAACTAGTTGGATTGGTAATAATATGGAAAAAAAGGGACAAAAATCCTATGAATAACCGAAGGTTTGCCCACCCCTTTCCTAGTGCACCCCTTAGGGCATGTAATCAAAGAAATTGAGTCTTGATGGGTTCCTAAAAAATGTAAAGCATCAGTAATTGATAAAATGTTAAAAATATTATGAGTATATAGGTGTCAAGATATTTTATCCCCTTGGGATTATGATTCATGGGCATCTTGGAATGCTCAAAAATGGTCTGGAAGGTGTCTTAAGAGGGTGCAAATTTGAATTGGTTTTCCCACCAAAAGGAAATTTCAAATTTTCATAATGACTTAGTGGGTCTAGGTGAGTGAAGAGAGGTGTAATTAACAAATAAAAATTTTAATAGACCTTTATGGTCACAATAAATGTATAAGAGTGAATATGAATGCATTTATCATGTAAGAGTGAGGTAGCAGTCTACTACCCCATGTTAGACTAGGAGCTTGTTAAACATTTGTATTCAAGAATCAGTTAGAAATCTTATTTTAGGAGTTTTGATATATATAGAATTTTTGTATTTGAAGAATTCAAGTTTTGGAGGTGGTAACCTCTCATCCCATTCAAGGATGATAAGTAAAGGAGATGTAAATAATGAAGCTTGATGAATCAGGGATGCTATGTTTGAAAATTGTGTGTCATCAAATTTTATGATTGAGACATAGCACCTTGGGTGTGATTGGACAATATAATTGGTAAGAGGTTTTATTTAACATTATTTTATCTCATTTTTTATCCTATTTTGCTTTATATGCTGATACAGGGACTTAGATTTCATTGGAGGTAGCTATTTTGTGTAGACTATCAAAGTCTGCCAACAAGGTATGCAATCATTCATTTTGTTTCAAGAAAAATTATGAGTAATTGATTTTTTATAATTGAGTATAGTTGGAAAGGGAATGTATAATAGGTTTAAGATAAATATTTTTATGAGTTAAAATTGGTTCTGATATGGTAAGTAATCATTTGTTCATAGTTTTATCCATTGAAACATACAGTCTGCAAATTCAATATTTTGTACCCTATCATCATTAGCATGGAGCTTTATTTGATTCAATAGAGATTAAAATGAGTATTTCATGGTCATTGTAGATGTATATTTACCTATTATGAGTTAAATATTCCTTGAGAGTAGAAAATAACAAATGAAACCCCATATATACAGTTACCCTATTTGCAAAGGGCAAAATATAGTAATGAATACTTAATCACATTATATTAAACCTTGTTTGGATTCAAATAAGATTGAAAGGGATTTAAGATATTAAATTTAGGTGTTTATAACCTAATTTTATGTTTTTAAGTCATTGGGAGTTTAAAGAAGACAAAAAAACCCTAGTACCCTATTTTCTTGTGTGCAAAGGTAGGGTTGTAAACTAAGATCTTGTGTTTATGAGTGATTTGAGGCTTGTTAAAACTTGATTCATGAATATAAAAGTTATAAGATGGTGATATGGACCTATTTTAGTTTTTAATTTTATGTGAAACTATTGGATATTCATTTTATGCAAATGTATACTCTCTCAACCTATGACAGGGACATAAAAACCCTAGATTAGGATTTTGCCTATAACAAGTGTTTCCACTAGCCAAAAAGGCCAAAATTTTGTTATTAGGTTTGTTTTATATATACCTAAGATATTTTTATGGTTTCATGATTTAACCTTTTGTATTCCATACAATATTTACCTAAGGGTTTTGAATAAGGCTCAATAGGCCTAATTAGAAACTGAGACAATAGAGAAAAAGGCATGCAGATGGAGTGTGGTCAAATAAAAATGGTGGAATTATAATACTCTAAGGGAATATATAACATGGTATCAAATTGTGTTGAAATTTTGTAAAAAATTAAAACCATAGAATATTACCCAAAATAGGGCTAGCAGGAAATAAGGCTTGAAAGGTCTTTGTGTGAAGTAAGAGAGCAGGCAGTTTGGATTAGTTGTTTGAGTAGGGATACAAAAGAGGGTTATAAGGAAGAGGAAAGTTTATATGTGATTTGAATATTCATTTTTTTAATTTCCCATGCAAGTCCATTTTGGAATTGATGAATTGTGAGAGTGTCTTGATTGTAGAGTGAGTATATAAACAAAGAATGACTTAGTTTATTTAAAGGATGTTTTATTGATAGTGTAAGTTATTTGAAACCAATGTAACATGATCTCATGAGGCATGTTAAAATAAACATTATAATTATTATTGCATGATTTCCCCAAATGACTATGGGTAATGGTTGAATGAAGAAAATAGAATTCTTGAATGGAAGGAAAAGGCAGAGTTTGGTAAGGAAATGAATTTAGCTCTGCATTAGTTCTACTATAGTACAATATAGAATGGTAAAAGGGGATGATAATTTTACTTTTGTGGATTTATTTATCATAACTTACAATGTAAATATTGTTGTTTACCTATGTATTACCAATCCTAATAGTGGTATCAGAGCTGATTAAAAATGTTTTGTCTAAGAAAATAAGATATGCAAGTGAAAGAGGAGGTTAATGTGAAAGATACTGTGAAATCAAATTTAAAGACATAGACAAGCTTGTGGAAAGTAGAATAGGGTATGACCATTTAAATATACCTAAATTACATCAAGCATTACAAAATTACATCGTATATTGAATTTTTAAATACATTTATTTCAATATATATATAGCTTATGTTTGCATAAGCTTGGAAACTTAGTTGTACAGCTCCTTGCCTAAAACTTGCAAATCAAAATCTGTCTAGAAGCCTCGATTCTTTGTTTTTGAATTCATAAACCCTGTATGAAATATATGTATTATTATATATGATTAAACCAATCAATTGTACAACATTATAAGGGTTATAAATCAGATTTTATGAAGTTGTATGGCCTCCCATGCTTGAATCAACCTTGTTATGGCATTTTAAACTATTTTCTAAGCTTTTACCAACATTTAATCCCCTAAAAACTAATTTGAGTAACATTTGAAACCTTTTTTTGATGTGTGTAGTCTAAAAAAAGACTTGTATGACATCCACAACCTAAAATTATGTCCCTCTAATAAAAAATCTGATATGTGCATTCTTTTTTGCTTTTGACAAGCTTTAACTTGTAAAAATAAACTAGGTGTATGGCCTTGTACAATATTCTCCTTTCCCTAAGAATTTGTACATAATTTTTGAAGTTTTTTAAATCAAATATCTAAATAATGGCATCTATATGTGATATGGCACAATAATATTGAATAAAAATATATTTTTTAAGTATAAAAGTTCAAAAAGGGAAATATTAGGGTTATATGGGGCCCACATACATTTGAAGTAAGGAGTGGTCTTTTTCCCTTTACAAAACAAATTCATGAGTGAAAATAAATTTCATGCAAGTTTTTTTTTCCCACACATAAAAATTAGGTTTAAATTAAAAAACTTCTATTTATATCTTGTAAATGTTCATAGAGCAATTGGTAATAACAATTTTTTGAGACCCTTAGAAGTTAGAGTGGTCCAAAGTTCAATTCCTTCCAAGGCAATCTTTTGGTCAATTTTTTTTAATCTAATCTTTGGATTTTTTTTTGAAAGGGGTATATTTTGTTTTTAAAGGCTTTATAAATATAAATAGGTAATAAAAGGGTGTATGTGTAATGTTTTAATACTTTCGACAACTTGTGACAATTTTTGGACTAGTTGTTAATTTTTGCAAAGGTGGTTGTGTGACTAATCAATATCTAGTTTTTTGACATTATGGACACATTATAATGGTAAATTATATTATTTTAATCATACTTATATATTTTTTACAAAAAATGTATTGAAATTTATGTATAAAGGTGCATTTTTGATGAAAATTAACACCTTTAAAGTGTAAGTTTTCATAATATACTCGCATACTTGTGTTATCAAAGAACCTATCATCCATTATAAGTCCCTCAAGATCCTCATGATTGACAAAGTATAAGTATCACAATGTATATTGGAGTTGTGAGATGATAAATTTGAGAAATTAATTATGATATGCAATTTTTTTCAAAATCACTCAAATCTACAATCTACTTCATGCATTTATAGCCATTAGACTATAATGCACAATAGAATAAACATTTATAGAAACATTATAAAATCTAAATATAATTTATCTAAATATAATTTATCTAAATAAAATCAAGACAAAAAAGGGACTAAGTGATTATGGATTATGGATTGCTTACAAATAGACTCATAATATTATCTTGATCAAAAAACTTGGATGACATGGATTCATGGATTTATTGGACTTATTAGACTATAGAGATTTATAATATTTTTGATTGATTTTCTCTTTTGCCTTTGCATAGAGGGTGGGTTGGTTATTTATAGAGAGAGAAGAGGGAATATCAATGACTAGAATTCAAAGTTGAGTGTAGGAAGATCAATGGTGGAGAATTATTCAAGGAATTAAAAATCCTTTGGATGATTCTAGAGGAGGGAATGTTCTATAGGTGTGAGCCTCTAGATTATTTTTAGAAGCTTAATGACAATTAGTAGATTATTATTCATGTGATTATGGGGTTCTATATAATCTAGGGGAGTAGGAGAGGGTATTCATAGGCTTGGGTAGGTGGAAGAAAATTTTAAATTCCCAAATATTAGACAAGTGGGATTAGTTAGTAGATAATGAGAATTTAGATGAATTAATTGGTTCATGGGATGTTATAAGGTTAGTGTAGGATGGTGAATTTATTACAAATATCAGACTAGGAATTGGACAATATGATATTAAGACAAATTAGATGGAAATAGAAGAAATTAGTGATTTTAGTGATGAAGCGAGTAAATTTAAGTGGATAAATTTTGCCCCTCTTTGAAAGGGCATTGTGATTAGATGAAATGGAATAAATAATGGTCTTTCAAAGAATAAAAAATCTCATGGATGAATTTTAGTAAATGATATTAGTGGATATGATGCCCCCTTGAGGGGACATGTGGAGAAGAATGAGATGAATGTCTAGGGACAGGATGCAACAGGTAGACAAGGGATGGGATTTTTAGATGTGAGATTGATGATGAATAAAATGATCTTGACATGAGTAGTGAGCTAAAAATATATGATTCCCCTAACAAAGATCTATGCACAAGGAGAAAATATAACTATGCCATAGATGTCAACACATCCTAAGGTGGAATCAACCATAACAAGATGATTATAAAAGGTCAAAAAAATTGACATATCCAAGGCAAGGACACATATTAGGGATATTTATGGACCAATATGATAAATTCCATGAGCTTTTAACATATCCCAAGTAAGGATACATGCAGGGAAAGCATCGAGTCAAAATAAGATAATTATTTGATAAGATTAATCAATAAGTGTATCTCAAAGATGAAGTTGAGTGATATGATGAAGGAGATGAGAGAGAAGAAATCATATGATTGAATGACCAAAATATTAAGGGGAAGAATGGATTAGTGTGATGCATCAAAATAATGAGCCATAATGTGATTAATAACAATGATTCCCCTAGTAAGGACACATGCAATAAAGTAAGAGATGATAATAAATTTATGGTCCTAGTCATGCCCCAATCAAGGGAGGAAACCATAAAATTTAAATGATGAATTGACCAATCAATGATAATGGATGTTTGATAGAAGAAAAGATGAATGTTATGATTTGTCAGGCCTAATTGACAGGTGTGAGCAATTGAATGGGAAGATTGGAGAGATGGTTATAAGGATGGTGATGGATCAATAGACTAGTTGATTGATTAATATTATATCTCATGGATTTGACTAATACAAGACTTGAGGATGATGAGAGATAAGAGAGATGTGATTAGGAATGATGGGGAAACAGGGGAGAGTGGCTGAGCCGGCCTTAGACATGTTATGTGACTAAATGATGCCTACATAGTCTAAAAATACCTTATGCTAATGTAGTTTAGATTATATTATAGCTAAAAAGATAGACTAGAGGTTAGTTGTTAGATATAAGATGAAAATTACATGTTAGATATGACGATAGAGGTTTAGGAGAAATGATGGGAGATGAGATGTTAGATGTTGATGACTAGAGAGATGATAGATGATTAACTATATGATATAGATGAGATGATAAATAGTTTGGAGGAATGACTATATATTATATGAGTAAATTGGGATGATCATCTTGATGATGGGATTAAGATGATTAGATATGTGATAGAGGATAGGAAAAATAATGAGTGTAATTAATTATCAAACCATCATTACTATACTAAGGCTCATCATAGTGTTATCAATATGAAGTTAAATGTATCACTAGACATTATGTGCCATGATATAATTATGACCAAGAGGATGTTGTGCCAAAGTGCATGATTATAAAAGGGGAAAATGATGAAATCTGCTTAGGGCACCTAAAAGCATTATTATAGCTTTTTGGCTCCTTCATCACATCCTTGATCATTACACCCTTGACAAAATAGAAATGATGTAAGACTAATTAAAATAATAATACAAGAAGATAAACATAAAAAAGAAAAAAAAAACATATGTAGATATATACATGATAAAAGACATGAAAATAAGTCAAACAACACAGAGCATACAAGTAACATACATAAGTATCTACATGTGTGTGTGTGTGTGTTTGTGTGTTTTTGTGTGTGTTTGTGTGTGCGTGTGTGTGTGTGTGTGCTCGCGCATGCACGCTCACACGTGTGTGCACGTGTGTGTGTGTGTGTGTGTGTGTGTGTGTGTGTGTGTGTGTGTGTGTGTGTGTGTGTGTGTGTGTGTGTGTGTGTGTGTGTGTGTGTGGTTGTGTGTGTGTGTGTGTGTGTGTGTGTGTGTGTGTGTGTGTGTGTGTGTGTGTGTGTGTGTGTGTGTGTGTGTGTGTGTGTGTGTGTGTTTATTAGTGTCTTGTCTATTATCTTGATGAGATTAGATAGGATGATTGATCAAATGATGATTTGGAATGAGTTGGTCATGGAAATGTTAATTTGGATTAAGGATAATAACTTGGACAAGTTATGGACTTGAAGTAGATAAGGGACTATGATTAGGATAAGGCTACATAAGACATGAGACAAGACAACTAGGATGTTGAGACAAGGAAAGATGACAAAATGATAAGACCATTAAGACATAAGACAAGGTAAGATGACAAGATTATAGAATTACTAGGATATTTTGGACATAAGATAAGACGATTGATATGTTTCAAGATTTTTTTGAATTTTATAGTTTTTGGGGTTTTTGGAATATTTTAATTTTTAGGGATTTTGGGAATATGTATGTACACTATACAAATGGGGTTGCTATCAAAGGGAATACCAAGCCTAATAACCAAGATAAGGAAAAACTGAATAATGGATGGGACAACAAAAGGATGAGGGTGATGTTGAAAAGGGAATGAGGACCAAGGAAGAGTGGACTAAGGATTGCCAATGACCACATCATGAAGTGACCAGATAATCTAGTTTCATAAGTGTCCATTAGAGGATATGAAAAGATGATTCTAGAACATTTCTTAAGACATATTTCATGTCCTTACAAAGGTCAACATGGGTAGGAATGATAGGCATAATAGGATGCATGATATGATGGAAAATGATGGTTAGGATCAATGGACCAAGGGATAAGATAGACAAGGATGAGATTGATAAGGGATGGATTTTTACTCTAAGTGTTGAGGTCTAATATGGATAACAGACTATTTTACCATGATGCCAAAAACTAGTTTTCATCATGGTACTTGCTCAAGGTGCTAGAAGACTAGTTTTCACCATTGGATGAATGATTTTTTTCAATTTTTAGCATCTCAATTTATTGGATATGGGTACGATATTTAGGATTGTATACATTTTTTTGATCTTCAAAAAATACCTATTATAGATATATGTGATACTATGATCATTTTATCACTACTATATGTATTGATGTCCTTGTGACCTTTGTTGATTCTTGATTAAGACCCCTATAGACATCTAGACTAGGTGTCTTCATTTCCTCTATAAGAGACAATGTTTCTTGGTTTTAAGAGGTGTGGAATGGATGGGTTTATGTTTTGGATTTTATGGTGGAGTATATGACTTGATTGGATGATAGGATAGTGATAGGAATGTGTGATGGGTGTTTGAGGATTAGGACTAGCAATCACATACATCATTGGACATGTTGGATATTACATGTTTGATTGGTTCCTTATGATAAAATATTGCAAGAGATCTAAAACACTTTGACTTTGAAATTTATCTTTGATCCAATTATGTGAAGGATAATTAGCCATCTTGATACTACAATTTACTTTTTTTTTTAATTTTAGACTTGATTATTTCTCAACTTCTCCTTGGTGCTTCACCAGAGGAGATTGATTTTTGAATTAGATAATGATTATTTTGATTTTAATGATCCCCTAGTGCCTTAAAGAGGGTTTCAATATGAGAAGACACATTTGTATTAGGCAGATGATTTTAATTTTCATGGTTATGACTTATTATATCAAAGGTGATTTGATCATTGTGTATGACTTTTTGAATATGGTCTTGGACATTTATATTTTTGGTTCATGTTATGTTACTCAAGAGAACATCCAATGATAGATGTTCATGTTTGTCCCTATGGTGGGAGGTTATTAAATGATCATTGATGGAAATAAAAGGATCTATGATGAATGAAGTGAGGGAGATGGTAGGATGAGTTTAATTAGTGGTGATGGGCAGGATGGTCCTCATAGGGGTTCTTAAGAGACTCAATTTTGACATCAGAGAAAATCTCTTCAAGGCCATTAAAAGGATCACTAAGACTAGTTATAAGATATGAATATGATGTGGGATTAGATCAACTCTTATTATCTTTGATAGATAAAGCTTATAAAAACTCTGTTATGACTTCATCATCTTGATTGGGATAAAAAGATATGCCTTATGATTGGTTGACTTCTGAATTAGAGTTATCCTCAAAAAGATAGGCATAGTCATCATCTATTGTAAAATCTTTGAGGGATGATGTTTCTAATGAGGAATATAATTTGAATATTGGTATTGAACATGATATTGATGTAGATAAGACTATTATTGACTCTAATATTGACTTTGATGTACAGGATACAATGTTATTATCAGAGGGTTCATTGTCCAAAAGTGACCTTTTAACATGGGGTCCTTGATATGATGGGTGAGAAGAAGATGATGGAGTAAAAATGGATTCAAAAAATACATTTTCATGTGAGAATTACTCATGAGAAAATGTGATATAGACTGAAGGCATACAACCTCTATAAACTACCTTCCTAGCTCTGTTCTTGAACTTTATTGTCTTAGAGTTAAATTATCTTTTTTGATCTCTCACTTGAATGACTCTTAGTATTTACATGCCTTCATTTATTTCATAATATTATTTATATTTAGGATATATCATCCTTTTAATGTTCCTACATTTTTACAATTTCAACTCCTTAATGAACATTCTCTCATTGCCAAGTTTCATTGCATCATTCTCAAGTAGTTCCATAGGATTATTGCTTCATTCTTGATTTCAATCTCCTAGTCTTCTATGCATGGGTTATATTATCTTTTCTCTATAAATTTTAATATTTTATTATATCTAAATAAAATGACACCATATTCAAACAATATATCTTCACACAACTATGTTTTCCATCTTTAAGTTTTCTTAGCTTGTAACCCTAGTTTCATGTAAACCTTGTTGGTTTGACCTATACATAAAGAATCAGAATAAACTAAAGATGTTTTTAAGTACCCATTATCATCCTTATTCACACAAAGTTATATAACTTCATTCTCCATGTAGATACACTAATTTAATCCATTTCTTGCCTATGAGGTCTACTTTAGGTCTAGACAAAAACCTAGTGATAGAAATTGTACCAAGTCGTACTTTATGGGTCTAATAATAGAAAAATCAATTAGATCATTAAAAAAAAATTATACTACAATTTTTTATGAATTTATGGGTGTGAAAGTATTAATCATTCTAATTTTGGTTTCAAAACCCTGGATGATGGTTATGCAGGCTTGTGTAAGGCCAAGAGGGATAAAAAAGGGTTTATTAAAATTCAAAGAAATTTCAATCTCTTATCAACCATGGATAATGTTTTTTACAAGGTATTTAACCTTATTCAATGTTTATTGTTCTAATTTAACTCCCAAAAATGTTTCAATCAGCCATCATGCAAAAATTATGAGTGCATTCTTAAAGACTGTGTTAGCCAAGAGGTAACAAAAGACCCCAAATGGTTTATAATCAATTTATTTAACTTCAAAAACTTGGATAAGGACTACTTATATTATACTCTACTTCCACAATTACTTATTATGTATGAATAATCACAATTAATCCATTATATATAAATTTGTAGGGTTTTGTTCATATGTTACAGGATTGTATATGTTAGAATGGGTATTTTTAATGAATTCAAATTTATAATGTATTCTTAACATTCCAAAAGTTAAACCACACCATGGTAAATATTTACAATACCTTCCATTTTCAAAACATCAAATGAAACTCTCCAACACCTCTGCTATATTTAGTTTTGGACTGTATATTTAGCATAGATTGTTTCTCAAGGATTGTATTGATGGTTTCACGTAAAACTTATACTATAATAGATGTTTGGACCTCTAATAAACTCTAGTTCATGAGGTATAAAATCTTTAATATTTTTATAACCCACAATAATTCAAATATGTCACATTCAACCATTAAACATATATTATTCTCTTTACATTCTTGACTGTAACATAGAATACTAACATGACTAATTTATATTGCTTTGTAAATCAGTTTATGTCCTAAAACAAATCCATTAGATGGGCACTAGACAGAGACAAAATTATAATTTAAGACTTACTCCATAATATTCTAACTTGAAAATATATAACTTTCAATTATTTTAGATAATGTGTAAAATCTTAACCTACAACTAGATAAAATTTGGAAGCTTTGTTTCTTCTTCTGTTATTCCCATTCTTGGGATTATTTACATTATTTATCAGTCTCCTCAAACCTCTTTTCTCATTTTATGACCTTATTTTTTCCACCACCTTTTTCTAACATGCATTCCTATTCTTATACATCACTAAAACATGTAACTAACTCCTCACTCTTGTCCATTCCACACATGGAAAATAGTTACATAATACCTTTTCTTGTTAAATTATTATTTTCCATGAATGGTACATTGAAAGACCCATAATAACATTTATAGGACCTTATATTTCTTATAATACTTTCAACACCTCTCTAAAGCTTCAATGAAAATTCAAATTTTCAAATATTGACAATTAGGCAGAAACTCAAGAAACCCTAGTAACACCTAATCTCAACATCTTCTAATGAATCCAACATGGCTTAAGGGTTTTTAAAGGAATTATGACACCTATACAAGACCAATTATGATCACATAAAACTCTTAAATACATTAAAACATTCTTTTCACCTTGAGATGTTCTACATCATACTCCCCAAGTGGGAAAATTTGAGCTCTAGCTCAAATATGACTTGTCTTTCTTATTCCTTGTTTTCCAATTAATATTATCATGATCATCTAAGATTTTATTACTACCTCATCTATCTTCCTTTTCATTCTTTCTTAGTTGTTTCTTGTACCTTTTACCTCTTGTCTTTCCTTGATTTCTTATCCATTCATCTTCAAGATCCATGAAACATATAACCTATTGCAATTCTTTGTCTTCTTCATCTTATAACTATTATATGTCAATATTTTTTCCCATACTCATGATACACTTATTCTCCATTGGGCATGCTTTTTTTAAACATTCTTGACTAGTCTTATTTTTCAACCTTACCTTTTCCTTCATTTTCAAGCTCAAATGGCTTTTCATACCCCTATTTTTCCTTTACCTTTACCAAACTCTTCTTGAAAATTGTTGTAGCTACATCTTCATAACACTTTAACTTCCTATGTTGAGTCTTTTTATTGGTTTTTTCATCATATTTTAATTTTTCCATCTCATGCAACTTCAAATCTATTTCATCAACATCATAGATTTGGCTTTATTTAACATCAATGATTCTTACGTGTTGATTTGCATTAGTGACTATTATCAACCACTCTTTGGGAGAGTTAAATAGTTCCTCCATCATCCTCATTTCTTCTTTCAATGAACAATCATCTATCTCTCCACTTTATTCATCATACTTAGGGACTAGTTGTCCTCCATTTATCTCTTTATCTCTCACCTTAACTTCACCATTTGTGGGAAATAATTTCCACATTCTCTTATCATCTGCATCATCCTATAAGATCTTCCTTTCCACTTGATTCTCTAGGATTTCATGATATGTCCACAACTCATGACCATCATCTTGATATCTGGTCTTTGCCAAAGAATTGAAATCTATTATCCTACTTCCCTCATAATATTTCAAGACTTTTTCTTGTATTTTATCCTCTTTAGGTATCAAATTTTACCCCTCTCCTTATTGAATATTATATTTTATTTCATTCCATAACTCATCTTCACCTTCATTCATCTCATTCAATGCATCATTATGCCAAAAATTCAAAACAACTTGTTTACCTTTCATTTCTATTATGTCCTTCTCTTAACAAATCATTTTTAGGATTACCTCTATCCTCTTATGCTCTTCTTCATCATGGTTTTCTTAATGAATTGAATCAAAAGGATATGAAAATATCCTCTTCTCTCTTGTTTATTCAACTATCTCTTTTTGCTCTTTTCTTATGCATTCTTGAGATGCTTCCTTCTCATCATGTTAAGGAACATTAATATTTTGCTCTTATTTCATGATATTTTCAACCCAAACTTTGTTCTTCATGATTTTGGTCTGATACATGCTTCTTACTTCAGTCTTTCTTCTTGCCTCATAATCTGGTTCACATGTTAATATAATTTCTTCATACCTGCATCTTTTACCATCTTCCCTATGTGTTGATTTCATCATGAAATCCGATCTTTCCTTCTTTATTTACACTTGTCCTCCACTATATTTTGTATCTTTAATAACCTTTTATTTGATTTTGGCATTCAACTAGTTTCTTAAGCCATAATGGCACTATGTATCCATGATTAATTGCACATTCTGAGAGCTCAACTATATCAACAACCTCATCCTTGTATACATGATCAAACCAAGATTTAACCTTCTATGTACCTACTTCATGGCCTGATGCATGGTCATATCTTATCTTATGTCTTCATGTCTTGAAATCACCTATTTATTGTGTTCTTCCTTTATTTATTTTGTTTTAATGCTTTGTAAAACATCATGGAACTCTAACTCATCTTTTATCCCTTCATTGGCCTATAGAGGGTCTTCAATCTCCTTCTTGTGGGATTCTACAACCTATTATCTTCCTTTGTCATCTTCACTCATCTTTATGGTTATTTTACTTGCCCCAAATCTTACAAATTTTAAGGCCTTATTCTTAACCTTCTATGTGATATTCTTCATACCTGCATATATACACTTAAACACAATTTTAGATTATAAAATAAGAGACCAACATGTCTCCATGAGTGCCTCCTTCAAGGAGACTTTCTTCTCCCTTTTACTCTCTTTATCAAGTGATTCTCTTGGCAATTATTTCTCCATGTTCTCATCAATGAGAACCCTTTTCACAAATTCTATTTCATGTTTCTCACTTGGAAACTCTTTGCTCTTCAAGCATCTACGGATCATTATCTCTATATGTTTCTTTCTATTCTTCTTGACCAACAACTCTATAGGCCACTTCACTATATTTTTCATTGGAAAACCACATGATTGTTCTCTATTATTCAACAAAAACTACAACATGAGATTGAACATATCTAATTCATCTTTCATTCTTCTTAACTCAACTATTTCTCTTTCCATGTTAGAATTTTATTTTCTTAATTTTGTCTTCATGTCTTCTAGTTGGTCTTCTTATCTTCACAATGCTGCAATTTACCTCTACTTCACTTTATCTATCTTCTTAGTTGCCTCACTTGGGTCACCACTATATAAATTTCCTTAGATTCCACACTTGGGTCACTAATCTTCTCTCTCTTGACAAGAATCAATAGGTTTTACCTATACTTATTCCATCTTGCAAGGCTTCTATGCTCTTTTCTCACTATTTTCTCTAAGATCTTCTTACTTAGTCTCAATTATTTCACCTTGTACTTAGGGCTATAGTAACTTATTTCTCTTTTGACCTCAATGGATCATACCTACACTTTAATTCATCTCATAATAACTCTTAATAATTAAACTTTCTTCATATAACACTAACATAATAAGAACAACTTATCAATATAAATTTACCTTATTTTTATTTTTTCTTGAAGACTGGTTCATGCTATTTCCCATCATAATATTATTGATTTGATACCACTTGATGTAGACTCAAGGCCTACAACCTCTATAAATTACCTTCCTAGATCTATTCTTGAACTTTGTTCTCTTGGAGTTAAATTCTCTTTCTTGATCTCTCGCTTGAATGGATCTTAATATGTACAAGCCTTCATTTCTTATATAATATTCTTGATCTTCACTATATCTCATCCTTTGGATGATCCTACATTTTTACAATATCAACTCCTCAATGAACATTCTCTCATTTCCAAGTTTCATTGCATCATTCTCAATTAGTTCTATAGGACTATGGCCTCATTCTTGATTTCAAGCTCCTAGTCTTCTCTGCATGGGTTCTATTAGCTATTCTCTATGAATTTTAATATTTTATTAGATCCAAACAAGATGACACCATGTTTAAATAATAAATCTTCACACAGCTATGATTTCCCTCTTTAAGCCTTCTTAGCTTGTAACCATATTTTCATGTAAACCTTATTGGTTTGACCTGTACATAAAAAATTAGAAAAAAATAAGATAGTATTAAGTACCCATTATCCTCCTTATTTTTCACAAAAAGTTGTATGAATTCATTCTCCATGCAGACCCACTAACTCAATCCCTTTCTTTGTTATTAGGTCTCCTTTAAGCCTAGACAACAATCTAGTGATAGAAACCATACCAGACCATACTGTATAGGTCTAATAATAAAAAATATATATACATATATATAGCATTAAAAAAAATTAGAATACAATTTTTTTTGAATTTATGAGGGTGAAATCATCAGTCATTCCAATTTTGGTTTCAAAACCCTATATGATGGTTATGTGTGCCTATGCAAAGCCAACAGGGATAAAAAAAAGGGATTATTTTAATTAAAAGTAATTTAAAACTCTTCTAAAACATGGATAAGATCTATCCAAAGGTATTTAACCTTATATAATGGTTATTTTTCTAATTTAACTCCCAAAAAGGTTTCAATCAACCATTATGCAGAAATTATAAGTGCATTCTTAAAGATTGTGTTAGCCAAGAGATAAAAAAAGACCCCAAATGGTTTTAAATCATTTTTTATAATTTAACACACTTGGATAAGGATTGATTATATTTTTCTCTACTTCCACAATGATTTATGATGTATTAATAATCATAATAAATCCATTATATATAAATTTGCAGGGTTTTACTCATATGTTATAGGATTGTATAGGTCAAAATGAGGATTTGAAATGAATTCAAGTTTTTGAGGTATTATTAACCTTAAAAAATTAAAAACACACCAATAAAACTCTTTAAAATACCTTCCATTTTCAAAAAATAAAATGAAACTCTCCAATGCCTCTACTCTATTCAATTTTAGACTCTATATTTAGCATAAAATTATTTCTATAGGACTGTATTGATAGTTTCACATGAAAATTATACTATAAGAGATATATAACCCTAAAATAAAATCCATTTCATGAGTTATAAACTATTTTTTAGTGTTAAAACCCAAAAAAATTCAAATATATCACATTCAACCATCAAACATACGTTATTCTCTTTGCATTCTTGATTGTAACATAAAAACCTGACATGACTGATCTGTATTGCTTTGTAAATCACTTTATGTCATAAAAATTCCATTATATGGGAACTAGATAGAGACAAAATAATAATAATTTACTTAATTACTCCATAATATTCCAACTTGACAAGATAGAAATTTTAACTATTTCAGATAATGTGTAAAATCTTAACCTACAGCCAGATATAAATTAGAAGCTATGTTTCTTCTTCTATTCTTCCCATTATTGGGATTATTTATATTATTTCTCAATATATTAAAACATATTTTATCCTTTTATGACCTTATGTTTCCCAACACCTTTTTCTAACATGCATTCATATTCTTATACATTACTCAAACATGTAACTAACTTCTTCTTGTCCATTCCACACATGGAAGGCAGTTATATAATACCTTTCTTGTTATATTATTATTTTCCATGAATGGTATGTTAAAATAACCATCATAACATTTATAAGACCTTATAATACTCTCCTCAAAAATTTTCAAACCTTATATTTATTTTAAGACTCTCAACACTTGTCTAAAGCATCATTAAAAATTCAAATTTTCAAATATTGACATTTAGGTGGGAGACTCAAGAAAGCCTAGTAACACCTAATATCAATGTCTTATAACTAATATAAAATGGCATAAAGGTTTTAAATATACTTTTAACACATATACAAGACCAATTATGATCACATAAAACTCTTAAAGACATCAAAACCTTATTTTTACCTTGAGATGTTCTGCATCAAAAGGGAAGACTAAGTTCATGGGGAATAGACTCATCTTCAATGGAGGATTTGTCAAATGTAGGGGGGCCATGGAATATGTATGTGGTGTATTAACCTTAGATTGGAAAGATAAGGGATTGATCCTGATCATAAATAGAATCTTGACTTTTCTCTTCTTTTTAACTCTTGGATGTAGACCCATCTTATTCATTCTCAATTTATATGTCACCATGGTCAATGAGGTCATGGACATAGTTTTGAATTTTTTTGACATAGATTAATGGTAGTCCCTCAGGTTTAATTATATATACATTACTGGTTTGAATTATATGAATAAGGATTAGGCTTGGTAGGATCTAGATGTCGTATGGGTGGATAGACCATCATTTTTGTGATAATAAGTTTGTAAAGAGGGCTTCGAAGGATATACAAATAGGAGTATAGGGCCTCTCTTCACTTTGTGACTTAGATGTGGAAGCATTGGAATTTATATTAGATGGGTGTAGACTATTATTATATGAGGTGGCTAGGATTGGATTCCCTTTGATAATATACGAAGGGGTATATGGTTGGCTATGATTGATAGATAAAGAGCTTAACTAGTGAAAGGTTGGGATGGGAAGTAAGATTAGACTAATGTGGATGGGTGTATACTAGAGGTAATATTGGGTGGATAGGGTCAAATTATATATGATATGGAATGCTTATCTCAAGGAGGCAATAAAGGAGTACATCTCTATTATATATGAGGAATTTCTCAATCAGGGTATTGACCAAATCTTTTTTGGATGCCATGGATCAAGATGGGAAAAAGTATAGATGGTGTGGTTTGTAAAACCCAATCAAAAGGTGAAGGAGATTGAATATAAATATTGAGGGATGAATATGGGATGTGTGGAACAAATTTTGATAAAACAATTACTTTAGTCTAATCTCAAGCCTGACTGAGTGATATGAGATGTTAGATAGGGTAAGACAAGATTAAGTAGACCAAATTAGTACATGAGCTAGACTTTAATGATTTAAACTTGATTTGACTGAGTAATATATGACAAGATCTAGGACTCGACTAAGGTTAGACTAGCTCAAGAGATTAGTTTTGACTAGGGATGACTATATTAAGATTATCTCAAGACTAAAATGATCGACTCAAATAAGATGAGATGATTTAATTAATAGGTTGATAAGATTATGATTATGACTCAAAATGGATTAGACACAAGTAAGATAATGAAAAGGACCATGATATGGAAATAATTATTTACCAATGTTGATGAGGACTAATGTATGACTATAAACTTGATAGGATGATTAGTATAGTCAAGGGGATGAAAAGTTAACGATAAATTTGACTATGACTAGGCTAGGTTGATAAGATGGCGGATGAGATGATTAGTCTCGATAAGGTCAAGATAAATGACAAGGTTTCAACTAAGATGAGGTGGGATTTATGATGGGTAATATGGTTTGGACTAAGACTCTAAGTATATATAAGACAAGACAAGGTGATGTGAAGATATGGTGACAAAAAGGACTAGGATGTGACCAAAATTGGTTATAGATAAGGTAGATTTAGTTTTAAAGATGACACTAGGTAAAATCAATGCTAAGACTAAGTGAATAATATGAGGTTAGACAAGACTTGATTAAGGTATTTAAGTTATGGGAGTGTGACTAGAAAATATGAGATTACAAAATGATGGTGGGGGATAATGATGGGATAGGAATGTACAAGAAAGATGTATAAAATGAATAAGACAAGGATGGTTATATAATATGATCAATATTATACAAAATGAGGATATATAAAGAAGCCAATATGGTATATCTAGGATAAAATATGAAAAAATATCATTAGGATGAGGGATTATGTTTTTGTGACAATATGTAATGTAAGGATGACTAGGGAAGGGTATGATTAGTCAAGACCAGTATTGGATATAGAAGTCTATGTTAGGAAAAGATTATATTAGGCTAAGAATAATGATGAAGTAGGGGTATGACTAGTGCTATATGAATGAGACTAGTTAGGATATGGCTAAGATGAGAGGGGTGAGGAGTGATAGGTCAAGATATAAGATGAGACAAGCTTAAAAGATGTATACAAATTTACAAAGTAAATATGAACAAGAAGATGTACAGGGTTATATGATGATGAGATAAGGATATACAAGATGATGATATACAAATAAGGCCTAGATATGTGTGTATAGACTTGGGTAAAAGGTAGACTTAGCTCACAAACAACATAGGTCTAACACAACACACACCAAATCAAGCAAACCATAAACTTATCACTAGTAAATTAATTTGGGAATGTAACATGATGACTACACCATCTAATGAATTCATAGGTAAGGATATAATTTGGTGACCTATTATATAATCTCACAAACCCTCTCAACCTTATTTTCACTTAAATTTCACTTAGGAGTTGATACTGACTCTGGAAGCAAGTCACATGTTACAATCAATGGTCTTATTCTAAGTTAGGCAAGGTTTTTTAAGGGTATCCCTGATATACTCTAGGTACATGGGGCCCAAATCCATGTAGGTTGATTTTTTATTCTTGGATTAGATAAATAAATCTTTCCCTTCATGAAATACCTATATAGGTTCAACTATTTATCCTAATGATGGTTGTCCCAAATTTTTAGACTCCATTGGAACATGGAGTGTGGTTGAATGTGTAGTGATGAAATTCCCATCACCAACCCCTATGACTTTGGCAAGTGCATGGTAATCACTTACACATCACATTGCCTCCTAGATGTAAAAATAAGAAGGTTTGTTAGTGGTTTTCTATCCTTTGAGACTCACTGCTAAGATGTAGGGAGGAGAGCATACACCATTGTAGCCCTCAAGTATAGAAAAGTAGATTAAAAGTTGATTGAATAATTAATTAAGTGTGATATATTTAAAACATATACAAGATATTTTTCAAAATGATAAAATCTTTGATAAGTGTCCTATAAAATAAGAGATTAGTAGTTTTAATTTGGTAATCTTGAAGGGCAACCTACAAGAAAAAATGTTAGATAAAAAATATGACTTAGAAGACAAAATTCTAGATAAAGACCTACAAGACAAGATGTTAGTTGTCTTAATCTAATATGCCTTAATATAAACACTAAAAAAAATTATGGGTCTTACACTATATTTTTTTTAATGAGGAGACACAACACAAGGGTCTAGTAGTGGTAACCCCTAGTAGGGTCAAGGGGAAGTTCCCCTTGTAGGGTTTAGGGGCAGTGCCTTGGGTGGACTCCCTACTACAGTATAGGGTAGGGTTCAGGGGTTATGCTCATGATACCAAATGCAATTTGAGATTTACAGGGTGCTTGGAATGACTCAAAATTCACCAAAAATGATCCTTAAAAAATCAATTAAAAAATATAATTTTTGAAGGAAAACAAAGAGTAAAATCATTATTAGTTTGATCAAAACTATAGATACACAGTCATTGTTAATTTACTACATATAGGGAGTCAAAATCTCTGATGACTAGTCAAAAATGCAGATGGGACAAGCAATTTTTTAAACTACCAATAAATTGTCATGATTACTAAGTGGTTAGTCAAAATCACTTATAATACCTGCAAAACTACAACTACAAATAAGTGATATTATAAAACCACAACTTCAAATATGTAGTATTGTAAAACTATAGGTTACAATCAAAATCACAAATTTGTACAACTGATAATGAGAAATGGTTAAACAGATTGCTAGCATCTAAAGTTACAAAATCACAATTATAGATAAGTGCTATTATGAAATAATTACATAGACTCCTAGAGATTAAGTAAAGCCTTGACTGTTAGCATCAGAATCATAATCCTAAAGCATGATAATGACTTACTATAAGCAATTTTACATAATATAAAAAAGCCAAGATATTTACAAATTTATAAAAGATTGAGTGATCTTAAAATTATTATCTAAATATGACTTAATCAGATTATGATTTTATACAATAGTTCTTGAGATTCAAATAGGGTTATTCAAGATTATGTCAAAATTATAATGGGATATTCAAAATTGTGAGTGGGTAGAAGTGATTTTGTTCAAAAAATATGATTTTATGATGAATTCAATTTGATTGAATCCTATTTATTACCTACAAGCCAATGAGGTTAGAAAGAGAGAATAAATGCCAGGAAAACTAGATTATAAAATCTAACAATTTGATAAAAGGACAATTTATGAGCTACAACCAAGATCACAACTATAATAGTCAAAAATGCAAATAGAAATCAAAAGCACAACTAGTAAGAAGTAATTTTGAAATGTTGCAACTAGCCATAAGCAATTTTTCAATGTTGCAACTAGTAATAGGTGATTTTACAATTATTGTGGTGTTTAAAGGCAAAATCACCACTATTGAGGTTTAAATTACAATTGGTAGTTTCAAAATCACTCCTTGAAAAACACAGTCACTAATCACTTGGAAAATGAGATTTTGTGAAAATTTGAGCCCAAATTCATGCCTTATCAGACCTACAAGCTTCACAATCACACTTCACACATAATATTAGCACAAAGGAGGACTCCCACTATGGTCACCAAATACAAGATGATAAACTTGATAAATTAATTATGATATGTAAATTTTATCAAAATCACTCAAATCTATAATCTACTTCATGCATTTATAACCATTAGATTATAATGCATAGAAAAATAAAAATTTGTAGCAACATTATAAAATCTAAAGCTAATTGCTCTAAACAAGATCAAGACATAAAATATATTAAGTCATTATGGATTGTGGATTTTGGATTACTTACAAATAAACTCAAAATTTTAGAATGATATTAGATTGATCAAAATACTTGGATAACATGGTTTCATGGATTTATTGGACTTATTAGATTATGGATATTTGTGAGATTTGTGATTGATTTTTTCATTGGAATTTTCATGGAGGATGGGTTGATTATTTATAGAGAGGGAAGATTAATGGCCATAATTCAAGGTTGGGTGTCTGAAAGATCAATAGTGGAAAATTATTCAAGCAATTAAAAATTACTTGGATGATTCTAAAGGAGGAAATGTTCTAGAGGTAAAAGCCTCTAGAGTCTTTTTGAAAGCCTAATGACAATTACTAGATGATTAGTCATGTGATTAGGGGGATCTAGAGAATCTAGGGGAGTAGGAGAGGCTACTCATAGGCTAGGGTAGGTGGAATGGAATTTTAAATTCTAAAATATTAGACAAGTGGGATTAGTTAGTAGATAATGGGGATTTAGATGAATTAATTGGTTCATGGGATGTTATAAGGTTAGTGTAGGATGGGGAATTTATTAGAAATATTAGACTAGGACTTGGATAATATGATATTAAGACAAATTATATGGAAATTTAATAAATCCATGATGTTAGTGATGAGGTAATCAAATTTAAGTGCATACAGGAGGATCCATTAGATGCTAGAGGACTATCCCTTTTCTCCAATTAGTTATTCCTTCAAATTTTGGGGTCAATGCTTGAATGTCATATTTGGTAGCATTAATATACTTATTGTAGTTATAATTTTGGTTTTCTTCACTTCATTAATATTCATGATGAGTATCAAACAAATTAGTTTTGATTTGGTTTTTTGTTGTAAGGGCTTCTCACCTCTCACTTGATAGGCAGGAAGATATTGCATGTTCTTTGATTAGTAATTGATGATTATACATTTTGATATAGGAGTTGATAACACTACAGTGTTGAGCAAAGGTTTGTCAGCATTTATTGAACATCAGGGAGATTTTCCATACACAGTAATGAATAGTCATTCAGATGGGATTTTGTGTGACCTTATATGGATTAATGTAGTTGAAAAAGCCTTGATTGTGTTCTATTGCAACACAATATAGAATAGACCTTGATCGTGTTCATTATTCATGCCACAAATTGTAGTGTGGGATTTTATATGGAATGACATCAGTTGATTAGTATCATGATGTATAATGTGCCAATTATAGGTGGAATGGATATTTTTGATGACTTCATAGACATAGATTTAGATCATCTTTTATACCCATTTTTGGATCAAGGGGGTTTATTGGTTTGGTCAAATTATATTTAATTTATATTTTTTTAATATAAATTTATTAATTTTAGTAAATAAATAAGTTATTTTGGGAGATATGCATTGGAGTCTCATAGAATAACTAACTAGAGAGCTTATTAAAAAAATTCAATCTTTGTAAATATAAATATTTAATAATATAGATAATTTTACTTTTGTGGATTTATTTATCACAATTTACAATATAGATATCCTTGTTTACCTATACATTACCAGTCCTAACACATTGTAAGTGGACAATGGCACAATGCATTCCAGTCCATTAACTATGAATTTTTCATAATTGACTATGATAGATTGTTAATAGGGAAAGATGGAGAAAACATAATTCTAGAAATGGAAGATTGAAAGGTAAATCTATAAGATATCTATGGACACAACTGTTGTAAGTGGATGATGGTGCAATCCACCTAAATATGTTGATTGTAGACTTATTCTTATTGACTGTGACACTGATTTGATTATTTCACCACTTGTGAATGCATTAATTAGGTTTGAGGATGTGTCTTTAGACCTGTAATATCTCAAAATGTACCTACAATGACAAAACCATAGTTTTCCTACACAAACAACATTTGAATAAAATGGGGGTAACTAGGCAAAATGGATTGAGTTAAAATGACCTTAGTCAATCTTTGTTGAAAGACCGATTATTACATTACATTTCAAATACTCCAAAGAGGGATATAACTCAAATATAATTCTCCCACATATGTTTGTGTGTATAATGATGAATGAAAGTTGAGAAGTTTTTTCTCCTATTTTACCCTTGGCACTAGTATGTAGACAAAGATTTAGCCTTGAATATAGATTTATAAGACATATAGATAGAACATGAAAATATTTGAATAGCCTTTGATAGTGAGGAGAATTATCATTAATGCCTTAGAGAATCCTTACATTTATAGATGTTTTAATTTTGAATTTGGGACCTATTGGCATGCAAAATCTTACCCAATATAACACCAACATACAAAAATAAGAATAAAATGAGATGTGACTTGAAATAAGTTATAAAATTTATGCTTGGGCAAGTCCACACTAAGTGGACAAGGGTGTAAGCCAGTCCTTTCCAGTTAATATGGACATGCCAAATAGGATAGAGGACCAATATTAGGGATCCCCATGAAAAGTATCATGATAAATAACCAATATAAAAAAAATTAATTAAAATAAAGAAATACTAAAGTAAAATCTGTCAATATATGCCTAATTCAATATCAATAGTATATGCCTATAAAGTTGAAATAAATGACATAAGGGATGGGCTTATACTAATTTTTGGGTGTCTACACCTACGATCTCAAATTATTACACATTGGGGCTTGATTATCCCTAATCATGCTCCTTATTTAACCAATCAATTAATATGTTCATTAAATAGCATAATTAGGGAATTTGATCCCCATGATGTGAATATCTTAAGGGGATGTTGATATCTTACGTATGTGACTATATTAAGTCAATGTAACCATATTAAAGGGATGTGACATTATTAATGGGTCATGGTGTCTTAAGGGGTTTTGTCCCAAACCACAACTTAGATAAATAAGGTATTTGGTTCTCTTAAATACATAGTTGAGGTTAATTAATAAATAAATGCCAAATTGAACCCAATTAGCATACGCTAGGGATCAATTATCCCAAATTACACACACAGTTGAACCATTTGTATAATTGGTTTGATCATATATTAAATTATTTTTAATTGACTCCCACAAGCCTTATTGTATTCCTAATTAGAATTGATTACATATTTGATCTAGGACCTAGAATAAAACCAAGTGGATAAACACATGTTAAGGATTTTATTTACTATGGTGGAATTGCTATGAGACAAAAAGAAACAAAGATAAAAATAAACACCATGATAAAATTATAAGTTGCCATATTATTCTATGTAATATTATGTACAATTAATTGAGAGGTTGGATACATTACAATATTCCTAACCATTATTGTAATTCCTATTATATCTTTAATTTTTCAAAGAATATAAGAATATATGTTGATATTTTACTTTGGACTTTTGAAGAGTTATGCATTATCATACCAATGACCATAATAGAATCTTTGGTAGTTTTAGGCTAAGATAAAATCTGAAGAAAGTTTAAATATTTTACTATCATAACATTAATCTATTATTAGATCTTAACCTAATGATTTGCTTGGGGTGCATAAAGAGCATGGGAGAAGAAAAAAATGAATAAAAACATAAATATAATGTGATAACATATAGTGACATTATAACATCTTTTATAATAATATAAGAACGACAAAAAAAATATTAACCTTAATGTCTACATTGGATAATAAATGAGGTGAAAAAAGTAATAAATATAATACTATAAATAAGCATCTTCAAATTGAATGATTCACATACAATTTAAATGAAAAGAAAATGAGAGAAGCACAACCTATTTATCATATGTTTAAATAGATATATAATTATATTTCACTTTAAAGGTTAACAAACATTAACATTCAAATCATATAAATTAAGGCTACAAATTTAGTTGAAATCTTTACAGAGATGAAAAATATTTATAAATCCAAAATATCTTTGCATATGTGAGATTTGATTGTTATACAAATTTTTCATATGTTATGGGTTAAAAATGTGACATGAAATCATTGGAGGTGCATAGATATTTATCCTTGAATAGATGGTGCAAGCCATTGAATTCCCAATGAAAAATCATGATAGATCATATAATAAGTGCATTGATCATCTATGTTAATCCATACTCTTTTTCCTAATCCTAGAAGAATATTTTTTTTCCTAATCCTAGAAGAATATTTTCATAATTAGGGGATATTTTATTTATATTTTAATCATTGCTTTTGACTCTTTTATCAATTTAGGATTTGGGTTACTATGTTGTTATGAAAAATCATGATAGATCATCTAATAAGTGCATTGATGATCTATTTTAATCCATACTCTTTTTCCTAATCATAGAAGAATATTTTGATCATTAGTGGAACTTTTATTTATCTTTTGATCATTGTTTTTTATTCTTCTATTAATATGAGTTTTGGGTCATTATAAATGACATGATAAATGATGAAATGGATATATAGGGGTGATATGTTACTATAGACCCATGAGTGGTCTAGGTTTTTGACACATCCAATTTTTTTTTTTAAATGGGAGGGACCCCACAAGATCACATATTGAAAAGGCTTTTATATTAATGCATAATTTTGGTGTCCCTCAACTAAATCAATATCATTTATTTGGGATGAATCAATGGTGCAGGGATAACTTTGCCATGCAAACTATTTTCAATGGGAGATATTTCACCATTCATTTATTTTTCCACTTTGGCTTCATTAAATGGTGGATATTAATCCTCCTTTATTATTTGTTTCTTATAAATGGGTTCTCATTGATAAATTTAATTAAAAAAATGACATCACTTTTATTAAATTCAATAAATCCATAGTGGATAAAAAATCAAAGTTGAATTGTGTGATCAAATATATATTAATGAAGTGAGGAATATTGATGTTGTAAGGATGTTTTCAATCTCCAAGATCCATATTTTTTCCTTTCATCTAACTTAGCATCTAATCAGTGGTGTAGAGATGATGGCTTTGGTTGACCTATGATTCCTCCTTTGAAATTTTTCTTGTCATTGAATTATTTAACAAATTTCAACTGTCTCACAAATTACATGCTCTGCATGTTTTCTTGCCTGTGTAAATTTTGAATTTAGCCATGGCTACGAGGGACCTAGGGTGACCTCATAATCCCTCTTCCCTCTCCCCCTTGGTACAAGTTATCCCAGGGAATACCTCAGGCTACCATTATAAACCCATGACCCAAGGTGATACATCAGTTCCCAACACATGAAAGAATGTCCTTCTAGGGGATAAAAACTATGAGAAATAGAGGGATATCATATTGTTGTTAGAGTTGAAGGATGGCTCAACTCTTAAAATCCCTGATCTCAGGGTGGAAAGAATAGTGTCATCAATGGAACAGGCTCTTGTTGGTAAATTTTTCAACTTTAGACTAAATATTGACTTAGTGAGGAGATGGTTTGATACTAAATGAAAGGTGAAAGGTATTATTGAATTAGTACCATGGCTAGGGTGATGTTCCTCTTCAGATTTATGGCTAGATAAGATCTCACCCATGTTCTTATGGGGTACCATGGGTGTATGGAAAGCACAACCTCTCTCTTTACAAATGGAAATCAAGGTTTGATGTTGATACTGATCTAAACAAAATGGACCTAGTTTGGGTGAGACTCCTAGGTCTCTACTTGGAATATTGGGATGAGGAAGTTATCATTTGGATAGCATATACTTTTGGTCACTTCATTGATTTAGACAATACTACAAATAAGAAGTCCAGGTTAGTATTTTCTTAATTTTGTGTTATTGTAGATATTGATAAATTTCTACCAAACTCCATTACTCTTGAGTCTAAATTTGGCCAATGGACTCAGCCTATTTAATATGAAAATGCCACAATTCTTTTTATAGAATTATAATAGAAAATGGCACCTCATAACTCAATTTAAAGTAAAGAAAAAGATTTCTAGTGTTTTGAAAAGCTAAACTAATGGAGTTGAGGAATAATATCCTTTTAGGGAGGACATCTTAAAAATCATTAAAACACCCCAAAAGGAGAATAAATAAGATAAGGTAAGGGAAGAAGATAGAGGCTTATCTAGTGACATGGTGAAAGATCCTGAGATCTCCACCTCTTAAGGAAAGGCTCTGAAGACTCGTATCATCAAGCTCAATATGAAAGAACAAATGACTAGCCAACCTAATGTGATGTCCCCACCCTTGCAAATTTTGGAGGAAGGGGAGATGCATTAGGAGGCCAATGTTAATGTTGACCTAGATTCAAGGAGTTATAAGCTATATAATGTGGACAATGGTAGTGAATTTATCCTTAAAAGGATTGGAAGCCTAGTCAAAGGGGAAAGAACTAGCAATAAACCACAAGGTTTCATTTCACTAGGGAATAACTCACTTAATCTAACTCCTAGAATAGTAACTATTAATACTGATAAAGATTTAGATTCTAAGGGTTGGACCATTGATAAAAATAAAGGAAAAGGTCAAGCAAGGAAAATTGTTGATGTTGGGGTGGATTCCAAAGTAGGAAAACCCACCTAAAGAGAAACTAGATAGAAGGTTGTCAATAAGGACATTACTATGGGTAGATAGAAGACTCTAGAGATTAGATCTAGGAAATTCCATGGTAAATGAATATCCTTTCTTGGAATATTAGAGGGCTCAATAGCCCTAAAAAATAGTTCCTTGTTAAGAAATGGATTTATGATAATAAATTTGATATGCTCTTACTATAGCAAGTCAAGATGAAAGCTAAAAGATTTTAGCTTATTGTAAAATAAATATGGCCTAATGTAGAGTATTTTATAAGTGATTCCTTAAGATCTTTAAGAGGTATCATCACTATGTGGAATAGTAATGTGGTGAAAGGGAGTCTCATTTCTAGATTCAAGAATAGTCTAAGTGTTAGGAAGGTTACCCATAATAAATCTTGGAATTTAGTCAATATTTATGACCCTAATCAAATAAATACAAGAAAGGAGTTGTGGGATCTCCTTTCCACTCTAATTGGGAGAAAAAATAAGGATTTTTGGATGCTTATTTGTAACTTCAACTCCCCACTCTATCCTTCAAAAAAGATTGGTGGTATTTTAGACTACACTAATAGCATGGCTGACCTATCTGAGTTTCTCAACAACATGGGTCTTATTGACCTAGATTTTCAAGGATAGAATTTTACTTGGTCTAATAGAAGGAAAGGTGAGAACTTAATAGAAGTTAGACTAGATAGGTTTTGGTCTCCTCTAATGGGGATTACACTGGTGTTTATCTTCTTGAATCCTTCCCCAGGATGACCTCTGAACACAACCCTCTCCTTTTATCTTAGAAGGATAGAGAGAAATAGGAACCTTTCCATTTTATTTTTGAGTTAATGTGGACTCAACATCTAGGCTTTAGAGATTAGTTGGATAGTTGGTGGAATATCACTATCAAAGGATCCCCCATGTTCAGGTTGGCATATAAGTTAAATATTATGAAAAACAAGGTCAAAGGTTGGGATAGGTATACCTTTGGAAATATATTTGAGAAAAATAGAAGGATATCTACCAACCTTACTAAAATTTAGCTACTAATTAACAATGGAGACATCACTAATGACATGTTGCTACAATAGGATTCCCAAAGAAAGGAATGTAGTTAACTATTGCAAAAGGAGGAAATCTTTTGGAAGTAAAAATCTAGAATGCAATGGATCTAGGAGGGAAATAGAATTACTACCTTATCCCATCAATCCACCATGATGCATAGAAAGAGAATCAACATTATTAATTTAATGGATGAGAATGGATCTCTGGTCTAGTCAGATATTCAAGTGGGGTGAGTGGCTACCACCTATTTTCATAAATTCCTTGTTGTTCAAGTTAGAATGGAGAACCAAGAGCTTATTGAAGTCATCCCTACATAACTTAATTTTGAAGATAATAATCTCTTTACAAAAACTATGATTGAATAGGAAGTACATGCTTGCCTCTCTTCAATGGGTGCTTTCAAGGCCTTAAGCCCAGATGGTTTTCCTTTAGACTTTTTCCAAGAGTTCTGGGAGATAGTGGGGTAGGATGTTACTAAGGCAACTTCAAATTTATTTAGACTGGAAAAATACTAAAACATCTTAATCACACCTTCATAGCACTTATTCAAAAGAAACCAGATCTTATTTGTATGGGGGAATTCAAGCTCATTAGCCTTTGTAATATTGTCTACAAGATATTCTCTAAGATCAAAGTTTATAGATTACAGCCAATATTGGATCATTTGATTAGTAATAGTTAGAAGGCATTTATCCCTGATAGATAAATTTTGGATCAAACCATAGTCACTCATGAATTTATTCATTCCATGGAGAGAAATAATTTGCCTAAGATGGTCTTCAAACTAGACATTTTAGGCTTACGATAGAGTGGCTTGGGACTTTCTATTGAAAGTCTTTGATAAAATAGGGCTCTAAGATAGAATAATGCATCTCATCAAAACCTGTGTCACCACTATCAAATACTTTGTCCTAATCAATGGGTTCTCTAGGGATTTTTTTCAATGTTGGTAGGGGTCTTAGGTAAGTTGACCCCTTATCCCTTCACCTCTTCATTCTTATGGATGAGGATCTAAGCAAGAGTTTTATGAAGCTACTAATATCATAGGAGATTAAAGGTATTAAACCTACTTCAACAACTAATCCTGCTATCATTCAATAGTTTATGGATGACACTATCCTCTTTGGAACTACCTCAATGGTGGAAGATATGAAATGAAAGAAGGTGCTCAAGGAATACACATATGCATCCAACCAATGTATCAACTATGAAAAGAGCTTGGTCTACTTTTTTAACACTCCTATGGACCTTCAATAGAAAATCATGGGGATTCTTGGCTATTCAAGTGGTGAGCTTCCAGGTACTTACCTTGGCCTTCCCTTAGTTGTTAAAGATGTTCCTCTCATACATTGGAATTCAATTCTTGAAATAATTTAGAAGAAGCTAGCTAGGTGAAAAGGCAAGTTGTTGAGTCAAGATGGAAAATACCAACTCCTAAAGGCATCCCTTCAAGGAATTCCCATTTATTTCCTTTCCCTCTTCAAAATCCCTAAATATATTACAGAGAAGTTTGAGATAATTTAGAGGAAATTCCTTTAGATAGGGGTGGAAGAGAAAAATAGGATTGCCTTGGTCAATTGGGACAAAGTTGTAGACCTAAACTGCAAGGAGATTTTGGGATCATAAAAATTCACCTGATCAACAAATTGCTCCTGGCTAAGATTGGGTGGAATTTATTGAGTATTAGGAAGGAGTGGCATATCATTATGAGAGAAAAGTACCTCTCTAACAATAACCTTGATGATTTCCTTCACACCATTATCCTTAGAGGTTTGGTGATTTGGAATAATGTGTTAAATATCATAACCTTACTATTATAGGGTATTAAGTGGAAGCTGGGGGATGGTAAATCCATTAAATTTTGGGAAGATAGTTTGTTAAAAGGCACCTCTCTCTATATGATCCAAAACCTCCAAAGACTTGCTAACAGAGCCATTGCTTACTTTGGGAGGTTGGCTATTGATTATCTTATTCCTAGAAATAGTGGGTGGAAATAGCTATCAAACTACTATCAAGACTAGAATGACATTCTTTTGATTGTTGAGGAGTTGTAACTCTCTCTTTGAGGATGCTAAGTACTTTAACTTTTGGAGAAAGGTTTGGAATCACAACCTTATTCCCCAGATCAATCATTTAAGATGGCTTGACACACATAAAAAGATCCTTACTATGGATAATATCTACATTAGAGGTTTCCAAATCCCTAACCATTATGTACTCTACATGAAGGAGGAAGAATTATTTTCCCACCTTTTTTGTATTGTGAGTTCTCATGGGAGGTTTAGAGCATTTCTATGCAAAATATATCATAAGGTGCTAGTTGACCCACTTTATTTATCCTATATTCAAAGAGATATGGGCTCAAATCCCCCTATCTTGGCCTGGGTACTCTAGAAGGAATGAAATAATAGGTTATTTAGAGATAAAATCAAAATCTCCTAAGGAGGTCTTTTGTATGTTTGCTAAACAGTTACAAGAAAATATCTCTAACAACACTTTGAAAGCTACTAAATTTCCTCCCAATAAGTTTGCAGCAAGTATTATCAATTAATGGAGTATCCCAACTCACATCTACAAAACTGATAACTCTAAGAGGATTGCTCGTGTTACTACCAAGTGGGATCCCCCTACTGATGGTTAGACAAAGCTCAATTTTGATGGAGCTACCAAAGGTAACCTAGGTTAGGCAAGTGGGGGTGGAGTCCTGAGATCTGATAAGGGGGAACTTGTAATTGCCTATGCTGGAGGGCTAAGGGAAAAATTATAATAACATTTTTGAGGCTATGACCCTCCTTTGGGGTCTTAAGGTGTCTCTTGATATTGGCATTAAAAACCTCCTAATTTAAGGTGATTCTAAGCTTATCATTGATGTTGTTAAGGAGAAAGCCAGGGTGGGCTAGTAGATTATTGATATCATTCAATATATATATAAACTCCTTTTTGGCTTTGAGGGGTTTAAGGTTAAGCATATCTAGAGGGAGGGCAAGAAAGAGGTGGATGTCATGGCCAATATGGGTATCAACCTCTTCCCTATATGATGTTGGAGTAATCTTAACAATCTACCTATAAATGTTAAAGATCACCTTCAAATAGAGGCCCAACCTTATTCAGCCCAATGACCCTCTTAAATCAACATTATTTAGAATATATTTACATATATATTCTGATGGGTGGATCCTTGATAGATATTTTCCATTAGAAGAGGTGAAAAGATTTTTTCATTAGTATGTCTAAGATGATGTATGAGTACACTTTAGGTGATGAGAACAACCACATCAACAAAAGTTAGATTAGCAAAAGCTTGAGGCAAGTGCTTAGTTGTCCCACAAAGTTGTATCAAATCTCAATGGTGTATTTTCCAATTGATAGCTTTCACAAGCTTCATTACTCTTAAAATTATTACTTGATTAGTGTGAATGATTTAAAGCATGATCTTGGGTGTTTGAGAGGCATAAAGAGTTGGTTTAATGATGATAGCCATGTCATTATTTTTGGACATTTTTGTATCAAATTGCATTATACCTAGGTGTTGGGGTTTGTATTGTGTGATATTTTCCTTAAAATTATGAATAATTTAACTATGGGTGGTGACAAAGTCTAAAATGAACCCTTATCCTATGCTAAATCTAAGGCTGACACCATGTTGTAGAGTATTTGTTCTGAGGGAGGTATCACTCTACTTCTAAAATGCCACAATGGCTTCAATGAAAAGCTATCTATTCAGTTTGATATGTATTTGGATGAGGATCATAAAGTATGGGTTGGTATAATTCAGTTTGAAGTGAGGAAATATAATATAGATAAGGCTATGGGTATAAGATGTGAAGGGAAAGGTTGAAGAAATAAACTAAAGTCCAAGACCCTGAAGGCATGAAGAGTTTTTCAGAGAGAGTGAGTTGTTGGTTTGACTGCAGTATGGCTTTGATAGGGAGAGACTCTTCAACCCCTAGGACAAGGTTTGCTATGTTATTATGAAATACACTACCTTAGAGGGTAGGTTCAAGTGTTTCTATCACTATCATTTTGCTTTATTGAACCATTTTTATCATAAGGTGCTTGTTAATGTCCCATTTTATATCTTGTCATCTCTAGAGTCTTCTGTAGAGATTGCTAAGGATGTGTTTGAAAGTAACCCTTATTGTAGCTATCTCACTTCACCAAGGCCTCATTTTCCATCTTTACCATTTCTAACTAGCTCTCTATCCACCTAATCCCATTAAAGCTTTTCTATAGAATGAGGCTAATGATAATAAGTCAGATGATAACATCCCCTTGAGTGTTAAGTATGGTAGCCTTAGTAATAGAAAGACCTCTAGCCCTGTTATGAAATATTCCTTAGGCCCTATTAGTACTTCCTACAACCCTAAGGATCTAGTCATTAATATTCATGTATCCTGACCCCATAAGAAGAAAGGCCCTATGTCCCCCCTAATTCCCAGAAGAATAACCCTTTTATGTAGTGCCCCTTTCTTTCGACCCCCATAGGTGGTGAGACTAGGTCCCCCAGCCAATCACAAAAAGTGGTAGTTGAGGGTTTGTGTGAATTTAAAAATAGCCCTTCACACTTGGGCAACAAAAAGAGGAAGTGGGATACTAGTGTACACTCTATGCCTAGGAAGTCAAGCAAGAAAAAGTCAAAAAGTCTTTAGGTATTGAGAAGTAGGAAAAGCTAGTTGTGGACAAGGGACACTCCAAGATTTAGAAGAAAGGGGTTGATGTTATTGAGAAGGATAAGGATAAATAAGTACACAAGAGTATTATGAATAAGCTGAGCATTTAGAGGTCAAACATATTAGCTAATGGAAAAACCCTAGTGTTGAATATTGTAGACCATTCTTTGACCTCAGATCTAGAGAATGAGGTGGAGATCATGGAGGTCAAATCAACTCCTAATCAACTAAGGGAACAAGATGGCATCAGTTATTTTGGGAGGACATTGAGTCCTTGGAAGACCCTAGGAAATAAGATTCCAATGAAAATATTTATGATAATCATATTCAACTCAAGAAGGACTTGGAGGATGTAAAGAGTGGGTTGTTCTCTCTGGAGAAAAAAATGAAGGTACTTACTACCATGTGCTCTAAAGTGATTCACTGGGCTGCTACTTTACTGGTTGTCTTGTAGGATGCTCAGGATGAGAAGGTGGATAAGGATGGCAAGGCCACTAGTAAGGAAAAACACCTGGATTTCCTCAAGGATCATTAGAATGCTCTGATTAATTAGTTTTGAGTTATATTATTTTTGGTTTTAGGTATTTTAATGTTTTTGTGTTACTTCTATGTTTGTTTGTTGTTACTTCATTGTTCATGGTTGTTGGCCTATTTTATTACCATTGGGGAATTTTTTAATAGGGATTTGCACCCTTATTTGCAACTTATCAATATCAAAATTATTTGAATTGATGGCAAGAAACATAATAATATTTACATTGAAAAATATATAAATTTCAAACCTTTAAAAATTTGTATCTAAGGGCATGACTAATTACATTAGGTATTACAATGGAATGTCTCTACATTAAATTTTTGGTGACCTACAAGAGATTATTACTTACAAAATTAAAATCCAATATCATTTATCCAATGGGAATGTAGTAAAAATAACAACATGAACCACTTAATATAAAATAAGAATTAATTAAATACATAGAAAATGAAGATTAAAAGATCATATCGTGATGCTTTTGATCAACTAATATTGTTTCTTCTAGTTTCCTAATGTTCTTATTTAGGTCCTCCACAAGCTTAGGATTTATTTTCCTATGTGTGCCTATTATTCTTGATGGATGTTTGTAATCATAGTAATCCTCATTCCATTAGTCCACATGGAAAAAATAAGACACTTGAATCTACATTCCCAACTAGGTAAGGAGGGAATATTTTTCAGCATGCTTTCTCTAGTGTAAGGTAGGTGAAAGAGCCATATAAATAATTATCTCACTAAAAAAAATTAACCTTAAAGTAAAATAAAAGGATCAATATTTCCTAATTACATAATTAAAGAATGAAATGGGTATGAGAAGATCCAATAGACTAAGAACCCTCTTAGTCAATGCTCAACGTAGTGAAATCCATTAAATAATTTGCATCATTTTACTAGAACCCTTCATTCCTTCTATTATTAAATAAGGAATGTGGTCCTACTACCTATCTACAAATAATGTGAAAGATACTAGTTATTTTTAAATTATCTCTTCTTTTTCTATTTTGGGAGTCTTTTGGGAATAAAATGGCTCAACAAAGTTTCCTTTAATTATGAATTTGAGATTTGCCTTTTCTCTTTTGAAAATTACCAAAAATTTTAATAATGTCAATTTTTAAAAAGTGAAATGTCTCTTATATTTTTTTTAGATAATTTTTTAATAATGTCAATTTTTAAAAGGTGAAATGTTCCTTATATTTTTTTAAGATTTGGGCATAGTTTCTAGCCATAATATTGTTAAGATGATTCATTAATCCTAATAATCTTAATTATTATAAAAACAAGGTTTGGAAAAGGGATATTGCCTATCTACAAATAATGTGATGGATACTAGTTCTTAAATTCTCACTCTTCTTTTTCCATTTTAATAGTATGTTGGGAATAAAATGGCTCAACAAAGTTTCCTTTAAAAATGAATTTGAGATTTGCCTTTTTTATTTTGAAAATTACCCAAAAATTTTAATAATGTTAGTTTTGAAAAGGTGAAATGTCCCTTATATTTTTTTGAGATTTGGGCATAATTCCTAGTCATAAGATTTTTAAGATGATTCACTAATCCTAATTATTATAAAAACAAGGTCTAGAAAAAAGATATTTTCTTATTATCAAATTAGGATAGGTGAATTGTTTCATCGTTTCATGCTATAAATAAATTTTGGCATATGAAATTTATAATTAAAATTATAACCAATAATTAAACTAAAGATCATCCCTTAGATATATTGTACCCTTCATTTGATATTTACTTGAAAATACAATCATCATTTGACCTTACCAGTTGTTTTACAAGTTTTTGAATTGAAATATTTTCAATTTTTAAAACTTTATTCTTGTTAATCCTTTTAATTTAATTTCCTCTAAAATGGAATGTGGCCTTTAGTAACTTTTGGAATGAATCCATTCACTTATATGAGAAATAACTACCATTAATGAATAGCAGGGTCCAAAGTACTAATGTTCCTACTTAGACTACTAACAAATCATAATGAAATAAAAAGAGAGAAGAGTAATGTACACCATTTTACCCCTTGGAATTAAATTTTATTATATTTTCACCTACTATGTTTACTCCTTTGTCCATTGTATGGTTGTAAATAGCCCCTAGGTGAGCTATTCTTTTGAATTCTAGATGATAATTTATGGGCATGCTTATTTATTAAAGGAATAACTAGGTGGTATTTTAGAAATACATTTGGATCCTTGAGGCCATTGAAAATACCTTATATATTTTTCTTCTTTAACTGATATTTTATTGATCAAGAAAGAATCATTTCATATAATTAACTTTCTTTGACTATGTAGTATCCTTGTGAGTATTTTTACAAACCTCCTCTCTTCCTTAAACTTAATTCAAAATAGGATTAAAATTTTTGTATATTATTATAAAATGTCTCATGAATCCTATTCTCATGGGTTTCTCCTTGTTAAGTTCAATTTTTTTAAACTGGGAGCCTTTATTTGTAGGGCATGCTAATGGGTGGTTTTTAGAGTATTAGGGTTTCCAAGGATGTGAACAACTTTAAAGTTTATGAAATCCTTTATTTTGAACATAATATTTCATTTGTGTTAAAGGTCACCCACAATATTATTCTTTTCACACTTTCTCTTGGTGAATCCCTTTGAAATATGCTTAACAATGGTTTACAATTATAGTTTTTATGACTTAGGAATAAAAAATTGTGTCATAAATAAGATTTTTCATCTCCTCCAAGAGACCAAAAATGAAGAACCAAATTTGGAGTATGGATAGTCTCAATATTATCAAACAATAATCTTCCTTTTAGAATCAAAGTATGTGTACACACTCTAATTTGGTCAAATCAAACACAAGTATTGTGTCTTTTGTTGCTCCTTCACAACAAGGTCTTAATGATGAATGTGAGTCTTGTTCATGATCATTTTGGTCTTTTGATATTTCTTATGACTTATTTTTCCTATTTATTAGACCTCTAATGGTCCTATGTCATGTTATCCTAGTCACAAGGGTCCCCTGAGTTATTTTTCATAATGATTGCTCAATTTTTTGGTCTTAGAACACTAGTGCATTCTTAGACACAAGCATAGTGCACTAGTGTCCACCTCAGAACTAGTGTCCAACAATCACATTTTCAACTTGTTACGGGTCATTACTCTTATTTGAGTCTCTTCTTATGATTTTATCTTTCTTTTTCATCTTGTCAGCTAATGAACAAGTGTCTCATAGTCAAATTAAAGTTCCTTCTATATAAAGAGCCTCATAATGCATTTTACATCTATCACTTACTACTTTGACACATAATTACTTAAAAATCAATCAATATTATAGCTCAAAAATTTGTATATTACTCAACAACACACATAGACATGAATTCTTGATCAAAGAAGGGCCTAAACAAAATCCATTCTATCATTCTGTACATTTTGATTATTTATTCTCCCTAAGGGAGAACTACATGCGATTTAACACCCTTATCATTAGGATTAATGTAGGCATCAACTAGGATAACATGGATTTTATCTCGCACAATCATAACATCCTAAAACCCATATTTTCCCTTCCTTTTGCATTTGGTTCTATTGTTGTTTCATGTGTGCAGGTGTTTCATTAGGGTTTTGGAGAATATACAACTAAATAGTGACATATAAATATGATCAAAGACTCCTAATCACACCTAAAAAACCCTGAAGCCTCCTCACAACATCCCTAGAATTCTCAAGACCCATATCCCAAAAAGGACACTAACATAGTGCCTTCACTCTAGTTACACTAGTATCTAAAAATAATTTTAGCTCTAGTTCTAGAACTAAAGGACTACATCCTAATTTCCAAACTTGTTTCAACCTTCCCATCATCTAGTGATGCTTGTTTCTCTCTAGATAAGTGGATTCTCCCATCACACTTACTATTTTGGGTAAATAAATTTGATATATATATTTGAAATATTTATCTATATTTACCCTATGTACCCAACCTTTTAACAACCTAATATTTACATCTACTAAGTCCTAAATAGTTAAAGAATCTGGTGAACCCAACTTACTTCAAATATTGATTAACAACCCTAGTTCCACCTTAGGGTTTGCCTTCTCCATTTTGGTGTACTAAATTAAGATTTATTAAATTCTAATTTTTCTTGATTTTTACACATCCTGACTAATCCATATCAAATCCTCTATCAGTGTTTCATTAATTTAGCATGTATTAAAAAAAAATTATAAACCCTCTAAATCCTAGATATGCATACTACATCTTCACACACTCAAAAATTAGACCTTTGGGTTTCAAGTAAATTTTTGATTTTTTCCTATACATTGGGCTGAATATTTCACATATTTTCAAATATATATATGTTGGATTACCTTCCCCATATTTCTCACTTATTATTCATTTTTGACTTTCTCTTTTTTGTTATGTTTAAAATGACTTCCAAGAAACCTATTTCCCCTCACCTAGTTGATCAATTACTAAACATTCCACATAATTAAAAAAATAAATGAACCAATTTTCAAGATTTCACACTAGCACATGATAATGAGCATGATTTCATTTATAATGATTATGATGATGATAATTATTGAAATGATGGATTTGATGATTAATATGAGCATAACAATGAAGTGTTGATGAGGATAGATTAGATGCATCTTCTTCTCTTTCTCCTTTCTCTTTTCCTACTTCTCAAAATCACATTAATGACATAAGTCCAAAATATCCCCTTATAGGTAGTGCTTTGTTTAAATGTGATCCTATTTTTTCAACCATTTTTTCTACATCCTTATTCAAATTAAATCAATACAAGAATAATAAAATTAATTTACCTTTGCATCGTTCAAGTAACATTACACATGATGTTTCTAGTATATAAAATCAAAATGCATATTCTTTACCTTTCTCAACTCAATTCAAAAAAATATGTACACATGATATTACATATTTTCAAAATTCACAAACTAAAGTAGATGATATTATGTTTTCACCTTATTTTATTTTTCAAGATCAACATAGTGATTCCATGAAAAATTTAGATAATTCAAATATATTTAACCCTCCCACCTACCATAATGTGACAAATGAAAATATGATTGCTACTTCTTCTCCCCTTGACTCCAAGATTGAAAATAATACTTCTTCTAATACTCCCCCTCTTTCTAAGCATGAAAATGATAGTTCTACTCTTACCTCTACAAGTGAATTAAATTCTGATTTTGATGAAACTTTGAATAACGATGATTACTATGACATTAGTGAAGAAAATATCGAGTCTAGTCCTTATAATCTTATCCCTACTTCACCTCTCTCTCATGCTAAAATTTATTGATTATCAAATGTTCATTCAAATAATAATGTGTCTTTAGATAACAATGTATAAACTTACATACATGTTAGTTTACATTATTTACATTTACATGATAATGAGATGTCTTATATTCCATTAGCATGTGATACTTATTTACCATTTAAAAATATAAGAGATACTAATGAATCTCCCTCACCATCCTTACTATAGTAGAACTTGTTTTTCATCCTAACATCCACAAGAGTGATATCCAACTTCCCTCTCACCAGGTCCAAGATATCATCCCTCCAATGGTTATGGTGAACAAACCAACTCTCTCTAAAAATGTTCCCCGATGTAGTGTACCAATGGCTAAAATTAATAATAATATTCAAGAGTTAAATGACCCCTTAATTATGTCAATATACCTTAAAAATAGGTTATCTCCATGATGCATACCATGGGTGCTTTACAATAATAAATACACCAAATCACTTTGTAAAGTAAAACATACTACTCTTGGGTTGATTCCAATGCCGTCCTTGAAAAGCCTATCTTGCACATAATCTTTGATACAAAATTACCACCCAACTTTTAGATACCAACATTATCAAATTTCAATGGACATGGAGATCCATACTTGCACCCTCAATCCTACATAAAGGCTATATCACATGTCACTCATATTTTGATTCTCTTACAATTATTTCCACAAAATATAGAGGGTGAGTCATTAAATTGGTTTCATCATTCACTCCCCAGTGGTTCACTACATATATATAATGAGTTAGAATAAGTCTTTCTAATGCATCATATTCATAATAAGGGACCTTGAGTCACATATGAGAGGTTGGCGTCTTAGAAATAGTGAGTTATTACATCTTAAAATTCAAATCATGTATGAAATAATTGATCTATTAGTATATAAATTTAGAGGTAAAATACATCTTTTCTAGAGGTCTCATCTTCCCTCTTAAGGATAAATTACCATATGAGACATCCAAATCATTCCAGAATCTATGTTACATAACTATTGCATTAGAGAAGAAGTTGGAAATAGTTGAAATAGATTCAAAGGCATATTTAGATTTAGATCTCCCACATCCACAATCATCCAATATGGTACAAGCACCTAATCCACCTATGAGTAAGGAAAACATGAATTAGAAACAACCAATCAAGATACTCAACAAAGGCAAAGAGCCACTTCATAGAGCATCTCCTATAATGAGTAGAGCATCAAACACTAGTAGAGGGGCTATATAATTTTTAGACAAAGATAGACCTAATGATATTTTATTTACATTATTAGATAGATCAAACTTCATCATATTATTCACCATCCAGCATAGCATTTAGATAAAATAAGGAATAAAGCATATTATAAGTACCATTAGAATAATGGACATTAGGATAACAATTATTTGGTAGTCAAATTTTGTAATGACCAATATGTCAATAGAGGCATTATAGCATTTGTTGAGATTTTTTGTCCCAAAAATATCATTGCATCTAGAACCATAATGGAGACCCCCTTTGTTTTTTAGGAAAAACCTTTAATTCTCCAAAAATCCATTTTTTATTTTGCACATTTGGTGGAATTTAGGACTCTAGATACAATTTTCACTAGTGCAGATTACTTCACAGGTTTTGGGTCCCATGAGGCACCAAACCCCAACATCTATGGAATCTAGAACTCACTATTCACTTTACACATTATCAAATGTGAAAAATGTATTGCAATATTTGTATCCTACCATGCACCCATTCGATGGAATCTAGAACTCGATACACACATTGCATGTTTTCACAACATGCAAAGTGCATGACAAGCTATGAATCCCATCGACTAAGAAGTCTACTTGTGAAGGGTGGACTTGCTTCAATTAGGTCCAACTTCTACTAATTCACCTAAGCCCTTTCCCATGGGAAGTAGATCTTGAAGTGCACATTGCACATTTTTTTCAAACGTGCAAAGTGTATGCTAAGCTTCACTCCTTGCTAAACCATTAACCTATCTATGGAGAATAGACCTAATCCAATTAGGTCCAACCTCTACCAAGCCTATCGACACCTTTTTATAGTAAGTGGAGATTAAAGTGCATGATGATCCCTGCCTCTTGTAGACACCTAAAACTGGCCATCGATAACCTCCAACTAGGATTTTGACCAATTTCCACTTAAAATGCATAATTTGGCCTAAAAACACTAAAATGCATTAAATGAGTTGAAATTGACATATTAAAGTGCCAATTTTGGCTAAGGTATCACTAAATGGGGAAATGCAATTTATGGGCCAACTAACTTTGATCAGATCATTTCAAGTCAAAATGCTAATTTTGCACATAGGTGCTCTGGATTGCTCTTTTTTATCAAATATCTTACATGAGACACGTGCCTTTATTATTTTGTGTTGGTAACATCCTAAATGTGATAATAGATTTAATGCATCTAAAATTTCCTTCCAATTCTAATCTAGTTAAATTTTGGATGAATAACAAGGCATTCTAATCAATTTGAGTAATTTGTGCACAAAGTGCTTAAACATGCTTAAGAGCTAATTAAACCAAATTAGAGCCTAATCAATAATTTAATGATTTTTTTTGAATACTTATTTTTAGAATTGAATATTGAATATTTGCATCATAAGGTGACCTAATTTCTTTGGAAGACATCCCTAGGCCATAAATGCCACAAATATCAAGATTCATGCCCTCCATGCCTCATCAATGCCTTCTATGATGCCCTCCATGCATCTTAATTTCCCCTTCTTAAAATGTCATGATGAGGATAATTATAAACTTAATTTCAAAAATTAAATTAATCCTCAACCACACATCTCAATCTTAGGGTGGACAGTTCAGGTTGACTCTAGACATTCTCAAAAATCTATAAATAGAGAGGCCATGAACATCATTTCTAAGTCTTGATAATGTAAAGTTATAATTCATAAATGATTCCAAAAGCCATTGAAATTAGCATTACCATGACAAATTGATTTCAATCTAAGTCAAGCCAAAACCACAAGGTGCCAAGGAGAAGAGGAGATAGCCAAGCTTTCTTTGATGAAGACTTCATGAGCACAAACCGAGCAAGCCACTACAACAAGCATTTTGGAGCATCCAAGGAAGGTAAAAGAGGGTTTCTTTTGCATTCTAGTTGTTTGTTTTATTTATGTTTGTTAACTAAGGTCTCCCTAGTGTCTAGGCCTAGAGATGTTATGCTAGTTAGTGTGTTTCTTTCATTTTGTTTTCATTTTAAAACTAACACCATACTAAACATCCTCTCTTGAGTTAAAATCTAGTTCACATATGGCATGATATATGGGACAAAATGTATCCCACACATGAAGAAGATCATTATGCAACTTTAAAATCTTCATTTGGATCATTAAAAATCTTGCAATTTGGTTTTCTAACTTTATTTTACCATTTTTCTTTGTTACAAGTTTACATAGTAACCAACATCGGTTAGTAAAACCATCATCAATTGGATAGTTGTCATCGGTCACTATTGTTATAACCAATGTCAGTTAGGTAACCATCATCATTTAGTAAGTGTAACCATTGTTGGTTATATAACTGACATCGGTCACTATGTTTTTTCTTCAAACACAAACGCAAGAGCTCTTTTTTTTAAGTTCATTAATTCAAACCCAAAATAGCTTCAAGGATAAAGGACATGCTAAAATTTTTGTTGTAGGACCAAGCTTGACATTTGCTAAAAACATGTTTAGATCTCCTTTTGCATGCTTAAAAATGAATTAATAACATTATTTTGGTGCTTATAGTAACATTTAGGTGCTTAAATAAGTGTTTTTAGCATTAGTTTTCAAAGTTACAACTAAGACCAAGGGGTCAAATGAACACCACCTCATTTTTCAAATTTAGAATTAAAAATGAACTCACCTTTCCAAGATTTTTGTATTCACTTAGTTTTTTAAATTTTATATTTTATATTTAGAAAAAAGAGGGATGTTATATGTACACTCTTCCATTTGTCCCCTTCAGGGAACCCTTGGAATCAAAAGTGCCATTCCTATTACAAATAACCTAGTCCAAGGCTTAGAAAGAAAGCTATCTAAAGCACTCCCCAAAAACTCATCAAAGTTTGGGTGACCTTGAAAATGACCCTAAAGTCTTTCTATTTCCATGATTTCTTTATTTTTATACAAATTTGGCTTGCAAGGGGGACTTCATCACCTCCCGCAAGTTCTTTAGGGAAGCTTTGACCCAGGGTTTCACCTCCTATCTTTGATTTCATTTGGCTCCTAATTGGAGTTGCACATAGGATGTAGTGGCACTTTGGACATTGTTCTACATTAAGTGAATAGTAGGATGTAGTGGTTGCAAAAAAGACTAGACCATTTTTCAACAATCCAAGTGATATGAACCCAAAATCTATGCTTTTATTTTGCATTGTTTGGCATGAAAGTCATTGTGTAATTGATTCCCCTAGAATGTTTGAAAACTTGTTATATCTTAGACAAATCCCTACTTGTCTTAGAAGTATTATTGGTGCAAGGTGCAACTCAAGGTCTAGGTCATAGTTTGTCATTTGAGAGAGGGGGGTGTAAAAACCCTAATATATAATCTGCATTTACTTTTGGATGAACGCTTAAAATCCTCTCAAATGATGTATATAGATGCATTCCAACAATACCAACAACCTTGTCAATTTAGAGTCTAAGAGCAACTAATCAGTTGAGTTTTATCCAAGATTAAAGTCTTGTTTGAAGTCAAAACTTGGTGTAAACAAATGATACAAACCAAAACACATGGTCCTCATTTTTATTTGAACAAAAAGGCATTATGCTACCCACGTGAGATCATAAATTTTCCTTGTTCAAAGTTCATCAAAATCTTGGGAGTCATATCATCCACTTTGGTGCCATTATGCTACCCAATTGAGTCTAAACCTTTACCAAAGTTTTTTAAGTCCTTCAATTATAATATAAATTCAAAATTTCACCTTTATAAGTCCATAGGGTTGATGTGTTAAGTGGGTTCTCCATTTGCACTAAACTTGAGGGAACTTAAGTTTAATTTCCAATTTTGGTTGAAGGTTATTTAAGACTCATAATCATTATCACCACTTGATAGACTTAATCCATTTTGTGCTAAACACTTACACTTTTATTCTATGCACCATAAACATTTGGAGTCAAGAAAGATAGTGTTATGTTGTCAAAATTATGAGAAACTATCTCTGCCTTATAGAGTTTTTGAAACAAACTTTTTTTCACACCTTTTGGGTAGTGTAGCATCATTACGCTACCCAAAATATTTCAAATATTATTTTATAGACCCTCTTGCATAGAGTTCAAATTTGTTCCTACATTTTTAGACCAATCCGAGTGTACTTTTGTGACCTTTTGTCTAGCTAATTTGTCAAAAGAACCAAGTTTTATACCATTATTTGTGAGAAAATAAACTATCTATAAAGTTCCTTTTGTTTCATACCTTATGCCTAATTGATCAAGTTCATGTCCAAGAATAAAATTCCTATTTTTTATTAGAAGTGTTTCAAACCCGTTAGATTAAAACTTTCATCTATTTCAAAGTCTAGGTTTTGATGTTGTTTGGCTAAGAGTCCTAGCACATGCCTTGTTTGATTTTAGCTTTTGATGTCGTGTTTGGCCAAAATACCTAGCAACTTTTAAATTCCTAGATTAGATTTATTTGAAACACTTCAACCTTAGAGTTTGGCATTTTGATTTTTGGTCCATTTAATTGCTTATCTTTGTGTGAACAATGAAACATTAGATACTTCATGCTAGCTTGTTTCCTCACAAAACTTTGCATAAACCATTTGATCCTTTTGATGAATCTAGACCAAGTTGGAACATCATCTATTTTATATATTGTCCTTTTTAAATTTTTTAGAAATCTTTGACATTTTATCACAAAGAATTGACTATGGATCCCAACATGTATTACTACACTCGTTGTGGACTCATGTACAATCCAGAGATTAGTAATGTAGTTACATAGGAAGGAATGGTGCAAGACCCATATGTGGATAATATTTCTTATGAGATGGATTTATATCCCTCTTATATTACTCAATTAGGGGCATAAAGCCAAGATTCCTTGGCTAACTTTTTGTTTAACACACTACCTTATTCAGAACAAGACCAAGAATAAATTGCATAATACCTAGCTATAATACCCATAGTGGATGAGTCAGCTCTTCAACACTCATAGTCTACTAATATGGCTTCCACATATGATTCATTTCTATTTGAGCAATATTTTTTAGAGAACAAAGATGAGATTTTGGTTAGAGCTAGAGGTAGGGGCCAAGTTTCCAGAAAACTTTTCCCTTGAGAATTTACCAAGCCTAGTAAGAGTACCCCATGATATCATTTATGATCAATAGGCTTCTTCTAGAAATCTTATGGCTCTAGTCCAAATAATGTATCAAGACCCTAATATTTATAATCGAGGTAAAAACACCATGGAAGACCACTTTAACCAAATGTAGATAACATATCAAACCTACCTGAATCTAGCATGTAATTTCAATTAGATGAACATGGTGAGTAAGCCTCTTATTGACCTAATTCATTCAATAGGAGTTTTGATAGAGTTAATTGGTCAAGAGAATCAGAGTTTAGAACCATTTATGTAAAACACTTCAGTAGAAAACTTGTTGCATATGCCCATCATTAAAGAAATGTCTTATGCTTCTACATAGAATAATGATCAAAATATAATAGACAATGTGCAAATAACATCCAATCCTAATCAAAGTGGTATTAACGCATAAACAACTAGACAACAACATGTGCCTGTAGTTAATACCATCAGTTGATCATCATACCAGGGAATAGAAGTTTCTACATCCCAACCTCAATTGACTACTTCCTCAAGTGTATAACCTATGAGATTAGGTAGTCAAAAGATGGCCAATGTCACACCTCAATGATGGAATGTGATGAATCCTACTCCTCAACAAGTAATGAGTAGTATTACACAATAGCAGGCATAATCTAGTGTACCAACACAATAGAGGAAAAATACATTTCCACCTTAATCAAGGCCATTAAATGTTTTACCTGGTTAGGTAATGGAAAACATACCTTTTCAGTTGCAGACTAGTGTACCAATCCAAAACCAAGCAATGACTAGTCAACAACATGCAAATATTGGTTAGTAATAGATACCAAATCTACAACCTATTTTCACTTTCCCATATGGATTCATGAAATAAGGATACTCCCATGTTTCTCAAGTGCCTACTAGACAACCATTGGTTCAAAATGTGCCATAAATTTAGAGATAGGGTCCTGGTCCACAAGTTCCCACTCAACAGCAAGGTTTGATTAGTCAGTAACAAGTCCCTTTTCAACCACAATAGGCACAATATAGTTATATCCTTGTATCCCAACCATAAAATCCTCCAATTCAAATCTTTATCACCAACCCAAACCAAAATATCATGCAACCAAATGTGCAATTTCAAGTACATCCTAATCCATGTACGCATATTCCTAGTCCATTTCTCAATAAAACCAATATAACCTAATCGATATCTCCATCATACCTTGGTTAAAGTATCCCACTTATGACCTCCTAAACATCTACCCAAACCAATATTCTCCCTCAAACCAATGTTCCTTCTAGTTTCCTATCCCAAGAATTGTAATAGATGAAGGATGTAATTGCTGCCATTCAGGCTAGGAAATAGACTAAAAAGTTTAAGTTGGATGACTTGTGTTCTTATCCATTCAACATGGAGTGTTTGTAGATACCATTTTCTCTAGGATACGAACCACTAAAATTTGACAAATACAAAGGGAAAAGTGACCCTAAGGCTCATTTGATCGAGTTCTTTGTCGCATGTCAACCAATGACATATAGCGACATATATCTTTTGTTGTTATTTACCAAGAGCTTGGCTAGACAAGTCTTAGAGTGGTTTTTAAATTTTCCCAAAAATTTAGCAACGAATTTTGATGATCTTTTTGATAAGTTTGTATAGCACTTTTCCTATAATCTTGAACATGAGATTTTATTAGTCGATTTAACATAAGAAAAGCAAAAAGTTGGTGAGAGTTTTTTAAGTTATCTACAATGATGGAGATACATTTCAAACCATTTCACCCATAGTTTACTAGATAAATAATTAGCCACTATGTTTACTAAAAATTTACATAGTGAGATAGCTTATCATTTGGAACTACAATGTGCACATACTTTCAAAGAGATCATTGATAAAGGTTTGTTGATTAAATGGGTGTTCATCAATAAAGAAGTCATCAAATTTAATTCAACTAATTAAAATCAAGGTACCAATTAGGAAATGGATAACATCAACATTCCATTCAAGCATAAGCATTACAATCGGCACAAGCCAATAACCAAGAAAGATTGAAGCAATTCAACCACAATAAGAATGTTGTGGGAAATGGAGTAACCAAATCATGTCATATCCAAATAGTGAAAACATCATCTATACCACCTTTTTAGCTTACTCCTACCCAAAAACCTCTCTAACCAATGCTACAAGCACAACAACCAAGACTTGCATAGCAAATACAAAAGCCTTTACCATTGCAAACCCCTCCTCTTAGGAGAACTATGCCTACACGTCATGTCTTTAGTGACCTAGGAGAACCTATTGAGTATGTATTTCACAAGCTTGCTGCCACTAATTTGATTATTTGGCCTATACCAAAGCATTATCCATAAGGCATCCCTTATCCTGATTGGTACCATGAAATTGAATTTTGTGAATATCATTGGGTCAACAGGCATAATCTATGAAGATGTGTCCAAATCAAGCATTTAATTGAGAATATGTTGGAGAATGGGGAGATAACATTGGCTAATGATGATTTAAATTCTAATAAAACTATTTGGACTTATCAAAACCCCTTTGCCTGACATAATAATCAATAATAGCAGAATAATTACAACAACAACCAGTGCAGTAGAAAAATCAATAGTATCAAAATCAAAGGCCAAACTAGCAAAATCAATAAAATCAATAACATAACCCATAATGATAGAATAATGGACAAAAATAAGGTTAGAATGGTAACAACCAATAAACCTACTATGTAGTTGCACGTGACTATAATAGGGTTGCAGGTCATATTGTAGGGGGTAGTGTTAATTTCATCTCATTAATCCTAGACCAAGTACTAATCAACCTAGACCATTGCTAACGAATAACATTTAGCCAAATTACATGGATAATCCTTTTTTGACCTGGGAGTGCATACAAGCAAACCAACAAACTAGGACTTCCCCTTTTGGACCTTATATCAACAACTCATCCTTACCACATGACCACATATGAGTGCATTGATAACCGAGACTTGTCTTATCTGGTCCCACACCATTCCCAAAATTTGTTAGCAATAATGGTCTAGTATTTAATCCCAATTGTGCAATCACAATTCAAAGCTCAAAGATTATTATCCCAGGCCCACAACCATCTACCACTTTACCTATTATCCAACTGATCATTCAACCTCAGAATAAACCATTCAATATTGACCAAAATAAGAAGTTAGATATTGTGGAACAATTACAAAAGACACGAGCATAAATTTCTATTTTAGATTTGTTGTGAATGTTATTAATCCACAAGAACATCTTGAATGAGTTTTTAACCCAATCCACTATTGTTAGTGACATATCCCCTAATAAATTTCAAGATTTGGTTAGACACCTAGCTCCACTCCAACAAGTCACATTCAACCAAAGTTATATGTCTTCCCTTGGCCCACTCCATAATAACCCATTATACATAGAATTTGATATAAAGTCACATAAAGTGAAACATGTCCTTATAGATAATGGATCAGGCCTCAACATCATATCTCTAAAGCTCATCAAGATTATTGGGTACACAATGGCAGATATCCAACCAAAAATGATAACCATCAAAGCCTATGATAATTAGGAAAGAGAATCATAAGGCACCATTAGTTTTCTAGTTATCATTGGGCCTTTGACCCATGATAAAATTTTCCATGTGCTTGATCTTAAGTTATCATACAATATGCTTCTAGGCAGGCCTTGGTTACATGAGATTCTTGTAGTCCCATCAACACTACACTAATGTATCAAGTTTTCCCACTCAGGGGTGGAAGTGAATATTCCAAGAGATTTACACTCATATGAACACTATAAACATCTTGAGGCTAAATTTCAAAGCTATAATTATATGTATGACATGAATCCAATTTCTAAGCAGGATAAAGGAAAGGCCATACTTATTGATCCTTCACCAGATAATTGCATAGATATTAATACCTTGGATTCCCTTTTCCACATGCCACCTCCTAAAGCTTCTAATCATTTCACCATTTTAGATAATGGATTGGGAGAGTATGTGACCCATGATACATTTCATATTGCTAATCTTCTTTAGAATCTGAAAACCTTTAGATGACCTAACGTCATCCCACATATGCATTGGGAATAAAAGAACAAAGATAAGGGACCTATCACATTTCTACCAACATCTAGCCTAGAACCTAACCCTCTTGAAAGGGATGAATCATGGTTATACAATGATGACCAAGCTTATTGTTATAAAAGTGCAAAGTATCCTATTCCCAAGAGGATCATGGAGCATCACAATTATGAAGGAAGAGGCCTAGAACTGAATCAATAAGGAACCATCAAGCTAATTTCCATGACTAATTATGAAATATATTATGGACTTAGATTTAAACCACCTGGGGGTGACCTCACATATCTTATTCAAACTCCATCACTAATGACTAGTGATGATGATGTTGATAGTGAAGCAAAGTCTGATCATAGCCTCACCTTTGATGACCTCGCTAAAACCAACCTATTTGGTAATAATTCCATTTGTACCCTTATCTTGATCATTCATCATAACCCATTTCCATTATATTATCCCCAACTGATAGATTGGGACCAATAAGAATCCAATCTAATGATTGATGAGTTTCAGAATGATGAGGCATTTTGTGGCTTCTTAGGCTTTAGAGACAATGTTCCATTGGGAAATCACAAGTTAGGATTCTCAATTACATTAGATCTTGTAGCCTATTTTGGAGAGTGGGTGAACACCCTTAGCCAAAAATAAATAAGTAAAACATTGAGGTCCCAAAGTGAAAACCTCTTTGAGGCACTTTTTGACTAGAGAAAAAGTAAAGATAAAGGCTAGTCTAGTGGTGAGAACTTGTTTCAGGCACCATTAGATGGGGATTTTCATTCTTCTTTGAATTTAGACTAGGAGAGCACCAATGATGAACTTACCTATGGATCCAAGTTTAGTTTTCATGATAACAAGTATCTAATCAAATTCTTCAAAAATTTCCAACTATTTTTATCACATGGCCAGATCTCCCATTAGGAGACTCAAATTCATCATGACTAGGAAAAGTTAAAGAGTAATTCCTAACAAAGGACCCTAAAATAGTCCAACAATTCAAGTCATTACCTACTATCCTATAAAATGGTTTGACCCTTCTAGTCAAAGATACAATAGACATAAACATTAGGACTCCATTAGACCCAAAATGGATAAAATTAGGCATGTCCCTCATTAAAGAGGAACATGAAGTCTTTATAGCTCTGTTGAGAGAATTTATTGATATCTTTGCATGGGCCTATTTTGATATGCCAGATTTGGACCCCATCTTGGTTTTGCACCACCTTATGGTTAATCTTGATGTCAAACTAGTAAAATAAAAGATACATAAGATGCATCCTTGTATTACTATATTGGTAAATAAAGAGTTGGAAAAACTCTTAAAATAAGGATGTATCCAATCCATTGACTACTCAGAATGGATCTCTAATGTGGTACATGTTAGTAAAAAACATGAAGGGATTAGAATCTGTACTAATTTTTGAGATATCAACAAAGCTTTTCCTAAAGATGATTTTCCATTGCCTAATATTGACATGATCATTGACTCCATGGTAGGTTATGAAATGCTTTCACTCATGGATGTATTTTCAAGATATAACTAGATCAAAATAACACTAGAAGACTAACATAAAATAGTGTTCACCACTCCATGGGGAACATTTTGTTATCAAGTAATGCCATTTTGGCCTTAAGAATGATGGAGATACATATCAAAGGGCCATGACTATCATATTCCATGATATGATGCATGATATTGTTGAATAATATGTCGATGACATATTATAAAAATCCAAAACTAGGGCTAACCATCCAATAGTGCTACATAAGATATTCGAAAGATTACGGGAGTATAAAGTTAGACTCAATCTAGATAAATATGTGTTTGGCATAACCTCAATCAAATTACTTGGCTTCATCATGTCTCACAGAGGTATTGAAGTTGATCTAGCTAAAGTTCATTCTATAATCGAGATGTCACCACCAACCAATTTAAAGCAACTCTATAGTTTGCAAGGTAAGATCCAATCAATCTGATACTTCATCTCTCAGTTAGCAAACAAGTGTCATCTATTTACACACTTTTTTAATAAAAGTGTTACATTTCATTGGGATGATCACTACCAAACAACTTTTTAACAACTCAAAGACTATCTTGTTAATCTACCTATTTTATTACCTCCTAGTCGAGAAATCCATTCTTGTTATACCTATCAGCTACCGACCATGTTCTGGGGGAACTCTTGGCTCAACATGATGACAATGGAAAAGAGTATGTCATATACTACCTAAGTCATACCTTGGTCAAATATCAACATAACTATGCACCTATTGAAAAAGCTTGTCTAGCCATGGTCTTCATAGCTCAGAAACTATGCCATTACATGTTGAATAATAAAACCATGGTCATTTCAAAAGTAGATTCGCTCAAGTATCTACTATTTAGAAAAACTTTTCAAGGTAGAATGGTTAAATAGATCATTCTTATAAGTGAGTTTGACATAGAGTATGTCAATCAAAAGGAAATCAAGGGATAAGTTCTTGTAGATCAACATGCTAAAGCACCTCTCACAGACACACAACCACTCACATTTCAATTTTTTGATGAATCCATAATGACTGTCATTGACACACCCCTTGAGGAGTATCCCTAGAAGATATATTTTGATGGTTCATTTACTAAACATGGATCATGGGTAGGCCTATTATTTATTACACCATATGGGTATCTAATCCCTAAATCATTCAGAATCAGCTTTCCTTATACAAACAATGTGGCTGAGTATGAAGCACTTGTAGGACTTTGACAAGCAGTGCATTGGAACATATCTCATCTCTAAGTTTATGGTGATTCTTAGTTAATCATCAATCAAGTCATAGATCATTTTTAGACCAAAGATGACAAGCTAGTTCCATATAAATCCATGGTCGACACTCTTAAGCAACAAATTGCCAACATTTAATTTGAGCACATACCAAGGGGTAGTAATAAAACTATAGATGCCATAGCTACTATTGGCTCTATGATTCAAAAAATAGATAAAGCTAGAGAGTATCAATTCTTTGTCAAGAATTTGTTAACACTAACTCATGAACCTTCAACTATTGCAATGATTTGTGATATTGTTGGTCTTAATTCTATCTGGTACCTAGACCTTTATAACTACCTTCATGACCAAGTTATACCACCTAATCTATCTCAAAAACAAACCAAAGCCTTTATTCATAATTCCACTTGTTATACTCTACTTGGATCTACCCTTTACCATCATAGTTTTGATGGAACTCCACTTCATAATTTCACTTTGGTAGAGTTTACACTAGCATTAAGATAAGTATATGAAGGGTTATGTGTAGCTCATTATAGCAGGGTAGTCCTATTTAAAAATCTCTTGCATACCAGTTATTATTGGCCCACAATGGATGTAGATGCCTCTACAAATGTAAAGAAGTGTGACAAATGTTAATGGCATGCTAATTTGCTTCATGCCCCTATCAAAACTCTGAAACCAATGTTGATACCATGGCCATTTTCTACATGGAGACTTGACCTCATTAGGGAGATTAACCCCACTTCATCTGATGGCCATAAACATATCCTTACTACCATCAAGTATTTCACTAAGTGGGTTGAACCTATACCCCTAACTTATGTGACTAGAAAGTAAATTTCCAAATTCATCTGATAATAGAGGATCATTCAAGAATAAGGATGTAGACTAGCTATGTACTATATATAGCATCACACAACATTTTTCTATATCATATTACCCTTAAGGTAATGGCCAAGCCGAAGCATCAAACAAAACCATTATCAATATTCTCAAAAAGATTGTCAATGATGCTGGTCATGATTGGCACCTACAGATATTCCTTGCCCTTTGGGCATACCATATCAATCTTCATTCCCCCATAAGATCCACTCCATACTAACTCATTTATGGTACTAAATCCATCCTTCCCATTGAGCTCAAATTACCTTCCCTATGCATCTCTTTCAAGCATGTCTTGGATGATCATGACTATCGAGTAGCTCACCTGTAATATCTAAACCAACTTGATGAGAAATGCACAACTACACTTAACAATCTTCAAGTTTATCAGAAGCAACTCAAAGGCCATTATAATCAGCATGTTAAGTATAAAACATTTTAACTTGGTGATCTTGTTCTTAAATAATACCACGACTGAGAAGAATCATAAAGGAAAATTTAAACCAAACTGGATAGGGCCTTTTATCATTACTACAAATTATGGATCAAGAGCATACAAGCTTTCCACACCAAATGGAGATGAACTTCCTAAGCCAATGAATATTATTCATCTCATGTGGTACTATGCTTGAGCACTAAGGCATCTCTTTGGTAAGGACCATTTTAATTATGCCATTTTATCACTATTCTTTTTTGTACAAATATCATCCTTATCTGTCTTCTTAATCGTATCCACTTTTCACTTCTGACCTATCAGCCCAGTGTGTTCTAAAGCCTAGCTCATTTAGCCTTAGTTTTTTCCATTCATTACACATTTTTAGCATCAGGTTATCTGATTAGTTTCATCAGTTAGCTCATGTACTTTAGATAGCGATCATATTGTGGATTAGTGTGATAGAATTTTTGGTAGTTACATCCTTCATTTGTTATTCCTTTCTTATCATTGGTCTTATTACTAATTATAACCATCATTAGGCAAATTAGTACCATTGATCCATGCCATTGTTCCTAGTTATAACTACCTATGGGAAAACTAGGGGCAACATTTGTTTATTAAGCCTTGACATACCAACTTGCCACTTCCTATGTCGTACTATGCCTTTTTACCAACTGTGCCTATTTTGTTTGAATTGACTACTACACTAGTCAAATTACTCCACTGTAAGGGTAAAAATATAGTGACTTGAGGTCTTATTCTAATACTATATAGGTAGTGCTCGATACTTGTTGAGGTCAACTCAGTCACCCTTTTCATAATGCTCTCATCATTTTGTGAGAAACCCAAGTTTGAACACTCTCATCATTTTGTGAACAACCTTAGATTAAACACTCTCACCATTTTGTGAGATTGAACCATTTAGTGTCTCGTCATTCTTGATTTATTTGAGATACTTCAAAAAATTCTAAAAACATTTGAAAAATCATTAGAAAAGAACAAAAACATTGACCACTTCTATGCCTTAAGGATTCTAGGAACCCTTACTAAGTTACAAGAAAATTACTTGTCACTTAGTTTCCCCATCATTTTTGGCCTTTTCTCTCACACACTTGCCATTTTTCAAGACCATTCCTCTTCTTCTATCACATCCATTCTTTTTTCTTTTTTCAGTTATCACATTCTTCCCATTCCCTAGGAGAACTACATTTGGCTTGATGTTTTTTATTGGATATTACATATATGGAACTATGTAGGCAGTGTCCACTTGCATAGTGTAAATGGAGATAGCTTGACCACCCCCTTCCTTTTCTTCTATTCCCCCATTTTGTTCATTTATTTAGTTGTCACCTATTTTCTAGGGGCAATGTTTGTATGGTTTCTATTACATTATTTATTTGTTTGTCTAACTGTTTATTTGCTTTTAGCACTATTGTCATGATTCAATTTATGTGTGTTCATTATGTGATTTATTTCCCACACTTACACTTGAATCCATCCATATTCATATATTTACATTGTCATCATGGTTTCTATCATTGGTGCATTATTTTCTATTTAGTATTGGATTACAAGAGTTAGTCCTTATGCATATTTTGACCAAGTCCTCATGATGTTATACCATGATGCCTACCGACACGTGCTATAACAAACCTCAGCTTCAATAAGTCTATTCAACAATGGTGCCATCTCTTCAGCACTGAGATCTTGATTCAATCCCAATCATATCCCAAATAGAGTAATTAACCACAAAATAATTTCAACCTTTATTAGTTTAGACAAGCATCTCCCTACTAGTAGGTTGTTCTAATTCATCATTACCCTCTATGATTTAGTTACCCTCATCATTAGTCAATCAATCATGTTTGCCATAATTAGGGTCCAATGATTATAACCACCTATGGGAAAATCATTGCACACCATCCCAACTACATTTCTCAATGATTATAACCATTTTTGGACAAATCATTATGCTGTCACCACTTTAATTTTTTTGCCCATATAGGAGCATGTTATTATCTTATTTGTCTGTCCTAATAAGGTAAACTACATCTTCTCAATGATTATAACCACCTTTGGGCAAATCATTATGTTATCATACCATGTTGCCACTATCAAGGTATAATGCTTATAAATGCCTTTGGGCAAACCATTTTACACCATCCCACTTGCATTCTCAATGAATTTGACTACTTTTTCAATATCATTGTGTTTTCACCCCATCATATTTTATTTTTTTGGTCCCCTTTTTTGCTTCTTTCTTTTTGAGGGACCATTTTCTGACCTACTTGTGCCAATAATTCCCTCGAGGGGGCATCATACAATTAGTTTATCATCATTGTAGTTATAGGCATATAAGACCTTTTCATTCGTTGAGAAGATGTTATTGTGTTTATATCTTGCAATGCCTTCCCAAATAGGGGTAAACTATAGACACTTAAAACTAGCCACCAATAACCTCTAACCAGACTTTTAGCTAATTTCCACTTAAAATGCACAATTTGGCCTAAAAACACTAAAATTCATTAATTGAGTTGAAAATGACATATTCAAGTGCCAATTTTGGCTAGGGTATCACTAAATGGGGCAATGCAATTTATAGGCTAGCTAACTTTGATTAGATCATTTCAAGTCAAAATGTTAATTTTGCACCTAGGTGCTCTAGATTACTCTTTCCTATCAAATATCTTACACGAGACACGTGCCTTTGTTATTTTGTTTTGGTAACATCCTAAATGGGATAATGGATTCAATGCATCTAACATTGCCTTCCAATTCCAATCTAGTTGAATTTTGGACCAATAACAAGGCATTCTGATCAATTTGAGTAATTTGTGCACAAAGTGCTTAAACATACTTAAGAGCTAATTAAACCAAATTAGAGCCTAATCAAGAATTCCATGGAAACTTGTTGAATAAATTTTTTGGAAATGAATATTGTATATCTACATCATCAGGTGACCTAATTTCTTGGGAAGACATCCCTAGGCCATAAATTCCACAAATATCAGGATTTATGCCCTCCATGCCTCATCAATGCCCTCCATGCATCTTAATTGCCCCTTCTTCCAATGTAATGATGAGGATAATTATAAACTTAATTCTAAAAATTGAATTAATCCTCAACCACACATCTCAATCTCAGGATAGAATAAAAAATCTATAAATAGAGAGGCCATGAACATCATTTTTAAGTCTTGATAATGCAAAGTTATAATGCAAAAATGATTCCAAAAGCCATTAAAATTAGTGTTACCATGCCAAATTAATTCCAATAAAATCCAAGTGTTTCTATCAAGTTTTTCACTTTCACATTCAAAAGGAATAAGAAATTAAAGGAAATGGTCTAGGGTTAGATGATACCTGGATGAAATTTGTGCACCATTATCCAGACGTTGTAGGGACTCCTCTTTGGCTGTGGAGGATGACACCTATAGAAGAAAGAGACTTAAACAAAGAAGGCATTATATAGATAGATGGTGGGTTGCCAAACAAAAGCTTGATCTTAGAAGTGCAAAGACTTCCTTGAGGGATGATAGTCCACTAGTTGATAAAGAGAATGTCTGATAAAAGAAAGAAATGGTGAAAGACTAAACAAAAGAAATAAAGATAAAGCTTACTTGTATTCTATTGTCGGTCTTCCATAGTCACTGATGCCGGTTAGTCTTCTGTCATCGGTTGGTCAAGGTCACCTATGTCGGTTAGTCTACCGACGTCGGTAGGGGCAGTGGACCTGGTGGCCAGCATCAGTTAGGGCAATGGCCTTGAACAGGGTCTAGACGGGTCTATGGTCAATAGAATGGTCTAAAAGTCTATTTGGATGGTTTGAGAGTCTTTGCAGGGATGCAGGACAATGGACAGAGTGTTAAAAAGGGACAAAGGGGTAATGGGCAAGTTGTTAAAAGGAATAAGGATGAGGGAAGGCTTCTCAACCTTTCCAGGAAGACAGTCAGGTATGGTCTGTTGATAGCTGAGTTTGGTTCATAGCACTTAGAAGTAGCAAATGGGGACTGATTATCAAAGCATTCTGAAATACTGAGATAAAACAAAAGAAGAATACTTACCTCTTGCCTGTTGAAGAAGAAGTGTAAGAGACCTGTTGTTGATGCTACTGATGTAGAAGACTACCTGTAGAGTGGAGTGACTGATGCAGAGTACTTGTACCTTGTGATGTTTGTTATGCATTTGGGAGAGAGGGTGCGAGAGAGGTCAGAAGATTAGAAGGTTGGCTGATTAGAAGGATTGGAAAAAGATTAAAGGATTGAAAGATTGGCAAATCCGCATTCTAGATGCAGAATGCAGTTTTAAAGGCAACTGACGTCGACAATACAACCGACGTCGGTCGATAGTTGATCGACGTCGGTGGCTGAAAGGTGGGTAAAAAGGCTAAAAATAGCCTTTTATTTGTTTTCCATCTGTCGAGGTCCACTGGTCGTGGTAAAAAATGGTCGAAGGTGGTTTAATAGGCATGGGAAATGAGTGGAAGGGTTGAAATGGGGTCTTAAGTCATTTAAGACTTGGCATGGGGTAGTGGAGGGCATCCAAGGAGAGGTATCCTAGGAGGGATGAGGTGTCATGAGAGAGAGAGGGAAGGAGGAATTATTAATTTAAAATAGGTATTTTAAATTAATAAAACATAGGTTAGGCATGGTGAAGTGCATTAAGGGACTAAGAGAGAGAATGATCAGGAAGTAGACACGATTTCAGTGTCTACATTTGCCCCTTTTTGTCTTATTGGTTGTTCTTGACGAACTACAAGACAAAAATAGGAGTTGGTTGCCCCAGGTGTGGGATAAGGTTGATTTTGTCCTGTTGGTTGTTCAAGTGAATTGCAAGACAAAAATAGGAGTCGGTTGCACTAGATGTGGGATGAGGTATTCCCCTCAAAGGGAGAGTCGAGGGAAGGGAACCTAAAATTAGGTGCTGATTTGACAGAGAGTGGATGGAAAGGGTGAAAGTGTGAGTTTGAATGCTGCAAAAGTTGTGATTGTGTGTATACCACTTCACGTGATGGTTAGGTCAAATTGTCACAAGTCAAAGGTCGAGGAGTGCTAAAATCAAAATAACTAGGCCCCAGCATTTAGTTATAGCTGATTGGGTTATTCAATCCAAGCTGTAGCTCCAATGGTCATCATGTTCCAAGTATCTCAGGCTCAGGAAGTGTTCCTAAAAAACATGAAAATGTCACAAGTAGTGGGGATCAGCTTGCTCATGATCCTATACTTGTGAGTGTCGAAATGGGGTCTGCAGACAATTTTGCTAACCATTCGTGAGGTAGCATACATGCAATCAAAACAACCAAGGCATAGTTGTCTCAAAAATGGTCATGGTCAGAAGAGATAGTCGTGATCTCCAAGGTCATTGGTCAAGTCGGGTCGAGATAGATAGTTGGTTGAATGAATGGATGGATGAAGGAATGTAGCCAAGCTAACCTCAAAAGACGTCGTGTCATCTGAGTGCTACCTACATAGCCCTTGTGTGAAGGGCCTCAGGCCAATGTAGTTCTCCCTAAAAGGGAAGAAGGGTCAAAGTTATGGATTACTTTGGTCAAGGTCAAGTCATGGTCAAAGGAGGATATGGTTTGTCCATCAGGTAGATGAACAAATGAGGGTGGTTGAGCTAACCTCCAAGGACATTGTGTCAACTGAGTGCTGCCTACATAGCCCCTATGTGTAAGGGCCTCAGACCAATGTAGTTTAGGGCTAGGAAGAAAAATTGGTCAATAGGTTGGTTTGGTCATGTGTTGAAATGATGAGGATAAGATGATGTTACAGCCTTTTCCATATTGTTTGATGGTGTATTTTGTAACAATGGTTGAGGGGTCTTTCATCCCTAGTAATTTTCCTTATTGGTAATGGATATATGCTAAAAATGAAATGAGTCTATTTATGCTTCAGCAAGTAATGATTTATGCTTGACATAAATTGTGTGGTCGATAGTTTCCATGTGTATTGTTTTCCATAGAAACTAGTGTGAATGGTCTATGATAATGTATGATGTCATAATGTCATGTTGTTGGTCTAAAAATGTTGGGTTGGCTTGGTTTGGTTGGCAAATGATTTGGTTGGATTGTTTGTGACCAAGATGTATAAGAAGTGAAAGGCGCGTTGCTCTTTCATTGTCAAGGACCATAATGATAGCATAGGTAGAGGGTTTTAGAAACAAAAGCCCCATTCATGCATTATGTCATTGACCATTGGTTGTGTTAGAGAGGTAATCAAATCACTTTGACATTAAAATGAGCTCGAAATCCCTTGAGTAGGTGATGTGATATGTGAGGATAGGGTAACCCTTTTAGTAGGGATAACTTTGCCCTTTTTTATAGGAGACCCTGAGACAACTACAAGCCAAGTCCATGACCCTTTTTTTTTTGGGTAGACTGATCAATGCGAGAAGTCTACATAGGAATGTTGTTTTGTTTTGTGGTCAGTTGTGAAGTTGATCGATGTGGGAAGCTTCTGAGAGTGCTGTTTGTAGCAAGATTTTAGGCATAGCCATCCTTCGAGGGAGTGGTCTATATTTTTGCTTTATACATTTAAGGGCTTTGAATAGCTATCCTTCAAGGGAGTAGTCTATTAGCTACAGCAATGATAATACAACTATCCTTCGAGGGAGCAGTCTACTTTTAGAGTTTGTGACCTTTTGATATTTTGACATCCCAATTTATTTTTGATAGAATTTTGAGTCATGGACAAGACTACAGAAGTGTAAGGGCTCCCTTTTATTAGGACAAAGCATCCATACTTTATAAAAGGGTTACATATGATTTGTTTAGGGGAATAAGGTTGAAAGGAATGAGGATTAAGAGGATGGGGATTGCTCAAGGGACAAGCTCAAGTTAAATGTCAAGTGAACGAGTACTCGACTAATAGTAGAATGGTCGTAGATGCAAGGCATTAAAGGGCTCAAATTTTGATAAGTCCCTAGTCCATGCTTGTGCATTATGATGTAAGGTCCGAGCCAATTAGGAGCAAATTTGCCTCATTTACTTCTTTCCAAATTGGTCACGTGTTAAAGATGATTAAGAAGTTGGTTGATGTTTGGTCGAGGTTTGGTTGATGCTTGGTCGATGCTTGGTTGATGATTGGTCATTGTTTGGTTGGTTGATGTGTTGTTGGATTGTTTGGTTGGGTGATGTGTTGTTGGCATGTTTGGATGGTTGATGATTAGTTGAGGCTTAGTTGATGCTTGGTCGAGGCTTGGTTGATGTCAGGTCAATTGTTTGGTCGATGTTTGGTCAAAGCTTGGTCGAGGCTTGGTCAATGCTTGGTTGATGTTTGGTCGATGCTTGGTCAATTTTTGGTTGATGTCTAGTCAATGTCTGGTCGAGGCTTGGTCGAGGCTTGGTCGATGCTTGGTCAATGCTTGGTTGATGTTTGGTTGATGTCTGGTTGATGTTTGGTCAATTGTTTAGTCGATGTCTAGTCGAATGTTTGGTTAAGGTCATGATAGTCAGGATAAGGTCAAATTCCCCCAGTTGCTAGGGAGAATGTTTGATAAATTTATATTGAGAGGGTGAGATCTTGATCTGCTAGGTTGGAGGCAGGAATCTCAAAATCACTGATGGTGATGGAGGCAATGGTTGGTAATGATTTGATTAAAGTGGCCAGTGGTTGGGGGTCATCAGGTTGGACCTCCATTGATTGCAAGGTTTTGATAAAGGTTTGATGATGTTTTGGAGAGCTTTGAATGAGATCATACAAAGACATCTTCACAGGGGTCGTGTGGTGAGGTTGTTTCACCACGGAGTCAAGGATTGTCTTCGAAGATGTTGGTCGAGATGTGCTTAGGACAGTAATCTTGGGTTTTGGTTGTGGTGAAGGCTTGGTGGATGGATATATCCAAGGGATAGAAACATGTCTTTTCCCCTTATTTTTTGGGTCGATGGGCTAGTGGTCACATTGACTGTGTTGATTTTGAATAATGGGGTTAAAGGCGGTGGAGGGACCATAGTCTTGTGTGGAGATCCTGATTTAGGTGATGATGTTTGGGAGGCATGGGATGGTGTCAGTGGTTTGTTGAAAAGGTCAAGAGGGTCACTAATGAAAGGGGTGTCCCTTTTTAGGTGTTGATAAGTGATAGCCTTAAGAGCGTAGCAACACTCAGTGTCATGTCCACATGTGCGGTGATAGTGACAAAATTTAGTGTTGTCGAACCAAGATGGTCTTGATTCGAGAGTTGATGAGTGTGAAGGTGAGGAGGTTTGGGAGGCATAAGACGGTGTTGAAGGTTTGTTGATAATATGGTCAAGAAGAAGGGTATCTTTCTCCAAGCATTAGGGCACAACAATTTTCAGTGTCATGCCCAGGTGTGCAATGATATTGGCAAATTTTGGTGTCATTGAACCAAGATGGTTTTGGTCTGAGAGGTTGAAATAGTTTGATAGGTGGAAGAGTAATGTTAGAGGATTGTAAAAGTCAACGTAACAACAAAGTGTAAGAACCTGCTAATGGGTCTGCACATTGTGTTGCAGTAAAATTTGACAACTTCTATTTAGACATTGTTGAGGGAGTGTTTCATACCATCCTTTTGTTTGGAAGTGTGGCCAAATGCGTAGATGACACTTTCGTGGTAGGAGGCATTGGATTTTTTGGAGGAAATATATGTTTGATGGGTAAAGGGGATAATGGAGGCAATTTGCCTCTATGAGGTATTGGATGTTTTGAAGGAGGTATGTTCTTGACAGGTAAAGGTAGTAATGGAGGCGATTTGCCTCTGTGAGGTATTGGAGTAGGAAGCACCCCTATTAAGGTAGATGGATGTGGGCCCAAAATTGAAGGTAAAGATGAAGGTGGGGGAGGAATTCTCTGGTGTGGTTTGGTAGCCTTCTTTAGTTTGGTTTGAGGGCCACTATTGTGCGAGGCAAGGTTAGATATGGGGTGAACACCGAGAGATTTAATCTCTTTTGGCTTGATGGATGCCTGTATGGGTTTGGGTTTAGATGTGGATGGAGGTGAGTGAGATGTAGCAATCTTAGGCAAAAGGCAAGAGAAAACCATCACTGGGTCTTCCTCGATTGAAGTGGGTGAAGAGATAGGTTCTTCTCTTGGTGGAGAAGGAATAGGAGAATGTGGCTCCTCAAGAGGGTAGAGAGCAAGGATGATCATGCCTTCTACTTGTGGTTGAGGAGTAGGAAGGGTAGGGTCCTCCATTGGTAGTAAGAAGGATGAAGGTGGGGCTAATGGTGTTGGTATGGTTGAAGCATCCTCCAATATAAGAGAGGTCGATGGAGAACTAACAGGAGAAGGCTCTTCTACCTATGATGGAAAAATAGGAGAAGAAGGCTCTTCTACCTGTGGAGGAGGTTGGTTAGAAATAAGAGGTGAGACCGTGTTGATCGTGTGTATATTATGCTCGTGGGATCTATCGGCCATGGTCTGGACATTGTTTTGATTAGGAGGATGGTTAGGAAAGGGTTGTTTGAAGATGTCCATGTTTTGATTGGGTGGTGCATTTGGGTTATCCAAAACAAGATTCCCATTGTCTACCATGTCTTGGACAATGTTCTTGAAGGTTTGGAAGTTTTTTATGTCATGGCCTTGGACACGGTGATAGTTACAAAAGTCATTCTCCCTATACCATGTAGGGAGGGCTTTTGAGGAGTCAAATTGAGGTGGTCAAATTGGAGGAAGATTGAGGACCCCCTGCTTGACAAGTTTTTCCAACACGGAAGCGTATGACTCTCCAATTGGAGTGTATTGACGCTATATGTAGCGTTGTTGGAATTGTTTTGTGATGCTTTGAGATGTTGAAGGTTGAGATTGGTCAGTTGTTGTTGAAGATGGTGATCTAAAAACCACAGTGTTGGCCACTCCTTTAGACTTGGAATTGGTAGAAGAAGGTCTGGAAGAAGAAGGGTCATCAGCTCTTGCATTGGTATTACGCAATTTGACCTTATCCTCTTCAATAGTGCAGAGTTCAAGCTTTTAGGCCATGGTGAAAGCTTCGTCAAAAGTGTGGAATGTTTGAACCTACAAGGTGGATGAGATGTGCTTAACACATGCTCAAGAAAAGAGCTCGATGAGCTCAGGTTGAGGTAACGGGAAGGAGAGTTGATTGATTAAGCCTCTCAAATGGGCGACAAAATCAGCTATTGACTCATCGTCAAACTGTATGATAGAGTAGAGGTCTGTAATGGAGACCTTGTTGGTTATATTGATCGAGAAGTGGTCAAGGAATAATTGGGTGAGTTGCATGAAAGAAAAGATAGAATGACTGGTAAGGGAGATATACCAATCGAGGGCAGGGCTAGAAAGTGACATGGGGAATGTGCATAGCAGTAACGCATCATCATGGGCTATAAGATAACAAGCATGTCTGAATGCTCATAGATGTTGTTGTGGGTCTTCCTTGCTCTGAAAGCGGGTAAACGTAGGAAGCTCCCACTAACTAGGATACGGTCGGATTGGGACAGAGGGATGAATGGGTTCATTGCAAATTTGGTCTTATGAGAGGACATTGCTTGAACCAGAAATGGAATCCTCAAGATTAGACATTTTGTCCATCAGCATTTTGATGAGATCTGTTGACGAATTTGTATGTGGGGTGCCCCCTAAGTTGTAAGGCACTTGGAAGGTGCTAGAAGGGGCATATGACGTAGTCAGTTGCGCTTGTATGGGCACAACGTATTGATAACTAGTCATTGGAACAGATGTGGAAGCCAAGGGGACTTGTGCCATGGAGTTGGGGGGCACAAATTGAATAGGGGCCATCAAAGGTGGTTGAGGGGTGGCAACACTAGTTGAAGGATGAGTAGCCACCCTAGTGTTGATGGGTGTAAGAGTAGGCAAGATGGAGACAACTAGATTTTGGAAAGGGGTAGAACTTGGTTGAATAGTCTGTGGTTGATGGGGGACTGAAACCCCAATGGAAGTGGGCCTAGAGATAGAAGGAGAAGCCACACTTTGAAGATTAGTCATGGGTGGGTTGATAGTCAAAGCAAAGGCCGAAGTGGTCATGGGTTGGGTAGCGGACGCTGTCGATATCGTTGCCACTTCAGTTAAAGAGGTTAGCATCCCATAAATCAGGTTACCTAAGGAGTCTCTCATTTGACTTATCGTGAGATAATGTTGAAGGGCCTTGACATTGAGGTCAAGGAACCTTTCAAAGTTTTGGTCCCCTTTGGGAACAATAGATGGTCGAGTTGGGGTTGGTAGGATAGGAGTTCATTTAGTCTTTGAATGATACTCCATTATAGGACTAGATATAGGAGGCGAAGGCGGAAGGGGTTGTTGCCTCGCGTGGTCAACAAGAGTCTTGGCTTGACTATGTGTCAAAACCATTCAAGGCAAGATAATACATCCTTACTAGCTCAAACAACCAGATAAGAATAGAAAAGAAGATGAAGGCAAGCAGACCCTAAACATTAAATTCCTAAGAATAAGTTTTTAGAGTCTTGGTGGCTTATGTCTTAGAGTATGTTTGGGAAGTTGGCTGTTAGAATGGGTCCTAGAAGAAGCAGTTTAAAGCTGGTTTTAGGTTAGTTTTGGCACTCAAAAGTCTGTGTTAGATTCCATACGTGGCCTGGTGCTAAGGAGCAAGCTCCCCTCACTTCACGAGCCCAGTGATAAGCTGGTCTCGCTTAGCCAGTATATACTTCCCCTATAGATTATACTCTGCCAGAGAATAGAGTGGGCTCTCCCCTTGGTAGTGAAGTCCAAGTGGGATTTCCGGGAAGGGTAAGGTATCCGCTAGGTGATGAAATCCTAGTCGGGCCTTGTCTCAAGTATGTTAAGATGTTTGATTTTGTGCAAGTGATTTGGATGTGTAACATAAGTGTACTATGATTTATTCATGATGCGATTTTAATTACTAGATGTGTGGACTAAATATGCATTCAGACAGAAATGAGATGCAATAGATTTTAAGCCCAAATTGAAATGTGTGTTTGGATACAGACAAGTTGAGAAAAGGTTGAAGGGTATGAATTGACTAGTCTAAGATGCAAGAAAGAAAGAAAAAGAATTATTCTTTTTAACTTTACTGATGGTGTCTTTCGGAAGAGATAGAAGAAAAAGATGCAAGGAGAGACCTAATGCACCTATATGAAAAGTTTATTTCAGAAGAAAAAGTATGAACCCAAGGAAAATTCCTAGGGTCCCATCGGGTGTGCCAGAATGTTTCTATCAAGTTTTTCACTTTCACATTCAAAAGGAATAAGAAACTAAAGGAAATGGTCTAGGGTTAGATGATACCCAGATGAAGTTTGTGCACTGTTATCCAGACATTGTAGGGACTCCTCTTTGGCTGTGGAGGATGACACCTATAGAAGAAAGAGACTTAAACAAAGAAGGCATTAGATAGATAGATGGTGGGCTGCCAAGCAAAAGATTGATCCCAAAAGTGGAAAGACTTCCTTGAGGGATGACAGTCCACTAGTTGATAAAGAGAATGTCTGAGAAAAGAAGAAATGGTGAAAGACTAAACAAAAGAAATAAAGATAAAGCTTATTTGTATTCTGATGTCGATCTTCCACAGTCACCGATGTTGGTTAGTCTATCATCATCGATTGGTCAAGGTCACCGACGTTGATTAGTCTGTCGATGTCGGTAGGGGTAGTGGGCCTGGTGGCCAGTGTCAGTCAGGGCAATGGCCTTGAATAGGGTCTGGACAGGTCTATGGTCGACAGAATGGTCTGAAAGTCTATTTGGATGGTCTGAGAGTCTTTGCAGAGATGCAGGACAATGGACATAGTGTTAAAAAGGGACAAAGGGGTAATGGGCAGGTTGTTAGAAGGAATAAGAATGAGGGAAGGATTATCAGCCTTTCCAAGAAGACAGCCAGGTCTGGTCTATTGATAGCCGAGTCTGGTTCATAGCACTTAGAAGTAGCAAATGGGGACTGATTATCAAAGCATTCTGAAATACTGAGATGAAACAAAAGAAGAATACTTACGTCTTGCCTACTGAAGAAGTGTAGGAGACCTATTGCTGATGCTGTTGATGTAGAAGACTACCTGCAAAGTGGAGTGACTGATGCAGAGTACCTGTACCTTGTGATGTTTGTTGTGTGTTTGGGAGAGAGGGTGCGAGAGAGGTTGGAAGATTGGAAGGTTGGCTGATTGGAAGGATTGGAAAAAGAATGAAGGATTGAAAGATTGGTGGATTCACATTCCGAACGCAAAACATAGTTTTAAAGGCAATCAATGCTGGCAATATCGCTGACATCGGTCGATAGTTGACCGACGTCGGTGGCTAAAAGGCGGTTAAAAGGCTAAAATAGCCTTTTGTCCATTTTCCATCTGCCAAGGTCAGCTGGTCATGGTAAAAAATGGTCAAAGGTGGTTTAATAGGTGTGGGAAATGAGTGGAAGGGCTGAAATGGGGTTTTAAGTCATTTAAGACTTGGCATGGGGTAGTGGAGGGCATCCAAGGAGAGGTATCCTAGGAGGGGTGAGGTGTCATGAGAGAGAGAGGGAAGGAGGAATTATTAATTTAAAATAGGTATTTTAAATTAATAAAACATAGGTTAGGCATGGTGAAGTGCATTAAGGGACCAAGAGGGAGAATGACCAGGAAGTAGACACGATTTCGGTGTCTACACCAAGCCAAATCCATAAGGTGCCAAGGAGAAGAGGAGATAGCCAAGCCTCATTTGATGAAGATTTTATGAGCAAAAACTGAGCAAGCCACTATAACAAGCATTTAGGAGAATCCAAGGAAGGTAAAAGAGGGTTTATTTTGCATTCTAGTTGTGTTTTTTATTCATGTTTGTTAACTAAACTCTCCCTAGGGTCTAGGCATAGAGATGTTATGCTAGTTAGTGTGTTTCTTTCTTTTTGTTTTCATTTTGAAACTAACACCATACTAACTATCCTCTCTTGAGTAAAATTCCTAGTTCACACCTCTCACCAAGCTATTTTCATCCACAAAGAATGTAATTGCTTCAAGCAGGTCCAAACTTTGCCACCAACCACCATTACTCACATTTAATGCGAGATTTTTAATATAAATTTAGGTTGGTTTGCTAAATATTATCATTTGATTATCTTGTTTAAAGCATGTTTTAGAGCTCCAGACTACCATCCTTGCCATTTTCAAAACCACTAGCAAACATATGCCCAGCCACATTAGCTATGCCCACCAAATGGTACTCCTCTTGTGTTTTATCCCTTTTATCTCCATCTTTGAAGGATTTTTCCATTACTTGCACATTTTTCTTTCCATTTTAGGTTATTCCTTTTAAGTCTAGTTATCTTTTAGTTGGGGGGTCATTTTCACATAAGTTGTGTCTGGTGTAGTGTTTAGTTCTTTATGGCCTAGATAGTATATCTAGGGCATACTAGGGTTTTGAGCTAAAATATTCCAAAAATATCCCTCTATTTTTCATCTAGGGATTTTTCATTCAAAATAAATCCCTTTTCATTCCTGAGGCATAATCTGTCTATTTAAAACAAAAATATTCCCTCCAAGATTCTTTTCCTCCTAGTGTCCCTGCATACATTGGACATGTTCCAAGCACCCTTGACCTCCACATATTCCCATTGTACCATAGACAGTGGACATGCCTCAAGCACCTCCTACTTCTACTAGCAACCCAAAATATTTGAGGCACCATGGAGAGTGGACCTACCTCTAGCACGTCCCACCTCCATTGGAGATTCTTAAGTCATACACATCATGGACATTAGATAGGCTCCAAACACCTCTAATTTCCATCAGAAGGAACAAGTTATCCATACACCTATAGTTTCTTCCAATTTATATAGTTGGTTACTTATAGGATTTTTCTATAACCCCCATACCTCCCAAAGAGATTAAGTTCAAATCTAAGGGTCCTAAAGCAGTTTTTTGTTTGGAATCCAACCTCATAGAAATTAGTGATACAGATTTAGGTCATATTGACCTAGGAGACTTCTGGACTATAATAGGGGCATAATTCAAAAATGATTTGATAAATAGTATTTATGACTCTAGACTTCCATATTTTTTAGCTTTTCCCCTAATTTTTCAAAGTCCTAAATTGATCCTAATGATGGCCCAACACTATGACCCTTATAGGAGGCAAGTGTATAATGATAAGGGAGAAGATATTTTGGACCTTCACTCTAACTACATCGACATGGTGTTTGTGATTCTTGAGTTCAAAATTTATCTAGATATAACTCCCCAAATGTTTGCTCAGTTCTATGAGGATAAAAAATATGGATGCCAAAAGATGATCAATAAATAATGGCTCAAGACCCCTAAGCACTCCACCAGATTGTCCAAGACAATATATAGGTTTGATTTTATAGAGGAGGTAGGAGATGTTATAAAATTGTTGCATATAGTCACTAGCAGTCCTGATGCCCAATGCTATGAATAATAGATGTACTAGTATATTTGGACCATCTGAGAGAATAATCAATATATACATTGGCACAGTTGATCAATGATTCTCTCCATCAATAGTTGTTGGAGGTTCAAACCTCAAATAAATTTTACATTACCTCATATGTTTATATTTTGGCTAAAGGGAGATTATTCCCAGGTCTTAATGTTATTCCCAATGAAATAATAAGAGTGTATAACTACTACCCTAACCTCACCCTTCAAGCTAGTAAGCAACATTTTAGATGAGTTAATGAAGCTTTCATCTATAGTATTATCACCATGTTCAATTCAAAACTTAAGAGGGAGAGATTATCAAAGGAGGAAAAAGAGGAAACCACTAAATGGGGATAATTCTTTATACAATTCACCACACATTCCTACATTAGGGTAGTATGCTTCAGTGGCTATCCCTTTACCCTCCCCCAGTATATAAGTGACAAATGGGCATTGTTGAATTTGGTGTGATAGCTAGTGGAAACCCATAAGCTCCTCTCAGAAAGACACAAGGCAGGGATTCATTTCCCTATTTCTATTGGTTGTTATACATGCCTAACTCTTCTAAATGTTAGAGGTGTAGAGGTAGAGATGATCCAAGTAACATTAAGGACCCTAGAGTCCAAGCCATATTTTAACCCATATGGAAAAATAACTCGTGTATTAGAGTTGGCATCATATGAACATGTGCCATACTATGAATATTATTGGGATGATTGTGATGATGAAGAGATGGTTAGAATGAGTGACTACTCAAGAATGTCCCTATAGTAAATAAAGGATATGATATGGCACTAGTCCTTGATGACTTAGAAGATGATGTTTCCAGAGTGGATCCATTATACCTCACCTAGATCATTGTGAAACCCCTACCACTATTTAGGTGGTCAGTTTCCAAATCATTTTCTCTATTTGATAGAACAACCCATGTCATCAATAGGACTATTAATTGGCTAAAGAGTAAAGGAGTGTAGATTACAAGAGAAACCATAGGAGTTAAATAAAATCTTCTAAAATTAAAATTAGAGTGTGTTACACCATTAGTAGAGGGCCCTAAGGAATCATCAGTGGTACCTGATCAGAAAAAACAAACAAAGACTAAGGCCAAAAAAGGAGAGTCAAGTAAAGGAGAGGCTAACATGAACCCATATATCTTTTAGTAGAAGAGGTAACACCAACAGAATAAGGATATACTACATCAAATCATATAACATTGGCTCTTATTTCCATTGTTCCCCCTTTTCCTACTCCTATAGTATAAAAAGATTTAACACCTCTAATGGAAGCCTCTTCTCCCCAAGCACCTCAAGTTTCCATTGTACCACAAGTTTTAGCTCCTTCCCCTCCACTCATCCCCACTTTATCCACCACTCTACCCACCTCAATAATCCAAGTACAAACAATATAAACAAGTCTAGGGAGCACTCAGGATTCCCCTACAATGGGAGTCCAAGTTTTCACTTCACTTCCCCTTCCTCCCACTTCTCCTGCCCATTCGATCCACTCCCACTTTCTATTCCATTCTTAATTCTATCTATTTCAACACCATTAATTCTCAGCACCACTCAATAGTGCATTACCTTAGATTCAGTCATCTTGACTACCATCCCATAGGCCACTGCAACCTCTATGGTGAGTATTGTTCCCTCTTCATCTCAACCCACTATTTTTACCTCACCAACCCAAAGTAGCCCCACACACCTAATTAACACATTCAGTTCCTTGGCTTCCACACTTCCACTAGCTCCTAAATTCACTATTCTCACTTCCATTGCTCCCACTTCCCCCATTTCCACTACTTCATCCATACCATCAGTTGAGCTTGGATCAACTCAAACACTTGGTGCAGTAATGGGTTTAGAAGCTATTGGTAAGGATAAACCTTTGAAAACACATCCTAAGTAGTTAATAATGTCATTTTCTCAAGAGGACCCCTTGTCCATAGTATTAGTTAGTGTGGCTACATCAGTTGTAGGTTTTTTGGTGTCTGTGCTAGATACACAAAAATCTACCCCTAGTTAGTTAGCCCAATCAATGGGTAAAAAGAGGAAAACCATGATTGATCCCATAACTTTAGACTTTGGTATGACTAAAATCAAGAAGAAATCAAAACCTACTCCTAGGACCCTTTCAAGAACATTCATTGATGACAAGGGAGAGAGATATGTTAAGGTTGCAATTCCCTCACTAGACAAATCAAAGGAAGATCTTGTGGTGGTAGATTATTGGTCTCTCATATACACCTTGGTAGGCAGACAAGATAAGCGCTCAAGTAGGAGGTTGGCCATCAATTTTCTCTTCCAAAAAATTGGCCATGACAAAGTTACCAAGGATGAAATTAAAAGGAAGGTTGATCAATTGACTGAAGCACTTAACCAATTCATAAATCTTGATAAAACATCATAACAACCATAGGTAATGTAGCTAATCAATCTGGATCAATCTATAATTGATTTGATGCAAGAGATTGCTCATATGGGAAGGGATACAAAAGAATGGTCTAAGGAATTTGTTACAAGGGGAAATATGGCCCTCATAAAAATTATAGAACATTACAGTATCATCATAGAGAGAAAGGAAATTTTAAAATCATAGATCAGTAGCTATGAAGGAGAGGTCCAAACTTTGAACATGTACTATCCTAAGTTGATAGTCATGAAGTCAATTGATATGAATACTCTCATTGTTAAGAATATATTGAAGAACTTTGTTTAGCATGAGGAATTACATAGGGCTACCCAATTTTAGATAAGGATATTGATTGAGTCTAATGAGCAAGCCAAGAAGGCTCATGATAAATTTATTGATGTGTTATATGATATTGATGGCATGATAAACTTAATGTCATGCCAACCAAGAAATATCTTATAGGTAGAATAGCTCTAGGAACATTTTAAGGAAATAGTTGAAAAGGAGTCAACAAAAAACATAGTCTTTGCCTTAAGTTCAATTCACAAGTTTATAAAATATGAAAAGGCAATTGATCAAATGAGAACCAAAATGTAGAGTATAAGAACTTTTCAAAGAGAGTTATTTGAAGTACAACTAGACTGCGCAGCTTCTAAGATTTATTCTTATGTGCTAGATGAAGAGTGAATATAGGCAATATTCAAGGCCTTTGATGCATACTCAAAAAAGCTATGAGCAAAAAATGACAAGAAAGTTGAAGCTAGTCTGAATACTGGTTAATTTTTTCTCTACTTTGGATATTTGTAAATTTTGCTATCATGTGTATTTTCATTTTGAAGACATTATAATTTGTAATTTGTAGTTACAAAGTGAAGTTGTGTATTTTTTATCACTCTTTTGGAGAAAGAGAAGACATGTATTTTTCAATTTATACCTTTTAAATGTATAAGTTACAAAAAACAAGTTGTAAATTGCACTTTCTATTTTAATTAATGTGAAATGAAAAAAGTGCAAAGTTATAAAACACAATTGCATGATCATTTTGGTAAAAGTGATAAAGGCTTGAATGTTGAAAAGGTCTCACTTTAATTTTGCATGCTAGGGTATGCATGGAAAAGAGATTTGAAAATTTATTTTCAATATTATCTTTTATTTTTTGAAGACCAAGTTCTTTTGGGTGCCACTTTCTATATGAGGAATTATTTTCAGCCATCATCCAAGGAACCTTGCATGAAGATCTCCAGCTACGCCAAGATCACCTCCCAATTTATGCCTAACTCATGCACATAACACAAGCACTCCCACAAGTCCAAAGCACCATAAATAGAGGAAATCGCCCCATTTTCATGAGGCATTCCATTTTGCATGATTTCTTTTATTGGGTGTTAAGTTTTGATAAACTACATGTCTTCTAAGACATATTTTGTATAAATATGGGTAGACCTCATGGCCCAATGTATCTTTTTATTATTAATGATATTTTTCTACATTTTAAATGTATTTTCTACAAGTTGTAGCCTTTAGAGAGAAATAAAATTGAAGTTTTACCTTTCTTGTCTTTGGAATCTTTGTGCTATGCAAGTTATCTGATTCTTTATGAAATTTTTATCTTTTATTTTAGTCTCAAGAGAATTCATCTATGGTATTTTACCCTCTTGATAGTATTGTTTGAAATAAATATCTATTTCCCTTTGTTGAAGAATAGCAAAAATCTTACCTCTAATTTCCAAATTTGCATAAGTATGTGCTTAAAATAAATTCAATCTATTTTCTTCCCTATTGTGCTTTCCAAGAAACCATCTAGATCCAATATATAAATTTGGTGCAATCACCATACTTTTAGTTTTTCTGCAATTTCAATTTTATTCAAAACCCTTTTCCCATCAAAGCCCTAGTTTAGGATACGAGATCACTAAAAGGATGATATTTCTATCAATTTGCATCAAATTTTAGTGAAAAGAATTCAGCCTTCTCTGGAGATTAATCTCAAATTGCCAAGGTCCCATGACTTTGGAAGTTTTTCCATTATTTCATTAGGCACTTGCACAACAAGATACAAAATCAAGATAGGTGAAATCCTATGTGATAACATCACTCACATAGGGGGCATTGAGATCTCCTTATCCACATTCTCCTATATCACATTCCTTTATGAGTGAGTTATCCTAGGACATTCCTTCTAAGGAACCATTGATTACTCATCATATGGGCCATGTGGTTTTTAGGACACCTACTTATGAGAGATCTCATACACCACATATTTAGAAGGGATGGAAACCACTTCAAAGAGATTGACCTACTTATAACAACATGGTGATAAAATGAAAAGCAACCCAACCATAAGTCTCATTATGACAACTAATTAAGACATTATCTATAAATCATAGAGATTAGAACATAGTTTCAATACAATAACCAATTAAGATATTTTCCAAAAATCATAGAGATCAAAAAACAATTTTAGTATGATAATAGATTAACATATTTACCCAAAATCATAGAGATCAGACCATAATTTCTGTATGATAATTGACTAAGATGTTTTCCAAAATTCACAGATATCAAGGCACAACTTTATTATGTCATCTAATTAAGCTATTTATTATATAATATACACATCTAACTACCAATAGTTCACCATGAGTAGTATTAGTTATAGAGTCTACTTCTACATCTACACAACATGAGTAGTATGGTAATTTGTTTACTCTTCTACATCTACATAGCATGAGCAGTATGTTAGTTTGTTTACTATACCTTCATGGTTCAAATAGTATAGGCCATAATTTCATGATCAACACTCAAATATACTATGATACTTCTATAACAACTATATTAACAAATAACATTCCTAATCCAATATACATATCTACTCAAGCATCCATATTCATAGGAGAAACCAATTACCATTCCTTAGCCAAAAAAACACATTTATATCTCCACACATGAGCAATACATATAATCAAACACTTAATCAAGTAAACAATGCCACAAATCAAAGTGCCAAGTAACTTAATACCCATAAAAAAAAAGTCCATACACACATACACATATAACTTGAAACAAGTTTTAGTATAATAATACAAAGTCACTCAATAATCAGAGCTTGGTCAATAGGATTGGCCTCCTCACTCTCACTCTAAGATATGTATGCACTAGATTTAGATTCCCTTACATCCATTCTAGATCTAGATTGAGATATATGTCTTTACACTCTATCTCATAACATATCCACCTCAACCAACAACTCTCCATGCTCTCATTGTAGATGAATGTAGTAATCCATTGTCTTGTTACATGCCCTACCTAGAACATTAGGTTACATCATAGCTCACCTCTATAGCTCAGTACATGCCTCATCCCTATCAACAACCATTCACCTATATGAAATGGTGGAAATGGCTACTTGATCAAAAAGGTGGGCATAAATGCCTATAACTCCTTTGGCAATCTCCACTAGTCCATCATCCACAACATCATCAAGGATTTGTCATGTCAACTCTCACAATGCAACCTCAATAATTGTCTCCCAATACTCATCATCTCTTAGACCTATGAAAACCAAAGTAATGTATTATATATTTACTCAATAAATTAGTTTCTAAACTAAACCAAACATATGAATATATAATAACAACATACCCTCAACTTCCCTAATGGGATCTGTATCTAGCACATCCTCCATAAAGGCCCCATCACCTATAAATAGTGATGGATACATATGTCATCCCCCCCAATAATATGAAGGCATTGATATCCCCCACATCATCCACATCAGGTATCTCTATCATCATATTTTGATATATCAATAGAATCAAATCCAACTCAATCATAAATGGTCTTAGTCTACTACCTAGCCTCACTAGGAATTAGTAACTCATGAACCACATGGTTTGGGTGGCACACCTTGAGTGACACCAAAATATCATGTCACTTACTCATACTAAAATATCTTTAAAAAAATGACCCAATGGTCATGTAACCAAAAACTCACTTGAAACTATTTCAATTAAATCTCATCCCTTGTGCATCCCTAAAATGCCTTGTAGGGTCTCTAAATGATATCTTTGGTTATCACTTGATCTAATACCTGACAATAGTGCATAGTTTTCCTTGATTAAATGGGATCTATGCTAGTCCATCTCTCTATAAACACCTATGGGCAGGTCTAATCCATGTGCAAAATTCCCTTAGGTCTAGCTACAATAATGTGCATATAAGCCCAACAATACAACAATGTCAAATATCTAATACCTCCACTACACAAATCCTAAGTAAAATGGTATAAATATCAATATAAGTGGGCTAGCATGGTGCAACCCTATGAGTATATAATCCTGAGCTCCTCTATATCCTACACAATCACATGCATCCTATATAAAATGGATACCTCGCTACCATCCATAGTAAAAACTAATCCAATAACATCATAAGAAACTTTCACAATGGTAGAATATTAGCCATAATGATCATTGATAATTAAACATCACTAAAAATCCCTCAATGGTGGGTCCCTGAGTGTATGCCCATAAAATACCTAGAAGCATAATCTATGACTCTATCTCCAATTACCTCTTATAATATAGCCCACTGACCAATAATTAGCTCTTTCAATATCTAATATACATCCTCTATAGTCACAGTGATCTCCCTAATGGGCAGCCAAAACATATAGGTATCAACATTCCACCACTTGTACAAGGTAGTCATCATATGGCAATCCCAGGGCATTGATGCAAGTGATTCCACATAACCCAAACTAGTTCTATCAATCACTACCCTCTCATCATCTGTTAGGGGTAGTCTACATAATCAATCCATCATTCAACCACTATGAAACTCCCTCATATATGCATACACCTACAAAATATATTAAAATCCAACATTAACATCTCTAAATGACATATAAGCATGCAAAAATGATCATAAAACACAAAAAAAATCAAAATTACAATTTTTGCTCCATCGAACACTAACACTACAACCAAGACACTAGTGTTGGATAGTAGTATGGTAACCCAAGATTGTAGTGTGATATTTGGAACATTATTGAGGCCTCCTAAAAATGGACCTAAACTACCTAAATTACATAAAAATGATAAAAAATAGTCAATAAATTTTTAAAAAATGCATTAAATGATATGTTCCTTACCAGGGTAATCTCCTCCTCAACCTAGATGAAGGCCTCCACCTCCTTGTATGGGGTCACATTCACTCCTCATCTCCTTAGCATATTCACTAAGCTTAGAGAAACAATTATCTCAACTAAAAAGGTTCAAATGATTTTGAAATAATTCAATCAATCTATTTAAGCTATGTATTAACAATGCCACCTACCTAAGTTTGACCCTGCATGCAAATTTTACCAACTAATACAAAAATATTCTAATCATAATATCTCAAAAACCATAGCTCCAATTTGTAATTTATTTCTTGTGTGTGGGGCTCGATGATGATATCCCCTATATTGTACTGGTTACACTTATATCCCAATCAGTATGACTCCATAAATGATAAAACTCATATTTCCTTAACAAACTCAATATAGACCATAGGTCTATCTTAGACTCAATTTACAAAACTTTATAAATTGAAAAAATAATCAATATTATAGCCATATTAGCAATGCTAACTATCACTAACATACCGATTGATATCTCTTTTGGTTGGACATCCTTGCTTGAGTTTCATCTCTCACCAAAAGGGGGCATATATATACTATTTACACTTATATAATTCTACTTAGACACATTCCAACTTATATTTCTTTATTCAATGGCTCAGATACATAGATTGGCTCAAATACATAGATTGGTTTAGATACTTAGTTATACAGTTGTTTAGATACTCAAATACATAGATTGTCTCAGATACACAGATTGGTTCAGATACACAAATTGGCTTAAATACACATATTGGTTTAGATACTCAGATACACATATTATCTTAGATACACTGATTAGTTTAGATATATAGATTGGATCAAATACAAAAATTGGCTTAGATACATATATTGGTTTAGATACACAGATTGGATTAGATACATGAATTGGTTTAGATACACATATTGGCTCATATTTTTAATTACATAGCTACACTACTTAGATATCATGTTTGGGGGCATGATGCAAGGTAAATTTCCTCAACCCCCTAGGTTTCTACCAGGTTACATAGATGGAATGGAAAATTATACCATTATTTATGTGAAGAGTATCATATCACACGTAGATTATCACTAGGATGTCACCAAGATTGCATCAAGTTAGGTCATATAACCAACTATAGTGTTTGTTCCATAGTTGTCACTAGACCTAAATTATGAAGGCTGAGTGATTGTTTCAACCTCTAAGAATATTAATTCTTAAACTCAGTTCACACATCAAAGTGGGTTCATGTAAGGCTTATTTCTCCACATTTAAAGATACTTCTCAAACTCAATTCACACATCAGAGTGGGGGCAAGTAGGGATTATTTTTCCATATTATAGATACTTCTCAGACTCATTTCACATATCAAGGTGGGGGAAAAATAGGGTTTTGTTCCTTGAAATTTAGTTCATTACTTAGATTCAGTATACAATGGGTACCCACATTATGGATTCTCTTTTCACATACATCATTCTAGCTCCTATCCATTTCTCTATCCAAGAAGTAGGTCAAGTCAAGAGCACATCCACACATGTAAGTATAGGTACACTTGTTTTTATTTTACTCTAGTACTTTCATTTCATTGCATTACTATAATAAAAGGGGGTAAAATTTACACACCCTAATTTGGTCAAGCAAACACAAGTATTATGTATTTTGTTTTTCTTTCATAGGAATGTCTTAATGATGAATGTGAGTCTTGTTCACATGGTCATTTTAGTCTTTTGATATTACTTATGACTTATTTTTCCAATTTTTTGCACCTCTAGTGGTCTTATGTCATGTTATCCAATCATAGGTCCCCCTAACCAATTTACCACAATTAGTACTCAATTTTTGGTCTCATGACAATAGGACAGTCCTAGAAACTAGCACAGTGCATTAGCATCCACCTCAACACTAGTGTCTAAGGGTCACATTTTAAACTTGTCAAGGTTTTTACCCTTCTTTGAGTCTCTTCTTATGATTTGATCTTTATTTTTTGCCTTTTTAGCCAAAAAATAAGTGTCTTATAGTCAAATTAAAGTTCCTTATATATAAATAGCCTCATAAGGCTTTTACACCTAACACTTACTACTTTACCACATTATTACTTTAAAATTAATCAATAGTATAACTCATCACTCTGCATATTACTCAGAAACACACATAGACCTACATGCTTGACCAAAAAAGGGCCTAAGCGAAAGTCATTCTATCATTTTATACATGTTGATTATACATGTTCCCTAAGGAAGAATTACATGTAGTCTAAGACCTTATCATTGGGATTAATGTATGTAGTGGCCAAGACAATAGGGTTTATTTCCCACATGATCATAACATCCTACAACTCATCTATTCCCTTCCTTTTTCCTTGGATTCCATTGGTTTTTCATGTGTGTAGGTGTTCATTAGAATTTTGGAGAAGATACAACCAATAGTAACACAGAAAGATGATCAAAGACTCCTAAGCACACCTACAAAACCTTAAAGCATTCTCATAACATCCCTATAAGTCTTGGGACCCTTATCCCTAAAATTACACTAGCATAATACACTACTATCCCTCTGACCATGCTACTATCTAAAAGTAGTTTTAGCTCTAATTCTAGAATGATAGGACTCCAAACTAATTTCTAGACCTCTTTCAGCATTCCCATCATCTAGTGATGCATGTTTCACTCCAGATAAGTAAATTCTCCCATCACACTTACTATTTTATTTAAATCAAATCAATATATCTATTTACAATATTTATCTATATTTACCCTCTACACCCAACCTTTTAACAACCTAGGATTTACATCTATTAAGTCCTATATAATTAAAATAATGTGTAATTTTAGGGACTATTCTACATAAGTAACATCAAATATTTTTTGAATACCAGGTGTTGATACATTGGGTTGAGATAAGTGATACCTTTTATTTTTTTATGCAAGCATGCACTTATAGATATCATTGTGCCTCACATTAGCATATGATGGTGATATTTGTCCATTTTTCATCACATAAAGTAGGATGTAAAACATAAGTGCATACTTTAGCCTCTTACAATTATTTAAAAGGGTCAAACACCAACTTGTATGCAACCTATTGATCATAGTATACATTATACCAATCCTATAATGCATCTCACACTCTCTCTAAACCATTCCATAGCTTCCTCTATAATCATCACATATTGGATGTTTTTTTTAGTTCTTCATATGTCTTATGTGGTAAGATATTATATAGGCTCAGTAGATATATTTACCTAGATTCCATCTTTGGTTCTTAAAATTATGTGATACCAATCTAATGAAATGAAACCCATTTATTTCTAGCTATAAAATTTCTTGACAAAAGAATCCAAAACATGGGGACATGTTTTTTACAACAATCCCATGGGGGAAAACTAATGCTTGGATATACATGAATTTTTAGAGGGAGGTATTTAAATATACAATATATTCTAACATGGGTTCCATATAATTGAGGTAACACATTTCTCTAAGGGGTATGTATGATCCCTAATGCATCAAAAACTTTCATAAGCATTACAATGGTACTAGATCAGGATGCAATGATATAATGATAGATCATATGCTCATAATATATTAAGTAAACACAAAATGGGGAGGCTTAGTACTACTTACCTATGTTTTGTTCACTTGAAAAATTTATTTTGTACATAGTAGGAGTTTTTGGTTTTGTGTTTTCCAGAATCATCTTGATGTTTGGTGATTGAGTGTGTTGCATAGGAGCTTCTTGTAGTAGGTCCATCTATAATGGAATCAACATTACATCCCATAGAGTGATGTTGGATTTTTTCTTATTCATTTTCCCACTAATTCTTAATGGGTCATATAGCTATGAATTCTATTAGGTAACATATATATTTCATTTTCTTTTTAGCCTCTCAATCATAGGATAGGATAACATTGCAAGCCAATATTTTTAGGATATTTCTAATGCATCTTATATGTTATTTTAGGATCCTTCTCTTTAACTTATGTATTTAATTATATATTGTGACCACTAGAGGATTTTGAACACCAGGAGGCGTATAATTTGTAGGATATTGAGTCTCTAGGGCCCTTTAATTTGATTTTGTCATGATATTTATCTAGACTTGAGGCTTTATAGAGGTTAACAAAATTTAGTTCAAAGCCAAAAAGTCATTATAATTCCTTCATTCCAAAGTTTAATCTTAAGGATTAGTTAATTATATTTCATATGACTTTATGGTTGCTAGCTTAAGGCATTGTACACCATGAATTCATGCTCTTGATTTTGAATTAGACATCTATTGGAGTTATGTGTCATATTGTAGGTTTAGTGCCATAAATTCCTCACCTGATCCAAGTTATTTTTCATAGAATCAAATGGTCTTATATTTTTTCTATTTTGGATCCCTTGGATCTACTAAAGTGGTCTTGTATAGGTGATGTGGGATAACTGGGGAGTGTGAGTTTGAAGGACTTAGTCTGAAGCCTACATCCTATTGGGTTGATATCCATGTTATTATAGTAGAATTTTTTATGATTTTTTTGTATATTTTCTCTTGAGGCCTAGAAATTCATTTGAGAATCCATTTTTTTAATCCTCTAACTATTTGGTATTCTAAAAGATAGGATGAAGAGTTTCAAGGATTATAAATAGTGTTTGAGTTTGTTTGGGTGTTGGATGTTTGGTTAGCTTATATATCTCTGGGAATAAAGGCATTAATGCCTAGGGGCTTGCCTACTAGATTGGATCATGTTATTATCAACTAAGAAAATAGTGTAATAATTCATAGGAAGAGTATCACCTCTTTTATATTGGACCATCATAGAGATCTTGTGGTTAAATACTTTGAGATAGCATAGGAAGGCTATCCCATATAGGGGAGAATATTTGTTGGTATTCTCTCCAAAGTCTTGAATGTGATATTGAAGTCTGAGACAAACTCCATTAGGGTTCTCTTGATACTATTGAATTATTCCAATAAGGATAGGTTATCACCCTTCTCCTTATATTATTTGTATAATGTGTAACCCATTTCATCACATCCATCTATAGATATAGGAGTTAGACTTTTATACATTTATATGGATTTTAATTTAAAATAAGTATCAAAGAAACATTAGCAAATTTTTCTACCATTGATGTCTAGCATGTTCAAACTGATGTTAAGTCATTTTAAGTGTTCATTTTGAGTCAAACTCCCTTTAAATGGCATGTCTAGCATTATTTAAGGTTTCTTGTGTGAGTCAAGGTTTATGTTAGATATAAGAATCCTAATGTCATTTCAAGAGTATTTTAAGTTTAATGAGGGTGTTAATGAGATATCATGATGAAAATCAAGGTTAGATCCTTTATTTGAGGTCAAATGTGGTCTATAGCTTATTTTGGATAAACTAAGATATTTTTGGAGAAACTAAGGTTTCCTTTGATTTCTCTTATATTACTTATTACAATATTGTAATATAACTCTTTGAAATAATATAAAATGTGAGGGACTAATATCATGTATAAGGGTGAAATGGGTATTTTACGTCATTTATCACTTGTTGAATAACATATTACATGTACCTTATCCGTGCATATGTCTAAGATATTATAAAACTCCTTTTCCAATATTGGAGTACATTTGAAATTGCTTTAATCATCATTTCTAGCATTAAAACAAATCATAATGAAGAATGGGTAGGTAAAATAAGGTGAATATGCTCTTGTTATGTTACACCAACACCATACAAGCCAAGAGAGACTCCATTATCACTTGGTTTAGTAGTTACAATAGGGTTTTTTGGCAAAATATGCAAGTTTATTGAATAAAGAGGGTTTGTAGAGGTCTCATTTCAAGGGTTTTGAAGTTTTATATGGTCTTATAATCATATCTAATGTTTTATCCATCTTCCCCAAGCTAAAACCATGCTTAATAAGAAGTTTTAGATCCAGAAAAGATTTAAAAAAACCTCTCAACTCCTTCATCAAACCCTTGGCAAGCTTGTGAGGGTCAATTTCAAATGTTCAATATGTGACGGAAAGAGAGAGTTTTAACTAGATATGTTAAGAAAAGGAGGGTACCCTAAATGAATTCCAAATTTTTGCATTGGTTTAGATATTTAAGACATCTCCTTTATGAACAATCCTTAGGAGTGTTTGCAGCTCCTTAAACCCCATGAAAACCCCAAACTCTTAGTTTTCTCTTATTTGAGTGCATTTATAAATACATTGATACAAATTTAAAGTTTTATTATATATTAATGGGCATAAATAACTCTTATACACCTTCTACAATAAAATGTTCAATGAAAATAATGGTGAAATGTGGAGGTACAGGTTGCAAAGTATTAAGAATACAAGTGTTGTAGTAAGAAAAGGTCTTTTTAGGAGTCTTATGTATTTCATTTAATTCATAAAATGGTTATATTTGATCATATATGTTTTAATTAAAAAATAATTAGGTCTTTAAACCTCATATAACTCAATAAAATGTCAAAACACAGACCTACAATCATGCAAAAATGAGAAAATGCAAGGTGAGGCAACACTAAAAAGGCCATAAATTTAGTTTTAGTGATAAAAAATCATGGAATTTTGAGTGAAGGTTGGGAGAAACATTATAAAAAATTCAAGTGGTTTAAGGTCTGTAGAGTTCATGAGGAGAGATAAAAATCTAAAACATAGGTCTGTATTATGAAGAAAATCAAGGTTTTTTTGAGAGTTTGCTCATGGATGAAGTACAAGTTTGGTTTTTCACACCTTTTAAATGCCACCCAAGCTTATTATATGGTGAATAAATCTTTATAAAACATTAATAAATGATCATCCACCTTAGAAAGAGACAAAATGTGCCCAAGTCACTTCAAAACACCTCCATGTCACCTATAGGGCAGCAAACAGGCACTTTTGAAAGAATGTTTGAGATTTTGATGAGGTATTTTTGAGTTTTTAAAACTCATACAAGTATTCCCAATTTAAACCTATCCAATCAACCTAATAATATATCTAGTTGATCTTTAAAAATCATTTTTGACCCCCTAATCCAATTTAGGGCTTTTTGAGGCCTAAAAAGACCAAATTTGGAATTTTAAGTGGATTAGAAGGATAAAAAATTGAATTGAGGTATAATACAACATTAAAATGATTTTAAAATACTAATTAGGTATCTTCTTCACCTAAATCATTCAAATTCACCAAGTTGTAAGTTTTCACTATGTATTTGGCAAGCTTGATAAGATGACAAAGTGAGCAAATGAGATGTCATACCTATTGCATTAGTTTGAGGAGTTTTTATGTAGAGAATAATTATATACTTTTCCTCTACCAAGATATAGTATTTAAAATACAATTTTTTACTCTCAATCTTCACAACCTTCTAGGAATTGTCAACCTTACTCATTGATTTGGTGACTTTTCCTTTTTCTCTATCCTTTTGAATACAATCCTTTATTTTACATTCTCTCATTGCATATTAAAATAAACTCTACTACTCCTATCAAAATTCAAGATCATTTCCCAAATTTAACCAATATATCTTAAGTTTTAAAATAAATTTGTCATAGAAGTTCAAACTCCACGAGCTTGACTTCGAATTCAACTACCAATTTGAATTCAAATATGCCTAATTCTCTAAACCCTCATTTTTCCATCTATATAACCAAAAAATAATGTGCTAACATCTGCACTCCAACTCAAACTTTTAAAATAAGGAATCCAAGATTTATTAGTGGGAATTAAATTGGGACAAATATCTACAATGATGCTCTTACTCTCAAGATCCCAAATCTTGATGCACTATTGTGTGGTGGTGCAAAACCAATACATTTTTCTCCTTAATCAATAAATAATATGCTCAATACAACCATTTATATCAATTCCCTTAGGTATCAAAGCTTCTATTATATCTAATATACCATTCCAAAAAAAATGCATTTGTGTTTTATGTTACCCATGTTTCTTTATAATGACTATGTCAATGATTACAGTCACCTACAATCAAGACAAGGAATAATTTCATAACATGAGTTTTATTGGTTATTAAATTACTATGATTGATATTTAAATTCTACCTATCTTCTACACATCTCCTCCACACATATAATATTCATTCAACGCCTCTGTGACTACTTTCCCTATTCACATACAGACTTTATTTTTACTTTCACAAACAATTATTTTTTGTCATATTTTTATAAAGAAATCAATGGTTTAAATTATTAATTATTTTAACTCTTCGTGACTCAAAAACCTTTACATTATTATAACTATGCACTCTTTTAGACTAAGAGTTCACTAACTGCCTTTGTGTATGTTATCTAATCACTATCTTTACTCTATTAACACCACTATTTGGTGTTAAATTGATTATTAGAGTGTAAGTTTCCTCTATTACACATTTTTAATAATTAATATTATATAATTTAGACCTTTTCCACTTATATATGTATCCATAGTTATCTTAACCAATACAATGCACTTTGTCCCATTATTATAGTCTCCACACTCACAACAGGATTCATAGTCTTATTTTAGCATTTCGTTTCACAAATAGAAAATCCATTTCATGTATGCAAAGGAATTTAGAAATATAAAATAATTTACTTACCAACTATATCAAAATCACACTCTACATACCTTTATTTAGATTTCTCCATAAACTCTATCTACACATTCATGTATTACTTACACAAGAATTAAATCTGCCAATGCTATTCTTTTCAATTATGGAACTGTATATGAATTTCTTGGGGTTTTATTTTAGTTACATATTTTAATACATACCCCATTTTCTCACTTTATTGAATGATCTGAATCACCAACAAAAACATATATATATATATATATATATATATATATATATATATATATAAGACTCCAAACAAAAAGAAACAAAACTAGCTTTGTAACCACCTATGAAACTTCTTCTAGAACTTTGCCTAATGACTTATTACGTGAATCAAGTGAGGAATTTAGAAATCATTAACCCTATCTAATAATTGATACATCTTGAAACAAAATGAAATTTTATTAACATTTTTATAAAACACTTGAAAATTCAAACTAAGTGTACCTATCATTTAAAATGGACTTCTACAAACTCAATATGATCTTGATCACCACATAAGACTCAAAACATAAAGATTATTTACATTGGGTAGTGATGCTCCTGCACCAAGATTCATATCATCTCATAAGGTGTCAAGAATATATATCAATTTGGTGAAGGCATTTATACAAGGTGTAACCCCTCAATCAAAGAAGGAGGTCAGTTTAATGAGCAAGAGTGATGAGTCATCAAAACAAGTATGAAACTTGTGTATAAGAGTTACTTGAGTTGATTATTGTCCATTTTTAGGAAGTTTAATTGATTATATTAGTGTATGGAAGCAATGATTGGCATCTCTATACCTACCTACCTCTTTTCACCCATCTTATTCTATATATGCATTGAAAGTTGATTGTAAAAAGGACATATACTAGTTATGGTAAAACCCTGGCCATTTTTGTACTTTAATAACTCTTAGACCAATAAATAAATTTGATTTTACCTACCTATATGTTTTGTGATGTGTGAATTCATGTAATTTTTTTGATCTTGTCTAATGAATGGTTCATCTTTCCTATCTCGGTTTCCATAGTTGCTCAGATTATGTAGAGAAGATAGTTGTTGCAAGTCATTATTAGTGTTCTTTCCTTAATTTATGCAAGATTTGTAAGTGGAACTACATAAATTGTATCTTTATAAGATCAATTGATTCCTTGCTAAGTTTTTTCATGCATTCTTAAACCTCAAAAATGAAATACTTATGCAAGAATCATATCAAATTTATAGGTTGTGTAAGGAATATAGATTTATTTACCTCAAATATTGTATGTTTATCCAAGTAGAGGAATCATACTATTGGCGCATCACCCATCTAGTTCTTGAGTACTATTTTCTCTCTTTTTTATGTAATTTGATAGGTAGAGCAGCAAAGTGAAGCATCAAGGGAGATAGCCCTAATCTAGAGATTCACCTCAACAATTAGGCCACCCACAACCTAGAGGTGTCTCAATGCTATCATCTAAGTAAAAATTCTTGAACAACCTTCTTAAACGTGCAATTTAGGGTGATAACAGGAATTATGGGATATAATAGGGAATTGATAGTGGAATTTTTTCACAAAAAATAGATGAGTGATTTAAGGGAAGATCCTAAAATATCATTCCATATCAAATGTTTAAAAGGATGACTAAATTATAAGTAGGAAATGTCTCGATTCTTTGGTTTGACATCATATTTTTATGATCAAATATTTGGCTCAAGGGGGAAAATGTGTTTTGGATTATGGGGTTGCATATCTATAAGTAGAACTAATTTCCCTTGATATAGGAAATAGTTTCAATAATTTAATAGATTTTTTTCTAGTTACAAATATAATCCTAATTTTTTTTAATAGGCTATGAAATTCACTTATAAAGTAAAGATGCAAGGTGAATAATGTAGATCCTTGAAGTAGATTTCCAAGGTCCCTCACTTATATCCTGGTAGTGTATCTTTTAATCAGAAGGATTTACAACTCAAGATATTGGTCATATCTTATATCCTAGAATAATAACATCCAATTTCCAAAACTACTAGACTAATGTCTACAATATTGATTTGATTCCCACCATAATTTCAAAATCCTTTTAGTATTTTAGTTCAAATTGCCTAAGATTTAAGTGATCATAGTCCATCAATAATAATAGGAAGCCTTGGTGTTTTTAGACAAAGAATCTTAATTTAATATTGGATCCCACTCTATTGTTTTGGTTTGGGGTGAAAATAGTAAGAGAGAGGGAAAAATTCAAAAAACCATATGTAAAACACACAAGCCAATATATCCATACTTGAATTACTTAAGTAATCAATGTTTTTCATAAATATATCATATGATTTTATGTGTGATACTACCCTACCAGTTAATACTAATCTTGTTTACTTTGCCTCTCTTATTGACACATTACAAAATAGTGAGCACTCATTGCTTATGAGCTTGAAGATTTAACATCAAAAAAAATATGCCTTCATACATTCAATACACTATCAATTGAACAAGAACAAGCATTGATATTTAATCTCTATCACCTGTATAAAAATTATTAAATGATTTAATAATTAAGCATAAATCCCCATAAAAACATTGTTTTTAACATAAATCTTAGGCCTAAGAATTTACCTATAAAAATATAAGTCATATCTAGTGAGGTTAACTATAATATTCTATTGGGAAGACCATGGATTCATGTTATGAATACATTACCCTCCACATTACAAATGCATAAAATGTATTCATGATCTACATACACCTTTCCTATAGATGATGCAATCAATAAAAAATGAGCAAAATCACTCAAGGTGATCATAGTTAGGTTGAGGGGGGTAAATTTATATTAATTCATCCCTCATTGAGCCAATTAACAAATTATTTCAAAGGTGGATTAATTTAGGTAAATTTGAGCTCCAAATCACTTTAAGTGGTCATGCTTAGGTTAAATAGGGTTTGATTTTAGTTAATTATGTTCCCAATTAAACCAATGGACTAATTGGTTCAATCGGGGAGTCAATTAGGGAAAATTGAGACCCAAAACACTTTAGGTGGTCAAGATTATGTTGAGAGGGGTAAATTTCCCCTAAATACATTCCCCATTAAACCAATCAACTAATTGGTTCAAAGGAAACTCAATTAGGTAAAATTGAGCCCTAAATCACTTTAGGTGATCACAATTAAGTTAAGGGTGATTGATTTCTACTAATTTCACCCTTAATTGAACCAATCAACTAATTAGTTCAATAGGAAACTCAATTATATAAAATTGAGTCTAAAATCACTTTAAGTGATCATAGTTAGGTTTAAGGGGATCATTTTCCCATAATTTCATCTCTAATTAAATTAATCAATTATTTTTCAATGCAAGACTAGATTAGGGAAAATTTAGACTCAAATTACTTTAAGTAGTCATAACTAGGTTGAAGTGTCTTGATTTCCCCTAATTTCACCCCCAATTATAATAATTGACTAATTGGTTCAATGGGGGAGTCAACTATGGAAATATGTGACTTGAATCACATTAGGTGGTTGAAATTAGGTTGAGAGAGCATGGTTTCTCCTATTTTCATAACCCATTGAACCAATCAATTAATTTTTTTAAATGGGCACTAAATTAGGTAAAAATGAGTTCTAAATCACTTTAGATGGTTACAATTAGGTTACATAGGCTCAATTTCCCCTATTTATGAACCCCATTGAATAAATCAACTAATTAGTTAAATTGAAGACTCACTTATGGAAACTAAGCCCCACATCACATCAAGTGGTTACAATTACATTTAGGGGACTCTATTTATCGTAATAATGTCTCCCTTTGAACCAATCAAGTAACTAGTTCAATGAGGGACTCAATTATGGGAAATATAACTTAATATGTGACTTTAGTAAATACAACCTTTAATAGATATTAAATTTGTGTTAAAAAATTAAAAAAATTCCTTTAGGGACCCCAATGTCACCCCCTAACAAAAAGAGGGGCACAAATAAATTCACCCCAACTTCACCATTTAAGTTGCCCTAATGTCAATTTTAAAAGACATCCAACAGCACCTACAAATACCCCATAATGTCACCTCTAAATATGTCCTAATTTTAACTCTAAATAGACCATGATGTCTATTTTTAATAAATTTTAATGTCATTTAATAAAGTCATAAGTTATAAAGATAATATAATGTCACCCTCTAAAGATGCCTCTCAAATGTGACTTTAAATCTATCTTAAGGGTTATAAATTTGAAAAGAAAAGCGTAGTTGACTTTAATGTGACTTAAAGGTGACATAATAAAGTAACTTGAAATTTTCTAAATGTTTTTGTATACCCACCTACCATTCAAATAGGGTGTATCATTTTCAATTATTTATATATTTCAATAGATTATTAGTGTGGACATGGATCCATGCATGAATGTTCTTACAAGGTCATATGGACATTAGAGTTCATTTTAGGAGCTTCAGTAGCTCAAAAATTTTAATCCATACCATGTCTTTCTTAATTTAGTACATATGAACACACGTGTACACATCAAAGTGGGGAAAAATAAAAACACCTAAAGTTTCTAGAGTGTAATCATTGAATTGCATGTTTCTAGAGTGTTTGTCTAGTTTTAAATTATTGGTCCACATCATGGATTATTGGCATAATTTATGGATTTTTATGGTCCCTACATTCTATCCTATAACCTTATAGCAATCATTTCATCTATACCCATGTTTTACACCACTATGACCCTTTCATCCTAACTCATTTATTTTATATTACGTGTTATTAATAAAATATTGGACTCATATGACTTATAAGGAATCCCATTAGCTATTTATAATCATCCCACATGTATGGGAAGTATTAGTTGTCTTAAATAGGTTAGTTTAAATATAGAGAATGTGTTAGAGGAAAGGCTTTCTATTAAATATTTTGTATTGAGCCATGGTCAAATGAGGTTGTCCCCTTAAAGAGGCCCATAATACTTTGCAATGTGTTTATGTTATTTCAATACAATATTCATATTTTATTATAGTTGTAGTGCATATTTTCTATATTTTCATTTCAAAATTAATCAAAGTGTAGTTAGGTTCCTAAAATTTGTTATCATATATATTTTAAGGGTTGTGTTCTATAGCAACTTTAATATTTTATGGCTTTATGTGACTATATATCATATGCTTATACCTCAATTTTCCCAATTTTTCCAATTTTGATTTTATTACAAGTAGTTAATTTTTATTTTTCAGGCCAAACTTGTACTAGATGGTTTAGAATATTATATAAATTTTTCATTTTTTACTAAGCAAATTATTTTCAATGTGTGAAGAGAGGTGTGTCCCACCAATACCCAAGCCTAAAAAAACATTATTTATAGATTTGATCTTCCATGTACCTTTAGTATTTCAAAAGAACATGTGATTTTACTTAGCCATAGGAAGCCTTTAATGGTATGTATTATGTTATGCATTGGTAAGATGTTATCCCTATGAAGTTACTTGTGGCGTACCTCAAAGATGGGATAGTGAACTACATGACAATTCAATCCTCCCTAGTTAGAGCTATTAAATATTGGGCCAATAAAATTTATGAATGGGATAAGTATATTTAGGAGATCATAATCTAGACACCCCCTTTAGTGACCTTCATTGTGGATTTGTTTTGGAAACCCAACAACAAAAAAATATATAGTTTACAAATATTTTAACATCTTATTTAAACATAGTAACAATAGAAGTTATAAGGGTCAAATTTTTCTAGAAGAGTTATCTGGACACAGTGTAGTATCTAATGAATATAAAAATAAGAAAAGAGTCAATGTTTTTTGAAGTTGGGTTGACCATGATCATCTCATCGAGCAAATTGATGGGTCTAATTAACTCCTTAATTAAACCTGACAATTTTTTTTCAATGTATACAACCTAAAAAATCTATTCTAGAGGGGAAACCACTTGGTTTATCAACTACGTTAGTGAAATTTTATTATTAACGCAAGGTATATATATTTTTAAGGTGTCAAAAATATATATGAACACTAAAATATTTTATAAGGCTTACAAGACTATTTTTCATGTATTGAGAAACACTCTTGACAGTAAATTAAATGCACACTTTGCAAAAAATGTAAAAGACAAAATGAAACACTCGTGTTAAAATGTAAACTTACTTGTTGGAATGAAAACACACTTACATGGAAATTAAATAACAATTGTTTACTTTTTAATTTTCATAAGCTTCCCACTATTAAATAAATAATACATTAACAATCATTTACATAAAATCCAAATATCTTCTATTTGAAATATAGAAACTCAAAACTTGCACAAAACATGTATAACTCAAAAATACTTGCATATGACTGAATATGAATATATACCTTAACATATGAGATTGTCACACAAATTACTTGTGAGGGGGCCCTCCTCAATTATTCTTGTGCTTTAGATCCCATCCTTTCTTAATAAATCTTTACCTCAAATCAACTCAATTCATAACAATTTTCTAGCAATGAATAAATTGCTAAAAGTAGATTACAATAAAGAATTATAAATATTTCACTTAATTGTCAATTATTATTTTGATTCTATATTTGTATCACTGATCATTTTTCCAACTCCTTAAACAGGGGGCAAATTCTTATTCTTAATTTAAAAATTAGATAGGTTGATGATATTTAAACTAATCAACTAGTTTAGGAAAGGCAAATAGCCTGAAACAACTATAGTTCTAGAGTTTTAATTGAAGAGAATGATTCAATATGGAAGGACATAAAAACATATTAGAAATTATTTCTTTACTCTTCATATATTATATAAACCATTAAAATATCTTAGCCTTGAAAGGGATAACCTTGAAAGGGATCACCTTGAAATAATTTACAAACTATGGTGGTCTTTAGAAATGTTCCTCAGCACATTACTACAAGTGATGGCTAAGTGATATGGGTACATAAAGAGATTAAAATAGTTTCTATGAGTGGATATCAACAATTAAGCAATTGCTACAAGTGGAATCCAACAACTCAACAATTTCTATGGGTGGAATCCAATATAGCCTAGTTGTAAGATTTTTGAAAGCTACATGTGCTTGATTATTGATAATGAAAAATTACCATAGCAATGAATCACATTGTTTCACTCATAAGTAAACAAGTCAAACATGAAATATTAAACATAAATACATCATATATATTTAGTGTTTTATATAACAAAAATGGATTACATGAGGCAAGTTAAAGATACAAAATGTTAGATTTACAAGGATAGGAGGAAGGCTCCAAGGGGGTAAATTAGGGCAATTATTAGGCTTATCACACCCCCTAAATTTACCTATTTCTCATCTTTGATCAATCAAAACCATTTCATATAATAAGGACACAGTGATCGAATGTCTATATGAGTTTTACATCATTGCTTTTACTTAAAATAAAAACCTATTTGTTTTTCAAACTTCTCACATATCTTAATTTTTGAGTATTTGTCCCACTAAATCTTCCCTCTCCAATCAAGAATTGGAAACCATAAGGGAGGTGTGTAAAAGGTTAGAGCTATCCAATTTTTCCTTTGTCTCCTTGTCATGCCAAGATACAAATGAAACTTTTGTAGTTTTCCCTTCAAGTTATCCCTTGAAAATGGTTCTTTCTTTCTTAGTGCCAGAGTGATTTCATCCCATATTTGTGCATAATAAGGAAAGGTTGAGGTGCCAATCTGATCTAGGAAAATTGAATATTGATTTTGTGATTTTACTTGTGTCTTTAGGAGATGCTTTCAAACTTCATCATGTGAAATTAATTTAATCAAATCATCTACCAACTTATCAAGAATAATAATTTCTCCTCTTACCATTAATGTGGCTCTTTCTCATTTCATGGTAGCATTCCAATGCTTTCCATATTTTGTCTTCATTAACCAAATATGAAGAAAAATACCTTAGTAAAACATCCCCCAAATAAATAGTAAGGTTTCATTCTTAATCAAAGGTGTAGACAAAGTCAAGTAAATAAAATTCATAGAGTTGAATCTAAGTTTTAGGAGTATTTTGAGTGTATACATCAAAGAAACAGTAAACATCATTTAATGTTAAACTTAACCTACCATAACTTTGCATAAAAATAAATTTCAGCCATTGCTCTTTGAGATAAAGTGCATAAGCTTTGGTAGGAGGTTTTCACTCTAGTATTATCCCATATCTTCAATTATTTCCTTAAGTTGAATAATTTATTCATTTTTATTTCGCAATGTGTCCTTATTCCCCTTCAAATTATATTTCATTTGTATCTTTTTATTATTTTAATTTGTTGTATTGAGTATACCATTGAATGGACAAAGTTTGAATCTTGACGTGCCTCCTTAAAAATAATTCCTCGCTGTTCGGCCCATCTATTTGGTTAGCCATAAATACCATGGATGTTATTTATTCAGTGACCATAAAGACATAATATCATGTGATACTATCATTAATAGTTATATCATGAAATTATATACCTTTTTTATATTGTGATGTTAGATAAGGATTGTCTACTATAGGCAATGAGGTTGTTATAGGTAGAGAAATAGTCACAAAATTTTCTTCAATTAAAAGTATTTCCATTACTACAAGTGGATGTGATTGCCTCATTTCTTCCTCAACCACTTCTATTAATATGTCCAATCCATATTATTTTATCTCTATCTCCCTAATTCGATTATAAGATTATTAATTTATTTACTTGGATTTATTAGTTCATCCTCTTCCATATTCAAGGGAGTAGGAGAGGGAAAACATTTTTCCATAGTTCCTTCCTCTTGCATAGTTTTTTCTTCCTTTTCATTTTTCCCTCTTCATCCCAATGTTCCATGGAGGATCCCCTAAAGTAGGTATCAAATATTGACCCTAATGTATTATTTTCTTCTTCTTAAATATTAAAGGACTTGGTTTCCATATGTTTATAATAATCTTCCTCATTTCACCCTATACTCTTAATATGAATAATTATGGAGGTTTGTGAGTGTTTTTTCTTAAAACCCTGTGTTTGATCTGTTATGATCTTCTCTTGGGAGCTATTGCTGAAGAAACATTTTTTTTATTATAGGGTTGATATGATGAAGCCATTTACTCTATTTTCATCTTTGGAGCTACTTATGCTACTCTTTCTTCCTGGGATTCTGATGATGAGGATCTTAGTTTTAATTTCCTCCTCCATCTTTTCTCATTAGGTGTTGTAGGAGGTATGTTTTATATCTACTAAACTAATGGTAATCTCCTCATAGTCAAAAATTCCTCCCAAGATACCTCCTGTGTATGATCCCATAGACATCTTTAAATATTGAGTTAAATTAGACCATGATGGGATATATTTTTAGGTCATCCTTTGTGATATTCATTTGCCATTTTTATTAAGAGGTTTAATAGGAAACTTGGAACATTGAAAAACCTATTATTCATCAAATGGATTGGAAACTTGAAATTAATAGTGTATAGGACAGATATTCTACCTTCACAAGCCATATTTTTTATGATGAAGGTTGAAAACTTATCCCAAAATGGACACAGTGATTTCCTAGTTGTGCCTTGGGTTGTGGAAATCAATCTTTCTCCTTTTACACAAAATTAATTCATAACTACAATAGGGTCTCATCTTTCCATGCATTTATCACATGTTGTTAGAAAACCAATGACTTCTACTAACAAATCTTTTTAAGGGTAATATATAGTCCCTAATAATTGTTATGGCATTTTGAAAAAAATTCACAAACTCCACTACAATTTGGTCATTAAAACCTTGTAGTTTCTCAAATTAGTTCAACCACAATTCATTGAAAAATATGTATGTAATTTTTAGATTGGTTTGTAATGATGTGTGGTTTGTTGGCTCTCATCTCACTACATCACTTCCCATCTTTGCTTCCTCTTGTTTACAATTAAAAACTATTTTAATGATGTTATCGATATATACTACCAACTATTAGTGAGGTTTTGGATAAGTGGAATCATGTGGAGAGTTTGGTGGTGTTATTTTACATTGCCATATAATATTATTCTCCCCCCAAACTTTATGGTAACTATCACCTCAAATATTATGCATCTCCCATGACATTTATGGTGACCAAATCAATCTCCCCCAAATAATGATATCACTTGCCCTCAAATTAGTTGAAAGGTTGAAGTGTTCAGCATAGGGATTGCCTTTATACATATAGGAAATGGAATTTGTCATGATGGGAACTTAAACCTCACAAATGAAATAATTATGCAAGAATTTGTTAATTATATCTCTACAAGATCAATTTATTCCTTCCTAAGTGTTTTCATGCAATCTTGAACCTCACTAATGAAATACTTATGTAAGAATCATATCAAAGTTGTAGGTTGTGTAAGGAATATAGCTTTCTTTGCCTCAAATAGTGTATGTTTAGTCAAGTAGAGGAATCATACTATTGGTGCATCACCCATCTAGGTTCTAAAGTACTATTTTCTCTCGTTTCTATGTAATTAGATAGGTAGAGTAGCAAAGTGAAGCATCAAGGGAGCTATCCCTAATCTAGGGATTCACCTCAACAATTAATCCACCCATAACTTAGAGGTGTCTCCATGCTATCATCTAAGTAAAAAAGATTAAACTGTCAGGATCTTGGAGCACAAAGCTCTGATACCAACTGTCAGGTTCTACTTTAGAGCACAATTGATTAACTTTGTATAAGTAACTAAACACAAAATTAAACTAGAAGTAACATGTAACTAGAATTCAGAAATAGCATAGAATATGAGATATGAGAAATAATTTTATCTATATTAACATTCTTCCAAAAGGAAATACAATGAAGAAATCACACTCTTCCCACACCTCTTGGGTGTACAGTAATTCTCCCTCAAGAGTTCTCTCTCTCTCTCAATCAATTACAAACCAACTCAAATACAGAGTTGTTCCCTCCACCAGTCAGTGACAATCAATCCAATGGTTGTTGTTGCCTACTGCCAGTCCACCAAGTAATCCAAGTACTCTAAGTAGATCTCCCTGATCTTGCTACCTTCAAATCAACTGATCTTACTTACCATGTAGATCTCCCTAATCTTGCTACCTATAAATCAATTGATCTTACACCCCTTGAGACAACCAACCCAATTATTGTTCTTGCCTTCAAGTTGAGGATCTAATCCTTGTCCTTGATTATAATACAACCCCATGGGTCTATTAAATAGATCCCAAAAAAAATAATAATTAGAAACACAGAATCAAGACTAAAATTAGTCTTTACATGCGAACTGTCTATCTGTCAAACTAACTATTCATCTAACTAACAATTTTGGAAAGACATAGGTGACCGACGCCAGTTCCTATCTAACCGATGCCGGCTGACTACTAACCGATGTTGGTTATTGTGTACATTGAATATGACTAATGTCAATTGGCTTGACCAAAGTCAGTTACTTTGTAACTCAGTAACCTCCACCATTTGCATAACAGTGAAGCTTTTAGCTACACAACCTAACAATCTCCCACTTGGAGATAAGTAGTTGCACCTGTACCTGTACCTGTACATCTTCTAATTTATTTCTAGCTTGTATCCCTCTTCAATTTTAATCTAGAAGACCAATAGAAGTTGAATGAAGATTCAACTTCTCCTTTATTCCCAGCTTTGTTAAAATATCTACAAAGTTCTTATCCTTGCTAGCCACCGTGACTGTAACAACCTTCTATAACTCTAAAATCTAGCTAACCACCAATCCACCAACAGTGAACACATATCTTGTGGTGCTTCTCCTATCATCCAAGTCACCTACCATATCTAAATCTACATACCCATGTAGAGAAGTGCTTGACCCTGCATAGCATAAATACCTGTTGTTGGTCCCTCTCAGATACCTGAGAATCCACTAAACTGCTTTCCAATGCTCCTTCATTGGATTGGCCATAAACTTGTTGACAACTCCCACTATTTGGGCAATATTAGGTATAGTACATACCATGTACTCAACCTCATCATGTGATTTAGGACACTGTTCATAGCTCAACTTGAACTATCCAACCATAGGTGTGCTAACTAGTTTTGTATCCTGTAAATTGAACCTCTCCACTACCTTATTCACATAATCCTCTGGAGACAAAATCAACCTATGAATTTCCCTGTCTCTAGAAATACTCATGCCAAGGATTTTCTTTGCTCCTCCTAAATCCTTCTTGGAAAACCTCTGAACTAACTTTACCTTTAGCTCAGCAATTCCCTACATGTGTGACCCTGTAACAAGCATATACACTGCATACAATAATAGAATAATGTAGTTATCATTATCCAACCTGGTAAAATAAACACAATGGTCACATTGACATTAACTAAAGCCATGCTTTGTCATAAACCTGTCAAACCTATACCACTATCTTGGAGATTGCTCAAGACCATATAACCTGGCCTTCTGTCTCACCTGTCCATTCTCTCCTTTATTTAACCTATAAATCCATTCATTTTTTAGTGCTTTCTTTCTGATTGGCAACTCTACCAAATCCCACATTTGGTTCTCTTCCAAGGAATCAATTTCCTCATTCATGCCATGCTCCCACTGTTTCCTAGATTCTACCTGCATTGCCTCTTCAAAACTTCTTGGTTTTCCACCATCAGTGAGCAACAAGTAATATAAAGGGGAGTAACGAATTTGAGGCTTACTTACCCTTTTAGTCCCCCACATGGGTGTTTGAGACTCCTTGACAGCTTACTATCTACCCAAAATTTGTTTTAATAATGACCGATCTCAGTCACCTCTAGCTGACCTCGGTCTGCACCTGACTGATGTCATTTCCTCCTGACCGCCAATGTCAGTTCCTTGACCGACATTGGTTTCCACCTACCCAACATCACCGACTTTGTTTTACACATGACTGACATCAATTCCTACCTATTTGACATCAGTACTCACCTAATCAATGTCGGTAACTATGTTTTCCTGTGAGTGATGATTTTTACTCGCGAGCTCATTTTGGATCATAACCTTGTCTAAATCAACACTGCCCTGCTCAGAATTATTCAACCTCTTGAGATGATCTCTGTCCATCATCTTCTCCTTAAAAACCAAGGCTTTCTAGTTCTTAACTTTGTTAAAAACATCAAATTTCCTCTTTATGCAATACTGTGATCCTCCAATAGAAGTTCCCTTCTTTGTTGACCCAGTTTCAAGAAACCTCACTTTAATCTGTTGCTTACAAAAATCTTGATCTATGCTTTTCAAATTTGAAAGCTTATCTTTTGACTTAAGAACATCCATTCCCTTCTCACTCATGTGACCAAGCCTATAGAGCCACATCTTTTCATCTACATCTGAAGTAGATAAAATAGAAGGAGAATCAATAATACAAGTAGATAGATAAAGTGTACCTATTTTCTTACCTCTTGCTAATACAAGTGCACCCTTGGAAACTTTCCAAGATTCCACTGTGAGAGTCACTGTGTAACCCTCATCACCCAACTTTCCTACATAAATCAAATTTTGCTTTAAGACTGGGACATGCATGACATCTTTCAACACCCATATGTTGCTAGTCTGCAATTTCAGCTGCACTTTCCCTTTGCCAACAATTTGACAAGGCTTACCAACCCCTAAATAAATCTTTCCAAAGTCTCCATGGACATAATCATGGAAAAATAATCTATTTGGGGTTGCATGGAAAGAGGCATCAGAATCTAAAACCCAAGATTATACTTTATCTAAGGAACATACAAGAGCATCCTGTGCAACAATACCTGCATCTTTTGCTTCTTCATTTCCTTCATGCTGATCTTCTTTCAACCAACAATCCTTCTTTACATGACCTTTCTTTCCACAATTCCATAATTGATAATTCTTTCCATTTAATCTCTCCATTCTTAGCTTACTTTCTTCTACCATTGCTTTACTCCCACTCAATCAAAAACCCCTGAGAGTGACTTGTAATCAATAAACACTAACCTGCTCTAAACCAAGCTCTGATGAACCTACACCCTGACTCTGATACCACTTGTCAGGATCCTAGAGGACAAAGCTCTGATACCAACTGTCAGGTTCCTCCTTAGAGCACAATTTATTACTTTGTATAAGTAACTAAACATGGAATTAAACTAGAAGTAACATGTAACTAGAATTTAGAAATAACATAGAATATGAGATATGAGAAACAATACAATCTATATTAACACTCTTATAGAAGGAAATACAATGAATAAATCACACTCTTCCCACACCTCTTGGGTGTACAGTAATTCTCCCTCAAGAGTTCTCTCTCTCAATCAATTACAAACCAACTCAAATACAGAGTTGTTCCCTCCACCAATCAGTGACAATCAACCCAATGGTTGTTGTTGCCTACTACCAGTCCACCAAGTACTCCAAGTACTCCAAGTAGATCTCCCTGATCTTGCTACTTGTAGATCAACTGATCTTACTTACCACATTTATTTCCCTAATCTTGCTACCTGCAGATCAACTGATCTTACACCCTTGAGACAACCAACCCAATTGTTGTTCTTGTCTTCAAGTTGAGGATCTAATTCTTGTCCTTAATTACAATATAGCCCCATGGATCTATTAAATAGATCCCAAAACAAACAATAATTAGAAACGTAGACTCAAGACTAAAATCAGTCTTTACATGCAAACTGACTGTCTGTCAAACTAACTATTCATCTAACTAACAGTTCTAGAAACACACAGGTGACCGATGTTAGTTCCTGTCTGACCGATGCTGACTGACTACTAACCAATGTCGGTTACTGTGTACACTGAATATGATCGACGTCGATTGGCCTAACCGATGTCAGTTACTCTGTAACTCAGTAGCCTCCACCATTTGCATAATAGTGAAGCTTTTAGCTCCAAAACCTAACATAAACAACCTTCTTAAGGGTGAAATTTAGGGTGATAATAGGAACATAAGAGATACACTATGGAATTAATAGTGGAATTTTTCCCAAAAAATATGAGTGATTTAAGGCAAGATCTTAAAATATCATTCCACTATCAAATGTTTAAAAATCTGACTAAATTATAAGTAGGAAAGTGCTTGACTCTTTGGTTTGACATCATATTTCTATGATGAAATATTTGGCTCAAGGGGAAAAATGTGTTTTGGATTATGGGGTTGTATATGTAATAATAGACCTAATTTTCTTGATATAGGAGATAGTTTCAATAATTTAATAGATTTTTTCTAGTTACAAATCTAATCCTAATCTATTTTAATAGGCTATGAAATTCACTTATAAAGTAAAGATGCAAGGTGAATAATGTATCTCTTTGGAGTAGATTTCCAAGGTCCCTCACTTATATCCTGGTAGTGTATCTTTTAATTAGAGGGATTTACAACTCAAGATTTTGGTCATATCTTAGATTTTAGAATAATAGCATCTAATTTCCAAAACTACTAGACTAATGTTTGCAATCTTGATTTGATTCCCACCATAATTTCAAAATGCTTTTGATATTTTAGTTCAGACTGTATAATATTTAAGCAATCATAGTCAATCAATAATAATGGGAAGCCATGGTGTATTTAGACAAATAATCTTAATCTAATATTGGATCCTACTCTATTTCTTTGGTTTCAGGTGAAAATGGTATGAGAGAGAGAAAATCAAAAAAATCATATGTAAAACACACAAGCTAATATATCCATAGTTGAATTCCTTAAGTAATCAATGGTTTTCATAGATATATGATATGATGTTATGTGTGATGCCACCCTACCAGCCAATACTAATCTTTCTTACTTTGCCTCTCTTATTGACACATTACAAAATACTGAGCACTCATTGCTTATGAGCTTGAAGATTTAACATCAAACAAAAATATGCCTTTATACATTCAATACACTATCAACCGAACAAGAACAAGCATTGATATTTAATATGTATCACCTATATAAAAATCATTTAATGATTTAATAATCAAAGCAAAAATCCCCATAAAAATATTTTTTTGAACATAACTCTTAGGTCTAAGAATCTACCTATAAAACTATAGGTCATATCTAGTGAGGTTAACTATAATATTTTATTGGGAATATTATGGATTCATGTTATGAATGCATTACCTTCCACATTACATAAATGCATAGAATGTTTTCATGTATGATCTACATACACATTTCGAATAGATGATGTAATCAAGAAAAAATGATCAAAATCACTCAAGGTGATCGTAGTTAGGTTGAGGGGAATAAATTTATATTAATTCATCCCCCATTGAACCAATTAACTAATTATTTCAAATGTGGATTAATTTAGGGAAATTTGAGCTCCAAATCACTTTAGGTGGTCACAATTAGGTTAAATGGGGTTCAATTTTAGCTAATTCTATTCCCAATTAAATTGATGGACTAATTGGTTCAATAGGGGAGTCAATTAGGGAAAATTACGACCTGAATCACTTTAGGTGGTCAATATTATGTTGAGGGGGATACATTTCCCCTAAATACATTCCCCATTAAACCAATCAACTAATTGGTTCAAAGGAAACTCAATTAGGTAAAATTGGGCCCTAAATCACTTTAGGTGATCATAATTAAGTTGAGTGTGATTGATTTCTACTAATTTCACCCTTAATTGAACCAATAAACTAATTAGATCAATAGGAAACTCAATTATAGAAAATTGAGTCTAAAATCACTTTAAGTGATCATAGTTGGTTGAAGGGGATCATTTTCCCATAATTTCATCCCCAATTAAATTAACCAACTATATTTTAGTGTAAGACTGTATTAGGGAAAATTGAGCCTCAAATCACTTTAAGTAGTCATAATTAGGTTGAGGGGGCTTGATTTCCCTAATTTCATCCACAATTATACTAATCAACTAATTGGTTCAATGGGGGAGTTAATTATGAAATATGAGACTTGAATCACATTAGGTTGTTGTAATTAGGTTGAGAGAGTATGATTTCTCCTATTTTCATAACTCATTAAAAAAATCAATTAATTTTTCAAAGGGGCACTAAATTAGGGGAAAATGAGCTCCAAATCACTTTAGATGGTCACAATTAGGTTAAGTAGGCTCAATTTCCCCTATTTATGTATGTCATTGAATAAATCAACTACTTAGTTAAATTGAGAACTCAATTATGGAAAACTAAGCCCCAAATCACATCAAGTAGTTGAAATTACATTTAAGGGACTCTATTTATCCTAATAATGTCTCCCTTTGAACCAATCAAGTAATTATTTCAATAAGGGACTCAATTATGGGAAATCTAACTTAATATGTGACTTTAGTAAATACAACCTTAAGTAGATACTAAATTTGTCTTAAAGATGGAAAAAAATTGCTTTTAGGGACACCCCAATGTCACCCCCTAACAAAAAGAGGGGCACAAATAAATTCACCCCAACTTCACCAATTATGTCACCCTAATGTCAATTTTAAAAGACATCCAACGTCACCTAAAAATACCCCATAATGTCACCTCTAAATATGCCCTAATTTTACCTCTAAATAGATCCTGATGTCTACTCCTAATACATTATAATGTTATTTGATAAAGTCATAAGTTATAAAGATAATATAATGTCACCCTCTAAAGATGCCTCTCAAATGTGACTTTAAATCTATCTTAAGGGTTATAATTTTGACAAAGAAAAGCATATTTGACTTTAATGTGACTTAAAGGTGACATAATAAAGTAACTTAAAATTTTATTAATGTTTTTATATACCCACCTAACATTCAAATAGGGTGTATCATTTTCAATTCTTTCTAGATTTCAACAGATTATTAGTGAAGAAATGAATCCATGCATGAATGTTCTTACAAGGTCATATGTACCTTAGAGTTCACTTTAGGAGCTTCATTAGCTCAAAACTTTTAATTCATACCATGTATTCCTCACTTTGATACATATGAACACACGTCTACACATCAAAGTGGGAAAAAAAAAACACCTAAAAATTCCCCCAAGGCATTCATTAATCATTAAATTGCATGTTTCTAGAGTGTTTTTCTACTTTTAAATTATTGATCCACATAATGGATTATTGGCATAGTTAATAGTTAAATTGAGGACTCAATTATGGAAAACTAAGCCCCAAATCACATCAAGTAGTTGAAATTACATTTAAGGGACTCTATTTATCCTAATAATGTCTCCCTTTGAACCAATCAAGTAATTATTTCAATAAGGGACTCAATTATGGGAAATCTAACTTAATATGTGACTTTAGTAAATACAACCTTAAGTAGATACTAAATTTGTCTTAAAGATGGAAAAAAAATTGCTTTTAGGGACACCCCAATGTCACCCCCTAACAAAAAGAGGGGCACAAATAAATTCACCCCAACTTCACCAATTATGTCACCCTAATGTCAATTTTAAAAGACATCCAACGTCACCTTAAAATACCCCATAATGTCACCTCTAAATATGCCCTAATTTTACCTCTAAATAGACCCTGATGTCTATTCTTAATACATTATAATGTTATTTGATAAAGTCATAAGTTATAAAGATAATATAATGTCACCCTCTAAAGATGCCTCTCAAATGTGACTTTAAATCTATCTTAAGGGTTATAATTTTGACAAAGAAAAGCATATTTGACTTTAATGTGACTTAAAGGTGACATAATAAAGTAACTTAAAATTTTATTAATGTTTTTATATACCCACCTACCATTCAAATAGGGTGTATCATTTTCAATTCTTTATAGATTTCAACAGATTATTAGTGCATAAATGAATCCATGCATGAATGTTCTTACAAGGTCATATGTACCTTAGAGTTCACTTTAGGAGCTTCATTAGCTCAAAACTTTTAATTCATACCATGTATTCCTCACTTTGATACATATGAACACACGTCTACACATCAAAGTGGGGGAAAATAAAAACACTTAAAAATTCCCCCAAGGCATTCATTAATCATTAAATTGCATGTTTCTAGAGTGTTTTTCTACTTTTAAATTATTGGTCCAGATAATGGATTATTGGCATAGTTAATTGGTTTTCATGGTCCCTACATTCTATCCTATAACCTTATAGAAATCATGTCATCTATCCCCATGTTTTACACTACTAAAACCCATTTGTACTAACTCTTTTATTTTTAATTAGGTGTTTTTAATAAAATTTGAATTCATACGACTTATAAGGCATCCCATTAGCTATTTATAATCATCCCACATGTATGGTAAGTATTAGTTGTCTTAAATAGGTTAGTTTAAGTGTAGATAATGTGTTAGAGGAAAGGTTTTCTATTAAATATTTTATATTGAGCCATGGTCAAATGAGGTTGGCCCCTTCAAGAGGCCCATAATACTTTGCAATGTGTTTATGTTATTTCAATACAATATTCATATTTTCTTATAGTTGCAGTGCATATTTTATATATTTTCATTTCAAGATTAATCAATGTGTAGTTAGGTTCCTAACATTTGGTATCATAGATATTTTAAGTATTGTGTTCTATAGCAACTTTAATAGTTTATGGATTTATGTGACTATATATCATATGTTTGTACTTAAATTTTCCCAATTTCTTTCTAATTTTGATTTTATTACAAGTAGTTAATTTTTATTTTCTAGGCTAACCCTGTACTGGAGGGTTTAGAATATTATAGAAAGTTTTCATTTTTTGCTAAGCACATTGTTTTTAATGTGTGAAGTGAGGTGTGTCCCACCAATACCCAAGCCTCAAATAACATTATTTATATATTTGATCTTCCATGTACCTTTGGTATTTCAAAAGGACCTAGGATTTACTTAGCCATAGGAAGCCTTCAATGTTATTTATTATGTTATGCATAGGTAAGATGCTATCCCTATGAAGTTACTTGTGGCATACCTCAAAGATGGGATAGTGATATACATGACAATTCAATCCTCACTAGTTAGAGATATTAAATATTGGGCCAATAAAATCAATGAATGGGATAAGAATATTTAAGAGCTAATAATCTAGACACCCCCTTTAGTGATCTTCACTATGATTTTATTTTTGAAACCCAACAACAAAAAATATATAGTGTAAAAATATTTTGACATATTATATAAACATAGTAACAATAGAATCTATAAAGGTCAAAATTTTCTGGAAGAGTTATCTAGACACAGTGTAGTATCCAATCAATATAAGAATAAGAAAAGAGTCAAGGTTTTTTTAAGTTGGGTTTCACATGATTATCTCATCAAGAAAATTGATGGGTCTAATTAACTCCTTGATTAAAAACAGCACAGTATAATCAGTGTGTACAACCTAAAAAACTATTACAAAGGGGAAACCAGTTGGTTTATCAAATAAGTTAGTTAAATTTTATTATTAACCTAGGGTACATATATATTTTTAAGGTGTCAGAAATATATATGATCAATAAAATATTTTATAAGGCTTAAGGGAATATTATTCATGTATAGAGAAACACTCTTGACAGTAAAGTGCACACTTTGAAAAAAATGTAAAAGACAAAATGAAATGCTTCTATTAAAAATTTAAACTTAATTATTGGAATGAAAACACACTTGCATGGAAATTAAATGACAATTTTTGACTTGTTACTTTTCAAAATCTTCCCACTCTTTAAGAAATAATACTTTAACAATCATTCACACATAATCCAAAAATCTTCTATTTGAAATATAGAAACTCAAAACTTGCACAAAACATGTTTGACTCAGAAATACTTGCACACAACTGAATATGCATATATACCTTAACAAATGAGATTGTCACAAAATTTCCTTTCTATGGGGCCCTCCTCAATTAGTATTGTGCTTTAGATCCCATCCTTTCTTATGAAATATTTACCTCAAATCAACTCAATTCATAACAATTTTCTAGCAATGAATAAATTGCTACAATTGGATTACAATAAAGAATTATAGATCTTTCACTTAATTATCAATTATTATTTTGTTGCTATATTTATATCACTGATCATTTTTCCAAATCCTTCTTAAACAGGGGGTGAATTCTTATTCTTAATTTAAAAATTATATAGGTTGATGAGATCTAAACTAATCAACTAGTTTAGCAGAGGCAAATAGTCTTAAACAACTACAGTTGTAGAGTTACATAAAAATTGAAGAGAATGATTCAATATGGTAAAAGGAATTTGAAACATATTAGAAAATATTTCTCTCCTATTCTTATATTATATAAATCATTAGAATATATTAGCCTTGAAAGGGATCACCTTGAAATAATTTACAAACTCTGATGGTCTTTGGAAATGCTCCTCAACCCACTTCTACAAGTGATGGTTAAGTGATATGGGTATATCAAGAGATTAAAATAGTTGCTATGAGTGGATATCGACAACTAAGTAGTTGCTACAAGTGGAATCCAATAACTCAACAATTTCTAAGGGTGGAATCCAATATAGCCTAGTTCTAAGATATTTGAAAGCTACCTGTGTTTGATTATTGATAATGTAAAATCACCATAGCAATGAATCACATTATTTCACCTATAAATAAATAATTTAAACATGAAATATTAAACATAAATATAGTATATATATTGAGTGTTTTATATAACAAAAATGGATTATATGAGGCAAGTTAAAGATACAAAATGCTAGATTTATGAGGATAGGAGGAAGGTTCCAAGGGGTAAATTAGGGCAATTATTAGGATCACACACCCCCCAACTTTACCTATTTCTCATCCTTAATCAATCAAAACCATTTCATATAATAAGCATGCAGTGCTCGAATGTCTATATGAGTCTTACATCATTGCTTTTACTTAAGATAAAAACCTATTTGTTTTTCAAACTTCTCACATATCCTAATTTTTGAGGAATTGTCCCACTAAATCTTCCCTCTCCAATCAAGAATTGGAAACCATAAGGGAGGTGTCTGAAAGGTTAGAGATTTCCAATTTAGCCTTTGCCTCCTTGTCATGCTAAGATACAAATTAAATTTTTATAATTTTCCCTTCAAGTTATCCCTTGAAAATGGTTCTTTCTTTCTTAGTGCCAAAGTGATTTCATCCCATATTTGTGCATAATAAGTAAAGGTTGAGGTGCCAATCTGATCTAGGAAAATTGAATATTAATTTTGTGATTCTACTTGTGCCTTTAAGAGATGCTTGCACACTTCATCATGTGAAATTAATTCAATCAAATCATCCACCAACTTATCAAGCATGGAAATTTCTCCTTTTACCATTAATATGGCTCTTTCTCTAGTTCATGTTAGCATTCCAACTCTTTCCATATTTTGTCTTCATTAACCAAATATGAAGAAAAATACCTTAGTAACACATCCCCCAAATAAAGAGTAGGGTTCCATTCTTAATCAAAGGTGTATAAATAGTCATGTAAATTAAATTAATAGAGTTTATTCTAAGTTTTAGGAGAATTGTGAGTGTATACATCAAATAAACATTAAGCATCATTTAGTGTTAAAGGTAACCCACCATAACTTTGCATAAAAAGAAATTTCAGCCATTTCTCTTTGAGATAAAGAACATAAACTTTGGTAGGAGGTTTTCACTCTAGTATTTTTCCATATCTTCTATTATTTCCTTAAGTTGGATAATATATTCATTTTTCTTTCTCAATGTGTCCTCAGTCCCCTTCAGATTCTATTTCATTTGTATCTTTTTCCATTTTCAATATGTTGTATTGAGTATACCATTGAATGGACAGAGTTTGAATCTTAACATGCCTCCTTAAAAATAATTCCTCACTATTTGGCCCATCTATTTGGATAGCCACATATACCTTGGATGTTATTTATTTAGTGATCATAAAGCCATAAGATCTTGTGATACTATCATAAATGGTTACATCATGAAATTGTATAACTTTTTTATATTGTGATGTTAGATAAGGATTGTCTAATACAGGTAATGAGGTTTTTATAGGTAGAGGAATGGTCACAAATTTTTCTTCAATTATAGGTATTTCCATTACTACAAGTGGATATGATTGCCTCATTTCTTCTTCAACCACTTCTATTAATATGTCCAATCCATATTATTTTGTCTCTGTCTCCCTAATTTGATTATAAGATTATTAATTTATTTACTTGGATTTATTAGTTCATCCTCTTCCATATTCAAGGGAGTAGAAGAGGGAAAACATTTTTCCATAGTTCCTTCCTCTTGCATAGTTTTTTCTTCCTTTTCATTTTTGCCTCTTCATCCCAATGTTCCATGGAGGATCCCCTAAAGTAGGTGTCAAATGTTGACCCTTTTGTATTAGATTATTCTTATTCAATATTAAAGTACTTGGATTCCATATGTTTATAGTCTTCTTTCTCATTTTACCCTCTACTCTTAATATGAATAATTATGGAGGTTTTTGAGGGTTTTTTTCTTAAACCCCTACATTTGATCTGTTATGATCTTCTCTTGGGAAAAATAGCTAAAGAAACCTTTTTTTTATTCTAGGGTTGAGATGATGAAGCCATTTACTCAATTTTTATCTTTAGAGTTACTCTTGCTACTCTTTCTTCTTGGGATTCTGATGATGAGGATCTCAGTTTCAATTTCCTCCTTCTCTCTTATTGCAAGAGGTATGTTTTATATCTACTAAACTAATTGTAATCCCCTCATAGTAACAAATTCCTCCCAAGATACCTCAAGTATATGATCCCTTAGACATATTTAAATAATGAGTTAAATTAGACCATGAAGGGATATATATTTAGGTCATCCTTTGTGATATTTATTTTCCTTTTTCCTTATGAGGTTTAATAAGAAACTTGAAACATTGACAAGAATATTATTCCTTAAATGGATTAGAAACTTGAAATGAACAGTCTATAGGAGATATATTCTACCTTCACAAGCCATATTTTTTATGATGAAGGTTGAAAGCATAGCCCACAATGGAGGTAGTTATTTCCTAGTTGTGCCTTGGGTTGTGAAAATCAATCTTTCTCCTTCTACACAAAATTCATTCATAACTACAACAGGGTCTCATCTTTTCATGAATTTTTCACATGTTGTTGGAAAGCTAGTTACTTATACTAACAAATATTCTATAAGGGTAATATATAGTCCCTAATAATTGTTATGGAAATTTTCAAAATTTTCACAAACTCCACTACAATCTTGTCATTAAAACCTTGTAGTTTCTCAAAGTAGTTCAACCACTCTTCATTTCAAAATATGTATGTAATTTGTAGATTGGTCTACAATGATGTGTGGTTAACTGGATCTCATCTCACTACATCACTTCCCATCTTTGCTTCCTCTTGTCTATAATTAAAAACTATTTAAATGATGTTATCAATGTAGAATACCAACTATTAGTGAGGTTTTGGATAAGTGGAATCATGTGGAGAGTTTGGTGGTGTTATTTTACATTGTCACATAATATAATTCTCCCCAAAAATTTTATGGTAACTGTCACCTCAAACATTATGCATCTCCCATGACATTTAAGTTGACCAAACTAATCTCCCCCCAATAATGATATCACTTATCCTCAAGTGAGTTGAAAGCTTAACGTGTGTAGCATAGGGATTACCTTTATGCATATAGGAAATGGAATTTTTCATGATAGGGACTTAAAACTCACAAATGAAATACTTGTGCAAGAATTTGTCAATTGTATCTCTACAAGATCAATTGATTCATTCCTAAGTGTTTTCATGCATTTTTAAACCTTGCAAATGAAATAATTATGCGAGAATCATATCAAAGTTTCAAGTTGTGCAAGGAATATAGATTTATTTGCCTCAAATAGTGTATATTTAGTCAACTTGAGGAATCATACTATTGGTGCATCACCCTTCTAGGTTCCAGAGTTCTATTTTATCTCTTTTCTATGTAATTAGATAGTTAGAGCATGAATCCATTTTAAAGCATGCACAAGGTGATCTAAACATGTTTTTAATAAATTTCAAGCTTGGTCTTGCAACAAAAATGTTAGTATGTCCTTTAGCCTTGAAGATTCTTTGGGTTTGAAATAATGAACTTGAAAAAAAGAGCTCTCAGATTGTCACAATGGCACAATACCGCTACTTGACAGAGTAATCTTGCCACTTGCAAGACAATGCCATAACTTTAAAAGTTGTAGTATTGTAACTTAATCATAGGTGATTTAGTCACAATACCATGACTCAGTTTCATTATCCCACTACTTAGTGAGTTGTGGTATTGCAAACAATAATCCCGCTACTTGGGATAAAATGAGGTTTTGTGAAAACATTATATAACTTCATGATAAACTAATAAGATATTATAAAAATTTAAGAAAAAACACATGGTTTTAAAAAAATCATTGAAAATAGATTCCATAAGACACCAAATGAAGCTCTATAAAATGGCCTATTATGTACACTATAATACCATGACTCATAGTGATAATACTGTTATTTGTAAGACAATCATGACACTTTAAAAGTAGTGGTATTGTCATTTAACCTACTAGCGATTAGAAAATATTATGACTTGGTTTGGCAACCCAATGATTTATAGAACAATCCCAAAATTGGGTAAGTAGTAGTATTGTCGACCTTGCACGAAAACACAAAGTTAGTCCAAAAACAAAAATGGCTAAGCACAATACTGCTAGTCTAAATAAAAATTTTGCTACTTGTAAGACAATACTGTGACTGAGTTAGAACAAACCCGTGACTTCCAGAAAAATGTTTTTTACTTAAACTTTTCACTCTTTTTGGCTCCTTACTCAAAGATTTTTCTAGAAAAAGATTAATAAGTTGCTTGAAAGAGCTTTGTGACCATTCTTGTGAAGCTAGGAAGGTCCCATTGGGTGTGCCATTATGTGAACTAGGAATTTGACTAAGAAGAGAAGATTAGTATTGTGTGAGTGAATGAAATCAAATTAAAAACACACTAAACTAACATCTTCATGCCTAGTTACTAGGGTGAGCTTAGTGAAGAAATAAAAATGAACATAGCACAACTAAAATGCATGAAAATACACATTTCCTAACTTCCTTGATTTTCCAAGAGTATTCTTCAATTGGATTACTCGGTTTGTGCTCATGAGATCCTCATCAATGGAAGCTTGGCTACCTCCATCTCTCCTTGGCACCTTTGGCTTTAGCTTGGTTTGACTTGGAATCAATTTGGCATGGTAACACTAGTTTTCATGAAGCTTTTGGAACCAATCATGCATTATAAATTTGCACAAATTAATCTTTGAAATGATGTTCATGGCCTCTCTATTTATAGATTTTTGAGATTGATCAGAATCAACCTAAACCTTCCATCTTAAGATGAAGACATGTGGTTGAGGATTAATTAAATTTTTTATAATTAATTTTATAATTATCCTCGTCATGACATTGGTAAAAAGGGAAATTAGGAGGCATTGAGGGCATTGATGAGGCATGGAGGGCATGAATCCTGATATTTGTGGCATTTATGACCTAGGGATGTCTTCCCAAGAAATGAGGTCACCTAATGATGCAGATATTCAATATTCATTTCTAAAAACAAATTTCCATGGAATTATTAATTAGGATTTGATTTGGATAAAGTAGCTCTTAAGCATGTTTAAGCATTTTGTTCACAAATTACTCAAATTGATTAGAGTGTCTTATTATTGGTCCAAAATTTGACTAAATTAGAATTAGAATGTGATGTTAGATGTGTTTGATCCATTATCTCATTTAGGATATTATCAATAGTAAATAAAAAAGGCATGTGCCTTGTGTAAGATATTTAAAAAGAGCAATCTAGAACACCTAGGTACGAAATTGGCATTTTGACTTGAAATGATCTGATCAAAGTTAGCTAGCCCATAAATTGTATTACCCCATTTAGTGATACCCTAGCCAAAATTGGCACTTGAATATGTCAGATTCAACATTTTTAGTTCACTTTAGTGTTTTTAGGCCAAATTATGTATTTTAGGTGGAAATTAGTCAAAATCCTGGTTGGAAGTTATCGGTGGCCAATTTTAGGTGTCTACAGTTTGCCCCTATTTGAGAAGATGTTGGAGACCGTATGTAAAGCAATGTCTTCTCAAATAATGCGAGATGGCCTATATGTCAACAAGAAGATGATTATTAAAGAACAAAGCTCCAAATGATTTTTGGAAGCCTCTGATGATGCCCCCTTGAGGGATTGGCCATTACATTTGTTGATGGACAGTCCCTTAAAAAGAAATAAGAAGAAAGGTAGAATTAACATGTGGTTGAGATTAATTCAAATGAGAAAATTCTTGCATGCATTGATGTAAAAAAGATACTGATTTTCCCAAAGATTGTTATAATCAAGAATAAAAGTCAAAATAATGATTTGCCCATAAGTGGTTATAATCATTAAGCAGACCTAGATTGGCTAAAACTGATGGTTCCCCAGTTAGGGATGATTAGCAAGCATAACTCAAGGATATAACTTGGAATATTGATTAAAGATGAGTGGGTGTAAAGTGATGAAATATATGGATAGAGGAATAAGATTAATCATTAGAAATGATTTAGTTGTACCTATTAATGAGGAGATGTTCATCTTTATTAGAAAATGGTACAGCTAGAATGGTTAATGGGTTGATATGATCAAGGGTGGGATGGAAGGCTTTGTCAAGGTGTCAAGGAGAATCTTTTGTGGATCCATTGATTATAGACCTTCTCGAAGCTAATTTTTATTGAAGCATGTGATTATAGGCTTCATGATAGAACACAATGAAGACTTGGATAAAAAATGCATAAGTAACAACTCTTGATATCCAATAAACACTCAAAAAAAAAAAACAATGATAAAAATCATGTTGACAATGTTAACATATGAATATGGATGGACTCAAGAATAATGTTTTCAAGGAATCACCTAATGAACACATATAGATTGAGTCAAGGCAACAATGCTAAAAGAAAACAAATAGGCAAGCAAACAAATAAACAACTTGAAATAAGCAAACAAATAAAAAACTTGAAAACAAAAGCAAAAGAAAGCATCCCAACAATGATCATGCCCCAATAAGGAGGATCAAGGATAACTGACTAAGCTTAGATAGGAAAAATGTTTTTGGATCTTTGAAATGTTATGAATTTTTTTGGAATTTTGAGGTATCTTAACTCATTATAGAATGACAAGATACCTACTGACAAAATGGTGAGAGTTTTTGGCTTAGGTTGCTTGCAAAATGGTGAAAGTGTATGGCTTAGGTTGCTTGAAAAATGATGAGAGCGTATGGAAAGGGGGACTAAGATGACCTCAACATGAATTGAGCATGACTCAAATATTTCTAAAATGAACTCATGTCATAGTAATTCCATCCACACAAAAGGTATGGAAAAACTAACTAGGTCTCAACAAGTTCTCAAATTTGAAAAATGGCTAGTCAAATAAAAATAGTAATGGCATGGTGATGTAGCAATGCATGGTAAACAAGTGTTACCCATAATTTTCCCATAGGTAGTTATAACTAGGATACAATATAATAGGTTAATGATACTAATTTTCTCATAAGTAGTTATAATTAGTAGTAAGACTAGTGAGACACTGATTTGCCCATAAGTGGTTATAATCAAGCTCACATAAACAAACTTGATAGGATGAAAGATATATTGCTAGATAAATTATCACACTAATTTCATAGACGGTCACTGTAAACATGAATCAGATTGATTGTTAAAACTTGATTGGAATCCTCTCATAAAAAGTGCCGAAAGAACCAAAGTAACCAAAATCAAAATAGGATTGGGTAGGATGAGTAAAAATAGACTTTGGTCTAGGTAGGAATGGAATTATAGGATGGATAAAATGGTAAGAGGGTTTGCCCCCAAGTGATAGGATGAATAGAAAGAATATGTGACAATGGAAAATGGATATGTAATAATGGTAATGGTATGGTACATGTTTTTGGCCTGGGTGTGGTAAATGGCATATGATTCTATTTTTCCTACTGAGATGGAGATGCATTTCCTAGTCAACAAATGATACAAAAAAAATACTCAATCATGTTAATTTATATCCCACATCTCATCTAAATAGCTACTCTATCAAGAACTTGATGCAGATCTGGTTGTCAAGAATGTTTTTGTGATCTTCATTGGTCATTGATTCTTATTCCTTCAAACATCAAGACAAGGTATCCTTATAGCTTCTACAAAGGAAAGTATGGCCATAGATGGTAAACAAGGAAAAATAATGGATGGTAGGTTTGATTATGAAATGGAATGATAAATGATAATGGAAAGGGTAATGGTGGTGAAATAAATGAAGATCAAGACGTTTAATCATGATAATGTTGTTGATGTTAGATTCAACATAACTTTGATTGTGGTAGGGCTAAAGACTTTTTCTCTCAATAGGACCACTATATTATTGTGTTATTTGATCTTGAGAGTAGCTACCATCTAATTAGGCTTTAGATTGGAAGCCATTTTGATTTTATCTTTGATTTTGTCTTCATCAAGTAGTGAAAAACTTTTGTGCTCAGCTATTGGTGCCTCAATGAGGTTTTCACCAATGAAGTTGTCTTGATTGTCCCATAGCACCTCCAAGAAGGTTTCACTAATGAACATTGGATTTTGTCTTTGAGTTTCTTCTAGTGCTTCTAAAAATGTTTCACTAGAAGATGTTGAGTTCTAACTTCAATTGTCCCCTAGTGTCTCCAAAAAGGTTTCACTAGGAGAGTGTTCTTCTGCTACATGAATGTGGTCTTGGCCTTCTTGCTCTTCTTTAACTACTATGTCACCATGGATGCAATTCAACAAAGTGTGATTTTGTCAATCCCAATAGACACTTATGGGAGATAGAATGTCAATAATATGGCTATCTTAGTTGTTAGTAATGGCATGTTGAATGGTAGTGTAATGAGTGTTGGCATCACAATCCTTGTAGAAGATATTAAGACAACTTATGTTGAAACTAAAGTACTCATCCTAAAAAACCATAGAATGATCACAAATGTATTCAAATTTATTTGTAAGGCATGTGTAACCAATGTTATAACAACCATGAACATATTCTTCTTTTGAACTTGATTCTCACTCAAGGGACTCTGAATCAGATGTTGAGATTGATGTTGATTCATATTTTGATGGTAAAGTTGATGTCAATTCAAGAATAGAACCTAACTCTAACTATGATTATTGATTTGATGGGTACTATGTTATAATGATGTCTTGTTGAATGTTTAGTATTGGGTAAGTAACAACCTTTAATGGCATGATGGGCTCCACTAAGACTGGTTTATCAAAGTGAGACTTCTCTAGGATGGGAAAAAGGTCAAGAGAAAACTCCTCAAAGATTGGTTTGTCAATAGATGGCTCTTGAAAAATAGGCATATGGTCAAGTTAATGATTTGCCCAAAGATAGTTATAATCATTAAGAAGTGACTCAATAAAGACTGGTTCATCAGAGTGAGACTCTTTGATAACTAGTATAGGATCAATAGGGGTTCATCATAGGTTGACTTATCACAAATTATTGAGTCAATAGAAACATTTCATATTGGTTGGTTCTCTTAGCCTTGGTTTCTAATGAGTTAGAAAATACTAGTTCTGAACAAAGCTTAGTCTTCAAAGGATTGGATCAATTGAGGTTTGGATGGGATTAGAACTAGATGAGGAATGGCTTGTGGTTGGATAATGGAAGGGCATTGGGGAGCATGATTACTCACATGAGCCAAAGGATGAAGTAATAAAATGGTAACGATAGGGAAGTGTGGAGCATGATTATTCACACAAACCAAAGGACTAGGTCCTGGAATGATGAAGGGGTGTTTTGGAGCTCAATTTCTCACATAAGCCAAAGGATGAGGTCTCAGAATGGTAATGGTATTCCTTGGATATTGCAGAGCTTGATAGCTCACATAATCCAAAGGAGGGTTAGGGGTAGTCAATGATTAGATAACAAAAGGACATCATGTAACTTGATTGCTTGCACAAGTCAAAGCATCCAAGTCTTCCTTGTATACCATATCATCTTAGTCATGAGTTGGCTCATAAGCTAGTTATTGATTGTGTTCTATGTACTAATTATTGAAAAGAGTGTACAGATCATATCCCAAACAATATTATCTATAGTTGGGTCTTCAAATTCCTCCTCAATAGCCTCTTCATGCCAATCAAGGTCTCGATTTGGATTTTGTGGATTTTGACTATGTTCCCCATATGGAGTATTATAGGGAGAATAATAAAACTCCTTAGAAAATCTTTCTCTATAGGGGCTCCTAGAGGGATTTTGTGTCACCATTCTATCATAAGTTTGATTTTAAGTGACTCCACCATAAGTGTAGTGATATATATCCACATAAATGATGAAATATCTAAAACAAAAAGGCTTAGAGTTTTGCAAACTCTAAAAAACTATGTCCAAAAGATAAATGGTTCAAACTTGGTCTAACTTGGTCGAAGGTGGAGCTGTATCTCCAATGTGGTCTAAAAGTAGAGCTATATCTCTAAAATGATTTGTGCTAAGACTTGGCATAAAATAGTCTAACATCAAAGGTCTAATGTCAAATGTCATATGCATAAAAGGTCAAGCGTCTAAAGAAAAATTAGCATGTTAAAAGTCTAGGTCAAAGTGTTCTAAACAAGGTCTAAACTAGGAAAGGGAAAGGTTAAGTTGCTAGGTCTTTTATCCAAATGTGGAGTCAAAATTTAGGCTCAAACAAATAGACATATGCTAGGAATTTTGGCCAAATGGCATCAAAATCTAGACTTGAAACAAAGGCATGATATGATTTGATTTAATCTAATAAGTTTGGAAATAAATTTGACATAGACTCAACACATGGAATCAAACATAAACATGATCAATTGGCATAAGGCATAAGGAAAAATGATCTTTGAAGAAAGACTATGTTTTCACAAATAAAGGTACAAACAATTATAAGGATAGGTACTAAACAAATAAACCATCAACAATTTTCAAATCTGGGTAATTGATTAACCGAAGCTATGTAACCCAAAAGAGAAAGATTATTGTTTCAGTCTCATGAATTGAGGCCCAAATAGAAATTAATCAATGTTTGAATCCAAACTTTGAAAAGGTTAATTGAAAACTTAATGTTGAAAAATAATATTTGACCAAACAAGATAGACAAGATTAGACAACATGACGACACATGACAAAGGTCTAAATGGTATACATGACATGGTTTGAAAAATGGTTTTGATACAATGTTAAACAAGTCTTGAAACAAATTGAGTAGCCTAACGACATAAGCATACTCTAATAATATGGTCAATGTTATGTTTCAAAGACTCAAAAGGCTCAAAATGTTTTGACATGATTTGGGTAGCATAACGCTACCCTTCACAACTCAAATGATACACACACAAACAAGTTTAGAAAAAATTTCAAGGCACAAGTGTGGTGTAAAATGGCCAGCATAACACCTCTTTAGACAAAAAAGTGACAAATAAATAAATTGGTTTGAACATGGTTTATAAACAATTTTTATTCTCAAAAACACCAAGTAAGATAAATGACCAAAATATGCTAAGTATAATTGTCCAAATCCTAATAAGGGTATGTCAATGTGGGGTTGACTAAACTAGCAAGTTTATGAATGTTTCTATTGAAATAAATTGCACATTGAATTTCACATCAAATGATGCAAAAAAAAGTACAAAAATTGGGTGATTGTGACATTGGCTAGTTATAAAAAGGTCTAGTCCTTTTTACAACCACTACATCCTACTATTCATCCAGTGTAGTGTGATGTCCAAATGTAGATACATCCTGTGTGTAACTTATAAGGAGTAAGTGAAGTCAATGTTGGGAGATGAAACCCTCGATCAAAGCTTCCCTAAAGAAATTGTGGGAGGTGATGAAGTCCCCCTTCGCAAGCCAAGTTTGGATGAAAATAAAAAAATAAAAGAGAAAAACTTTAGGGTTATTTTTAAGGTCACCCAACTTTGATGAGTTTTTGGGGAGTTCTTTAGATGGCTTTCTTTCTATGCCTTGGACTAGTCAATTTTCAATAGGAATGGTGCTTTTGATTCCAAGGGTTCCCTAAAGGGGACAAATGTAAGAGAATACACGCAACACCCCTCTTTTTGCCAAACAAAATCTAATTTAAACAACTAAGTGAATACAAAAGCTTGGAAAGGTGAGTTCATTTTTAAGCCCAAATGGAAAGGTGTGATGGTGTTCTTTGAACCCTTGGTCTTAATTAAAAACTTTGAAAACATTCACCATAAACATCTAAAGTTTTCATTAAACACCAAAACAAGGTTCTTAATCTATTTTAAAGCATGCACAAAGTAATCTAAACATGTTTTTAGAAAATTTCAAGCTTGGTCCTACTAAAAAAATGTTAGATGTCCTTTAGCCTTGAAGCTACTTTGGGTTTAAAACAATGAACTTGGAAAAAAGAGCTCTCAGGTTGCCACATTGGTGCAATACTACTACTTGACAGAGTAATCCTACCACTTGTAGGACAATCCCATAACTTTAAGATTTGTAGTATTTTAACTTAACCATATGTGGTTAAGTCACAATACTGTGACTCAGTTTCACAATCTCACTAATAGTGGGACAATATTTCTGCTTAGTGAGTTGTGGTATTACAAACAACAATCCCAATACTCGGGATAAAATGAGGTTTTGTGAAAAAAAGTATACAACTTCAGGTTAAACTAATAACATATTATAGAAATTCAAGAAAAAACACATGGTTTTGAAAAAAAATTGAAAATGTAGTCCAGATGACACCAAATGAAGCTTTGAAAAATGACCTATTCTGCACATTATAATACCACAACTCATAGTGACAATATCGCTACTTGCAGGACAATCCCACCACTTTAAAAGTAGTGGTATTTTTATTTCATCTGCTAGCAGTTAGACAATACTGTGACTTGGTTTGGCAACCCCATGAATTGTAGAACAATCCTATGATTGGGTCAATAGCAGTATTTTTGACCCTACATGAAAACACAAAGTTAGTCCAAAAACAAAAATGTCTAAGCACAATACCGCTAGTCTAAATAACAATCCTGCTACTTTCAGGACAATATCGTGATTGATTCAGAACAAACTCATGACTTTTTTTAAAAAAAATTACTTAAATTTTTCACTCTTTTTGGCTCCTTACACCAAAATTCTATAAAGAAAAGATTAGTAAGTTACTTGAAATAGCTTTGTGACCATTGTTGTGAAGCTAAGAAGGTCTCACTAGGCGTGCCATTATGTGAACTAAGAATTTGACTAAGAAGAAGAGATTAGTATTGTGTTAGTGAATGAAATCAAATCAAAAACACACCAAACTAACATATTCATAACTATTACTAGGGTGATCTTAGTGAAGAAATAAAAATGAGTAAAGTACAACTAAAATGCAATAAAACACACATTTCTTACCTTCCTTGATGCTCCAAGAGTATTCTTTGATTGGCTTGCTCGGTTTGTGCTCATGAAGTCCTTATTAATGAAAGCTTGGCTACCTACATCTCTCCTTGGTGGCACCTTTGGCTTTAGCTTGGCTTGGAATCAATTTGGCATGCTAACACTAGTTTTCATGAAGCTTTTGTAACCAATAATGAATTATTACTTTTCACAAATTAAGCTAGGAAATGATGTTCATGGCCTCTCTATTTATAGATTTTTGAGATTGATCATAATCAACTTAAATCATCCATCATGAGATGAAGATGTGTGGTTGAGGATTAATTCAAATTTTTGTAATTAAGTTTATAATTATCCTCATCATGACATTGTAAAAAGGGGAAATCAAGAGGTATGGAGGGCATTGATGAGGCAAGGAGGGCATGAATCTTGATATTTGTAGCATTTATGGCCTAAAGATGTCTTCCCAAGAAATGAGGTCACTTGATGATGAAAATATTCAATATTCATTTCTAAAATCATTTTTTCAACAAGTTTCCATGGAATTATTAATTAGGCCTTTATTTGGATTAATTAGCTCTTAAGCATGTTTAAGCACTTTGTGCACAAATTACTCAAATTGATCAGAATGTCTTGTTATTGGTCCAAAATTTGATTGGATTGAAATTAGAATGTGATGTCAAATGCATTGGATCCATTATCCCATTTAGAATATTATCAACATCAAATAACAAAGGCATGTGTTTTGTGCAAGAGATTTTATATAAAAGAGTAATCCAGAGCACCTAGGTGCAAAATTGGCATTTTGACTCAAAATAATCTAATCAAATTTAGTTGGCCCATTAATTACATTGCCCCATTTAGTGATATCCTCACCAAAATTAATAGTTGAATAGGTCAGATTCAAAGATTTTAATTCACTTTAGTGTTTTTAGGCCAAATTATGTATTATAGGTGGAAATTGGTCAAAAGCTTGATTGGAGGTTATCAGTGGTCAGTTTTAAGTGTCTATAATAAACACACTAAACCTTATACTCCTAGCCTAGATAATAGTGAGATCTTAGTAACAAACACTAAATGAAAGTACAACAAAAACATAAAAGATAATAACTCTTTTACCTTCTTTGGGAGCTCCAAATGGTTTTGTTAAATGGCTTGTTTAGCTTGTGCATCAAGAAGTCTTTGGAAATGAAGCTTGTTTACCTCTTTCTCTCCTTATCACCATGTATTTCATGTTGCTTGGCTATAGATTTGGGCATGGTAACACTATTGTCATGAGTCTCATGGAGCAAATTCTGCATAATAACTCTACAATATCCAAGCCTAGAAATGAAAGTGTATGGCCTTGTATTTATAGCCTTAGGAATTAACTCTCACCCAAGGTGATTTAAGGTTGATTTTAGGCTTGAAATGAGTTCAAACTAAACCTAGGTGATTTAAAACTAACCCCAGTAGAGTTAATAATTATCAAATAATTATGATTTACAATTACTAGACATGACTCTCAAAATTAGATATTTTAAGATATTTTCAAAGAGCTTGACAACTCATAAAGGCAATGATGAAAGGTAGGATATTTTAAATTTTTGAATTTCTTTTTTTGGATATTTATTAATTGAAAATGGATAATTTAACTAGGCATTTAATCTAGTTTAGCTTATTAATTGATTTAGAATAGCCTTTTAGCTCTTTCAAGTTTTGATTAAGTGTGCAAGTGCCCCACTTAATAGGTCTATAGGCTAAATTGACAGTTGTGATGTCGTAAAGTGATTAGGGATGAATTCATGAGAGGTTATTATTGAATACAATAGAATACCTCCATTAGGGATATTTCATCACAATTTTGAGCTTTGATGAATGATGCATAAGTAAATTTGGGATGTTCAGTGATTCTTAGGCTTAATTTACAATGGTTGGTAGGAATCAGTCTAAAGTCTGGTCAAAGGCTAATTGTGTCCAATTTTAGGTGTTTATAGTTTTCCCTTATTTGAAAAGGTATTACAAGCTATAGGCACAATAACATCTTCTCAAAGAGTAAAAGGTCATGTATGCCTACTAATTCAATGAACATGAATTAACTATATATTTCTCCTCAAGGGAGTGATTAGCAAAGGGGTCGGTGATCAGTCCTTTGAAAGGAGGAAATGATAATACCAAAAGGATAAAATGGGTGGAAGAGAATGACTTTCCCATAGGTGATTATAATCAATGGCATATAGATTTACCCCAATTAGGTAGATAAACATGATGATTTACATAAATGTGGTTATAATCATTGACACAAGTGGAAAAAAAAAATGATTTTCCCAAAAGTAATTATAATTATTAGCCCCAAGAAGGATTAGGGTAACAAGAGAATGATTTTCCCAAAGACAATTATAATCATTAAAAGAGAAAATAATGACTTGCCCATAGGTAGTTATAATCATTGATAGGATAAAAACATGTCCTAGTTAGGTAGATAAAGATAGTGGTTTATCTAAAAGTGGTTATAAGCATTATCATAATGAAAACATGCCCCAGTTGGGTAGAAGAAAGATAATGATTTGCCTAAAGGAAGTTATAATCATTAACCTCTGAATAGATCGAAACACAATGATTTTAACCATAGGTAATTATAATCATTGGATTAACAGGTGGGATGAGACAAAATGATTTGCCCAAAGGTAGTTAGAATCATTGGCATCACAAGTGGGATTGTACATAATTATTTTCTGATAGGCGGTTAAAATCATTAGTACCCTGATGATGGAGAATTGGAATAAGGGCCTTATGTACTACATATGTACTTAGAGAGTAAGAGTAAGCTAGTATGGAGGAGAAATATGAATTTAGGAAAATTGATAGTATGGATATGCACATCCTAACTAGCAAGGATTAAAATTATTTCATGATTTAGTTACTCTATATGGGATATGATTTGGATAGATTAGGATTTTTTAGGTGCCAAAGAGATATATCATGGCCTCATTAATTTTAAGACTTCCTGGGCTATTTTTTTCTATAGCACTTGATGTTAGTCATAAAGATATAAAACCATGATAACTTAGTCAAAATATACATAAGGATTGATACAGGATCCAATAAATAATTAAAAACAATGCACCAATGATAATAACCATGATGACAATGTAGACATATGAATATGGATGGATTCAAGAATAATGTGTAAGGAATCACCCAATGAATGAAATGAGACTAAATCAAAGCACAAAAAGAAATTAAACAAATAGGTAAACAAGAAAACACACAAAAAACATGAAGAAAAGAAAAAATAAAATAAAATAAAGAGAATAAAATGAAACAAAAACAAATAATGGTTAATCATAATGTTAGTGCAAATAGAGGATAAATGAGATGATGAATATTTCCCCTAGGGAATAGGAAATAATGAAACAAACAAAAAAATGTGGGAATAGAAGAAAAGGAAGGGGGTGGCCAAGCTGAATCTAGATGTACTAGGCAAGTGGACGTAGCCTACATAGTTTCATGGATGCAAGGTCCAACATAAACTTCAGAGTAAATGTAGTTCTCCTATAAAATGGGATAGAAGAAAATGATGATCAAGAAAACTTGATTGATGTTATAGAGGAATATGGGAATGGTCTCACAAAATGGTGAGAGCATGAGATGCTAGGCTAGTGAGGATGAGGAAAATAAATGACAAGTGGTTTCTTGTGAAGTAGCTAGGGATCCCAGAGTCCTTAAGGCAAAGAAGTGGTCGATGTTGAATATGTGTGAGATCATTTTTAAATTTTTCTTGGATTTTTTAGAGTGTCTCAACTTGATAAAGGATTATGAGATACTAAAAGGTCCAAGCTTGAAAAATGGTGAGAGCATTCAAGCATAAAAGGCTTGCAAAATTGTGAGAGCATTCAGACTGACGATTGCTCACAAAAAAATGAGATCAAGGTAAAGGGTGATTGAGATGACCTCAACATTAATTTATCATTGCTTATTTAGTCCCAAGATGGGACCTCAAGTCTCTATAGTTTTGCCTTATAATATAGGAATTTGACTAGTGAGAAACAAATTCATAAACCAGGCAAATTAGCCAAATGTCACAGTATGACATAGGAATGGCAAGGTGGTACTTCAAGGCATGATAAAAGGTATTTTCCTAATTTTCCCATAGGTATTAATAATTAGGAAATAAATGCATAGGTATTTGATACTAATTTTCCCATAGGTGATTATAATTAAGAGCATGATGGTGATACTCAAATTTTTCCAAAGGTGGTTATAATCAGAAGTACTAAAATGGAATGAAACAAAGAATGAAGGATGAAACTACCAAACCACTATTATATTGCTTTTAAATAGGGCCTCTATATATAATACTGAATCAACTACTGAACATGATTGGAATCATGTTGCTACAAGTGCCCATAGAACCAATGAAATGAAACCAAGATCAAAGGGGTTGGGTAGGGAGGGTAAAACCCACTTAGTTGATAGGAAAGGTGTGATAGAATGATATATGGTACAAATAAGAATGTTGACATTTATATTACAACAAAAATGGGCCTCATAGATGATTTATTATTTTTGGGGAAATTAGTGTTTAATTCCTAAATAATAAAAGGGTCTGAGTAAGATAAAATCAATAAATAATATTCCAAATTAAAGCTACTAATTTGTGAAATTAGATTACAATTTAAACTTTTCTAAAAATAGTAGTGAGAAAGAGAAAATTAAACTTATCTTATTTTGTGTTGATCTGACTGAGACAGGGTCTAAAAATTTGTGTGTAATCTTGGGACATTATCACAAATAGAATCCTAAAATTCATTTATTGATTGGATAGGAGTGTTGAAAATGGACACCCTAGGCTCCGGTGCTATAATTCTTCCCTAGTGTTATTATATTAAAGGTATAAGATTTTTTGGTTTTGTCCATCAGTAATGTGTGACCCTACCTGTGAAATTTTTAAGCCTTGTTGTCAATAGTGTTCCTTGTATATATGATTCTCCATGTGTTTATGCCTTCTATGCACTTGAATGGAACTTTGGGAAATAGGGAAAAGGGCATAGTGTATGTAAGATGCACTGGACGTGCTTCACACCTCATATGTGGGCATGCTTCATACATACCAATACTTTGAAGAGGGATCAAGCCATATGTAGTTCTCCCTTTAAGAGTTCTTAGTGCAATAGTAAATGAAATGTAATAAATGTTAAAATTGGGTGTGCTTGAGATGGCTAAGGATTGGTGTAAGAGCTTGGATTGGCTTAAAAGTGTATAGGTTGGTTGTATTTAGAGAATAGGTAAGATTGCTTAAGTGGTCTTACTTGTATTCTTGATTACTTGAATGATATTTACCAACCCTTTCCAAATGATCTTTGAATGGGATTTTATATGGATCTATTGGTCATGGGTTATATGAAACAAGACTAGGTCAACACAATGAACAAGAGGAACAGGAAAAAATGGTAATCTGGGCTCAAACTATGATTGGACAAGAGCATTGAAAAGGGAACACCCTATGGTCTAGTGCTATATTCCAACTTTGGCGCTATTGTCCTAAGCAGATGAGACTTGGGGGATGGATTGGCTCATCTAGGATCAAGTATGGAAGGCCATGGATGATTGAGAATCAATTAAAATAAGTTTGTGAGGGTCATGAGAGTAAGCAAGAGGGACCTAAGGATTGGATGTCATTAACCATGCTCAAGTTACCAATTTTTGCATTTTATATGACTACATTCCCCCCTTTTATTCTAGTGATATAGTAAAGAAAACTACTAGGATAAATTAAAATAGAAAGCGTACCTAAACTTACCTATAAAGGTGAAGCCCATGAAGCTTGTGTGATGTTGATTAATGTTGGATTGTGCATAAAATCATGTTGTGCAAGTGTGAATATGTGAAAGGAAAATAAAGAGTAGATCAATTCTTCTTACATGTAATATAAAACAAGAATGTATAAAGTTGGGTAAGAAGAGAGAGAGGAGGAGAAAGGAATGAAGATACCTCATCAAGTACATGAACCAATACAAAACTTGTTGTGATGCTGAGTAAGGCTAAGTAATGTTGGATATGTTGGATGATATTGTACCATAATTTATATCATGAATGAAGATGAGTGCTCAATTCCCCATAAAGTAACTTAAGAATGCAAAGGTTGGCCCTTTGGCTCCTTTTTTGCCTACTAAGTGAAGCTATATAATTATGCATGTGCTAATCAATGTTTGGACTATGTGTCCAATCCCTTTGAATAGGTGGCTCAAGAATACAAAGGCTATCCCTTTGGCTCCATCATTGCCCCATGAAGTGAAGTTATGAATTGATACTAGTATGAAGAAGTATGTCATATGAGATGGATCTTGAAGCCCATGAGTGATCTATAAATTTGACAATGTGGTGTGGATAGCTGAATGTGTATTGAAAACTAGGTGAATGTTGGCCAACTCAAAAAAAATGGAGATTAGGCTTGTATGAAATCCACTCCAAGACTAAAAAATTGGCTTATTTGTAAGCCACTTGGGAACTTGAGAATGTGGAGGTTGGGCTTGTATGAAATCCCCTCTAAAATGATGACAACTACCTATAGATGGATTAAGGCACATAACTAATAAGAATTCCTGGGCAATGTTAAACACAGAAAGAAAAGAATAAAAAGTGATGTGCAATCTACCCCCAATCACTAGTGTCTAAAACATGGATTATGATATGGAAGTTATACCAACTATCATATCTAAAATTAGAAGTGAGAATCAATAATGTTGTACATGATGCCCTCTATGTCTAGATTTTATGAGAAAATTCTATTAAAAATTATTGATTTTGAACTGGTCTAATTGTGAAAAATTGTAGCTGAACCTACCTTTTTACTTACTTCTAGAAAATTTGGCTTTTTTGTTGTTTGAATAAGAGCACTAAAATAAAACACCCTAGTGTTTGGTGTTGTAGTCTAGCCTTAGCGCTATTGTCCTAGGCTAAAACTGATCATTATTCTAGATTTTTGGTTGTCTGCCTATTCTATTATGAGTGGTTTGATGACTAGTTATTGTTCTAGTTGTTTTGAAACTAGATTTTTTTACCGATAAGATCTTTGATCTCTATAGTAAAACCCCTATTTATTTCCCCTTCTTTTGAGAGTAGGAATAGGTACCCTACAATGACTACCCTCATAAGAATAAGCCCTGCAAGTGTGTTATATTAGAAATATACATAATATAGCAATGATAATCAATAAGATATCTCAAGATATAACATCGTTTGAATTGAGAGATTGTTAAATCAACAAGGGTATGCCTAGATAGATATATCAATGTTAAAACATGTATAATGTACTTGAATTGAAATGAAACTAGAAATGTTAGTGTTTAATTATTAGTTGGAGGAATGGAGCATGATGTCCATCATGGCATCCAAGAAAATAAGAAAATGCATGATATGGATCATGGCATTGTGACATTCAAAAAGCAATCAAGCATTAAAAACATAAATAAAGAAGCAAGAATCATACAAGAGTGGCCAAGGAGCCAAGAAAACAAGAGACATGGGCACATGTCATTCAGATGGAAAATAAATCATATAAGGCATGTTCAAATGCCATATGCACATACAAATAGAGAAAGTATTGTTGGCACAAGGGCCACAAGCACATAGAAGAGTAAACGCAAAGGACATTGGCAAATGTCCTGAGGCACACACATGAATAGAAGCAAAAGACATTAGCAAATGTCATAAGTCACTATAAGAGACATGCAGGAACTAGAAATGAAATCACATCAAGCTATGCTAAGCAAGAAAAGAAAGCATGTAAAGGTTGGAAGATACAATCGCATCTAACTAATCAAAATAAGAGGGAAAATATGCAAGACATGTTAGTACAAGACTAGGTATATGCTAAGAGATACACAAGTGCTAGATACTAGTGAAATGTCGATCAAGTAAATTGTGTAAGGTAATAAGTAATGTATGTCAACATGATAACTAGAGTGTGTAGTATAGGAATGACATAACCTAGATGGTGTAGTGATTGAAAATGCCCCTAGATGGTATGTATATTGATGTGTGTCTAGAATGTAGAAGTAAGATGCCCCCTCAATGGGTAGAATGAATCAATTAAGTAGGTGGATGTCACGAGACACACTCAAAAAAAATCAAGTGAAGCATGGTAATATAGATAAATCGACAAACAATAACATAGAACAACAAATGTAAGTCTAGAAAAGAAGTAGCAATATAAAGCATGGATGATGCATACAATCAAAATGTTTTTTTTTTTTTTGACATATTTGAACTTTTTTGATGTTTTTGAAATGTTATATTTTTTTTTGTATTTTTGAAATATTATATTATTTTTTGCATTTTTGAAATATTTAAACTATGTACAATCAAGCAGAAGATATTATGTACAATCAAGCGTACAAAACTATGTATAGGCAATACTGAAAAGAAACTATGTACAAGCAATGTGTAAAATAACACACTATACATAAAATCTACATAGATGCATAATGTTCATTGGATTTTTAAGTTTCTTTCCTTCGAGTGAAGTTATAAAATACACTTTACAGCTAAGATTTTTGGTAATGATGTATGGACCTAACCAATTAAGTTTGAATTTTCCTTTGATTCCTTATTTGACATTGACATTACGAAGATTTTCTTTGAGAATGAGATCATTAACTTTGAATTCCTTGGTGTGAACTCATTTGTTGTAAGATCATTGTATATGTTGCTAGTAGATTCTGAGATGTTATGCTACTTGAATGTGTGTATGGTCTAATTATTCCATCTAGTGTAAACACTTTTTGTGATATTGGTCATTAGTAAGAATACCCTTAAGGGAGACATGAAGAGATAGGATTTATAATTCTAGTGGTAAAATTACTTTTGTGCCATAAATGAGTGAATAAGGAGTGGCTCTTATGGGTGTATGAATTCTTGTGCGGTAATCCCATAATGCAAATCCTAATTCATTATACCAATCATCTTCAAATTTGGTCACTATTTTCATCAAATGTTATTGATTATTTTATTAGTGGCTTCTGATTGACCATTTCCTTGTGGGTAGTATGGAGTGGAGGATGTGTGTTTAACCTTATATTTTATGTTGAATTTCTTGACAATTTTATTCTTGAATGACGTTCCATTATTGGAAATGATAGTTGTGGGTAAGCCAAAGTGTGAAATAATGTGGGTCACGAGGAAGATACAAATATCTTCCCCCATAGTAGATTGAAGTGGAGTAGCTTCCACCTATTTGGTAAAGTATTTGATAACTATGATGATGAACTTGTGCCCACCAATAGATTTAGGGTTAATTTTTCCAATAAGATCAAATCCGCATAACATGAATGGCCATGGAGAAATAATAGGTTGCAATTATTGTGATGGTGCATGCTGTAAGTTGTTGTGTCACTGACATTTATCACATAACTTTGTATATTGCAAACATTGTTCTTCCATAGTGGACCAATATTAACCTTGTCAAATAAATTTGTATGATATGGCCTTTCCACTAAAGTGACCACCACACTCACAATCATGTATCTATGTAAGAGCAATTTTGGCTTTTATTAAAGTCAAGCATCTAAGTATTTATCCATCAAAGGATCATTTAAAGAGGTCCTTAACATTTATTGCATAACAGAGTGATTTTTTGTTTAGCTTACACTTATCATTTCATTAAAAAGTGTCTGGTGTAACAGATTTGTTTAAAAAACTATAGATGTCAAAGGACCATTTTGGAGTTATGAAACTATGTGTAATGGCTAGGATGAATAGTGAAATTAGATATGTGTTGGATATTTATGCTGATTTTAATCATTTAATTTTGAAAATAGCTTGATCATCATTGATGTCAATAGGGATCAAAGATGTGGCACTTACCATTGCATATGTGTGTCAGTTATTTTTTTGGTATACTTTCTATAGAAAAGTAATCAAATTATGATGATAAATAGTGTACCACGTTATGATATGGGATAGGATGTTCCTCTTTTGTCTGATAGACATCATTGACTTGGTTGACCACTAGTTAAGAATCACCAAAGACTCAAATAAATTTGATTTTGAGGGACTGGGCCACAAATAGACCTAACATAAGTGCTTCATATTCTGTAATATTGTTGGTATAGGAAAAACGTAATAGGTATGCTTTAAGAATGGTGTGATCAGAAGGAGCGACAAAGAAAATTCCTACCCCTACACCAGATGTGCATTAAGAGCCATCAAAGAACACGGTCTAGGTATTTGAATAAGTATAACAATCAGTAAAATCATCTCTGAATGTGTCACTATTAGTGTAGTGCTTTTTCCCACTGGGTTTTGCCTACACAACCGTATGGCCTTTCTATGTATTTAAGATTCCTTAGGTTACTTATAAAGGGTCCATAGGCTAATTTTATTTAATTTTAATTAGTTAATTAATAAAATTAGAGGCTTCCTCATGTTTCCCTAATTTTCTCTATATGTACCCCACTTTTCCTTTTTGGAAGGTTATTCAACTCATTCACATTTTACAATAGATAGGTTAATGCATATTTTTCCTCTCTTGGAATTTTGGAGCTCTCTCTACAAGAATTGACATTGTTTAATTGAATGTTATTCAAAGATCTTGGCACACCCTTTCATGGTATCAGAGCTATCATGATAGTCTCATGTATCAGACTCCATGGTAAGATTGTCCATGCATTCACCTTGCTAGTTTTTATTCTATCTTGGCTGCCATTTTTGACCTTAGAGGCATTTAATTAATCTACCTCAAAACTCATGTCAAAAATCCTTTGATGAAAAATACATTTCCATATATTTTTTGGGTTTTTTGAGATATAAAATGGGTTGTTCTTAGTTTTTTAAGAAACTTCATAAATTTTTTAGAAAATCCATTTCTTCTATCTAGTCAGACATCCATACAGATGAAGTAATACAGCTTGCAAACCCTGATTTACTCTTTGTAGATGAAATTAGGTTCTTCAACTCCTTTAACTTCTCAAGATATAATTACTTAGAATTAACAAAGTTCTCAAAGGGAAATCACTTAGTTCTAGACCAAATCAGACTTTTAGAGTGCTTTAACTTCTCCAACACAATTACTTATAAGTAATCATGTTTCTCAAGGGTGACTACTTGAAGTAATCAGGTTTCTTCAGTGTGACAAGTTGCTAGTAGACTAATTTTAGATTTTAGGGTAGTCTTACTTCTCCAATAACCTGATCAACACTAGCTAGACCCATTTAGGTTTGTAGAGGTTGACTACTTATTACTCATTACTTGCTTTATAAGTAATAAGTCATGATGTTTGAAGAACCTGATTTACACTAAGCAAGACCCATTCAGGTTTGTGAAGGTCAACTACTTATACTTGATTTATAAGTAATAAGTCATGTTGTTCAAAGAACTTGATTTATACTGAGTAAGACCCATTCAGGTTTGTGGAGGTTGACTACTTATTACTCATTACTTTCTTTATAAGTAATAATTCAAGTATCTGGAAGAACCCGAATTACACTAGAAGACCCATTACGGTTTTCAAAGAGCTTTTACTCATTACTTTTTATAAATTTAATTTCTAAGACAAGTCATTGTGTATTCCCCCTCTTTTAATGTGACTTATGAAGCCCACACAATAACTTAAATCAAAATAAGTTGTGTGAAAGATGTTATCAAAAGATGTAAATCTAAGTAATAATGATAACATTTGATACTATTATATCATACTGATAATCTAATAAAATAGTAATGTATTTTACATGTAAATAAAAACATACATAGTGGCATGCCTAGATACATGATAGTAATTAGGCATGTAGATAAGTGATCACTTATTGCAGAAAGCTAAAACTGATTAAAACTATTTGGGTTGGATGCATGATATACATTATGGCCTCAAAAATAAGAAATAACATAATAAAAAAGAGTCATAGCCATGACACACACATACAAAGAGCACACACAAAAAACATAAAAGCATGCAAGAATGCCAAAGGTCCACATATAAGGGACACATTCAAATGTCACTCATATGCATAGAAACACACAATAAGGATTATATACACAAACAAAGACATATTCAAATTTCCACAATCTAGAGAAATAAACACACACAAAGCATGAATGAAGAAAGAAAACATGATAAGCATGCATGCAAAAGAGTAATTGATCTACACAAGTGATTTAAAACATCATGACATTAAACAACTTAGGTATCCATTAATACAACAATGTGAAAAGAAGTGAATAGATAATTGTGTAATGTAATTTACTATGGTAGGAACAAAATGGGTAGTCATAGAGTGATAGAACTTGTGTAAGATGTCCCTAGTGAAAATTTTGTGATAAAGATAAGTTGTAAGAGGCTTGTGACTATTTTTTAATATGAAAAATTAAACCCTGTGTTCACTATGACAAATCCATTGTAATTAGATGATAACATAGGGTGTGACTATCTAGAGTAGAGCGATTTTATTTGTACAAATTTTAGAAGCTTGAGATAGTATCACCACCTGCAACTGCATCTAAAAATGATAACCTATATGTTTTTCAACTCACACAAATACACTTGTAAATCATATTTGATATAAAATTGGATATAGAAAAATACTTCATATATTTAAGTACAAATTAATTGGTGTAAATAACATACACGTGTAATGCATAGGACTTGGTTTTGAATTTTTTGAATTTTTTTTTTCTATTTTTAGAATATATAAAATAAAAAAGGAACATAATAACCAATTATACATGCAAGGGACTCACAATGAAAAGGCCATGTATCAAGCACATGAAGGATGATCTCTTGTGAGTGGAAAGTTTCATTCCACTGTGAAGTATTTGATCTCACTTTGGAATATAAAAATTGAATAGGCTCTATAGCATGAGTACCACTATCATGATAATACTATGTAGCGTCCTCTATATTTTGTTTAAATTTGTGCACTGTATTTTTTTTAGATTCCATCGTGTAGTGTAAGATCTCTAGGCTAGTTTTGTATGTGGAACCCCCTTAATGTTCTATAACACCAATTTAGAATGTGCTCAAGTAGAGAGTGGATCTCTAGAATCTATGACAAATTTATGGTTGAGTAGATTTTCAAGGATTGGTCTCCTATTATGATTAGCCACCTTATTTTTAAATCTCTAAATAGGCTAAACCTTTATAGGTAAATTAAGTGAAATATGTTGTGTATGAATAATGACCTTTGGTTGTATGGTATATTCATATGGAAAACCATGAACTATGACCACTTCATTATCAAAAATATACTTTAAAGATTTGTGTAGTGTAGAAGGTACTACATGAAGTGTCTGAATCCATGGATGTCTTGATAAAAATCAAAAACTCTTACACTAGATACATCTATAAAATTGGTAGCCACATGTGTTAGACTTACCTGTAATGGGAATGTAATATCGCCAATAGAACTTTGAACATGTCCATTGAATCCTTTAAGTTTAGTTGTAGATGGAAGGGTATCCTCATTTATGTATCAAAGATGTGGAGAAGTGTGATAGTGCATATATTAACACTTGAACCATTATCAACCATGACACTTTGGATAGGTTGATGATTAATGTAAGCTTGAATGAATAAATAATGTAAATCATAATCATAATCTATGATCTTATGCTCTGTAAAGGTGATAAATGGTATAAATCGAATTGAAATATGATATGTACCAATTATTATATTCAAGGGATGTTATGATTTGTTTTGACAATGACAGGAAGCTGGTGTAGGATGCATATTATATGTGTAATGCACTTCTAACTTATCTGATATTTATTGACCTTTATGCTTAGGTAATGGGTCACTAAATATACTCATGTCTCTACTCTCATTGTGTTTTGGTTGTGTACTCTCAATAGGTGTACCCACATAAATGATGTTTTAATCTTTCAAAAGTGTATCTTATGCCTCAAATTGATTCATCTATTGGTAATATGCCCTAGTGCTCTATGAAAATTTAAAAAATCATTTTCATCAAATTCTTTTGGAAGAGGTATACTCACATCAACCTATTTTATATGAGGGAGAGATATGATATGAAATTCCAATAATTTTTTTAAGACCTTATAGAGAGCTTATGGTAAATTTATAATATTTCTCCTTGGTGGAGCCAATAACACAATAGGTTGAGTGGGTTCTAAAAATTTATTATGTATTTGGATCACTTTTATTATGATTTGGACTAAAATTGTAAGGTGGCTTGTGCATATTCTTTATATTATAAGTAAAAATTGGGTTGGTCGTATACTTGAGCTTATTCATCACCAATAATTTGACCTCTCTTTCCTTAACTATGTGACATAAATTGTTAAATGAGATAAATATAATGGAATCATGAAAATGGGGGGATGGAACTCTATTTTAATATATATTTTACTTCCTTATATTTCATATGATTCATCATCTTGGATGACATTGTCTTATAACATAATACATAATCTGCCATAGGATCATTGGATACTATTTGAGTTTATAATTTTGAGCATATGAAATATTTTCATGGATCTTGATAAAAAAAATGTGAAAGAAATTTTTTTACAAAGGGTTGAATGCATGAACTAATTAGGATGGTAGATAATAAAACTATCATATAGCATAGTCATTTAAACTTCTAAGAAATAACTTAGTCAATAACATATCATTGGATGCATAATCTAAAATTGTGGCATAAAAGTGGTGTAATAAGTGACTAAGTAGGAATTAAAATATTGATTTTCTATAACCCTTGGATTTCCCCATAGTATATTTTGGTACAACATTTGTATTTATTTTTGTAGAGAAAGGCAAGGAACCCATAGCAATAAAAGTCGTAGAAGTATTAGAATGCTTGAACTCTTAATTTATAAAAGAGTTTGTAAAATCATAGGATGGTCCAAAGGTTGTTCATGAATTTATCATTGAAAATTATTAATAATTTATACTTATTAAGCTATGGTGGTTCATGATTTGTGGGTGGAATCACATCATGGTGCTCAACTTGAGTGTTGTCTTGAGTGTATTGTTCATGGTCTGAATTAGTATCATGTACTCCTATATGTTCAAATTATTCATTGATCTGTGAGGATATACCCTTATTATTATCCATATTATGTGTTGAATCAAAATAAATATGAGTATGCTCAAATGGAATACCACTTGGTATATCACTTATTCTAAGAGATGTAGTAACAAATTTCTTAGATTGCATGAGAAGAAAAATAAAAAAATGAAATATTTCTACTAATAGAGAATATATTAGATTTTGAAAACCCTAGTATATCAATTTATACATTAAAAATGAAGGAAAGAAACCCTAGCAACATGAAGAGTTGGGTTTTTTAAGTGATCTATAGCAAATGGGTTCACCAATATGTTTTATTCTAAATTTGGATTAGACAAATTAAAAGTGATTTAATAGAGCTAAACAATTGGGTAAATCAAGATGCATAAAATATTATAATAGATCACACATTCATTGGTTTTCAAACTTACTATTTCATAAAATATGCTAAAAGTGGAAGTACAAAATATAAATTACTTATTTGGAACTTAGGTCTACAAAACTAAGATAATGAATGTATGAATGATTATATCACTATATAGGGTTACTATGAATTAGGAACAGGGCTTTGATTTATCATCAGATAGGGCCATGCTATATGGACTAAGCCACACTGTGTTATTGTCTATAGGGTATGCCATAGTCATTTATGGTTTTTTCTCTTTGTGATAGATGTATTAGATTTTACTCTTCCTCTATGTCTTGTGTGATTATTTTGATTCCCATGATTTACTGTAGAAGCCATTATGTACCTTATTTTTGACCAAAACCCCATCTCAATGATAAGGAGAATTTAAGAGAAATCAAGGGGGGAAATGGGTTAGCTACTTAATTTTTGCTAGACCTCAACACTACACTATGTTTAATAATGCCTACATACCACTACTCCAAAGAGGTATCAAACTTCATTTAGTTCTCTCATGTTAAGTGGTGTGTTACCAATAATGGTAAAATTTTATATGTTTGTTCAATCCTGGTATGATTAAATGTTTGAACAATTAATTGTGACCTTGGAATGGTATTCAAACCTAGCTCAGAGATCTTTGGGCTATAGGAACTCAAAAGTATGAAGAATAGGTATTTTCCACTCAATGTGAAAATAGATATTTTGGTTTTTTTCAATCATACGAGCCTCTAGTGAATAAAAGGATATAAAATGTGCCTATATAGTGATCATTCTCAAATTACCTATAATGAGATTTGGAAAATATGTGGAATGACCCTTTAGGATGAATTTGAATTTAATAAATTATCCATTAATTAGTAGGAGGACAAAATCATTCTTTTCAGTGTAACTAGCTAGCAAGATAGTCTTAAAGGAGTGGGTTTTTCTAAATCATAGGGACAACTAAAATAGAAATGTGAATCAGTCAAATAGGTAGTTTAGTCTATTTGTGCTAAGAAATATAAACATTTAGAAATCATTAGTTTCTTAGAGGTTTAGGTCATCCACATAGAAGTGAAATAATGGAAGTTTAGAATTGGGGAATTGAGCATAGGTTAGGTATTCACAAGAAATGGTCACAAGTGCATTGTTTTAGCATTAAATGTTAATTTATGCATCTACATAATGTGATCATATCCTGGAAAATAGCATATCCATGTACACAAATGTAAGATAAAGATGTTACCTATACATTTTTAAATAGTATATACAATTGAACAAGGATACTAGGTAGAGGCAAGTATAGCATCTTAATCCTTGTAAAACTCTGTATGTCCTACATAACACTTATGAATACCAGTGAAATATATGTATGATATCAAAAAATATGCCATCTACTATAATGAGATAAATAACAGATTGAAATGGTGTAAACTAACTTGCTAACCATGCTAGGTCTTGATTTTGAATTTTTATAATATTTTGAACTATTTTTTGGTATTTTTGTAGTACTTGATTTCTTTATATTTTTGGAATATTAAAACTAGAAACAAATAAACTAGTACAAAGCATGGTGTTAAAACTAGAAGAAAGGGTAAATTTGAATAATCTTCAACATGTGTTTAATTGAAAATATGTAGTAGAAATGATGACATGGCCATGTATGAGAAATATTCCCCCCTTGCAACATTATAAACCATACAAGAACAAAATAGTATGCAAAAGAAATAATACACATCTTCATTCCATCAAATGCACACTTTTCAAAATATGTAGCATGACTTAAGCAATATAACACATGAAAATTAATATTTTTCATGAATAAATAGTGATTTCCATACTAAAATTGAGTGACATAACTACAAATTGGTAAAATTAATGCTCTGTGTGCATATTTACTGAATTTTGGGTGAAAATGTGTAGAGGAGAAGATCAACCAACTAGGATAGTAGTGGTAGTCAGTTTTGTCTTGTACTAGTCAATTATGTCTTTGATAAAAAAAATGTAATTTTTTCAATGCAGACTATGAAAAGAAAGAGATACATGGCAAAATATGGTAGAAAGGACAATGTTTTAGACTAATCAGATTTGGATGTTTGAAAAAGAATATACAAGAGGCCTAAAATTTAATAAAAGCCAAAGGTTTAAAAGAATTGATCACTCGATTGAATATTCCAGAAAATATAGGAATAAGATGCAATAGTCAAGAAGCTATGTATAATCAAATTTTTACTTTTTTGAATTATTTAAATGTTTTTGAATTTTAGAATACTTGAAAATGCAACAAGCTATTCAATGATCTCATCAAAGTAATAATAAAAACAATATGTGAGAAACGGTAAATGAATTATTTTTGTTGAACGTGTGATAAATGTGTATATATTAGAATAAAAATGTATCATGTGCCTTTGTCGTGATGTTACCAATTATCTTGGATTGAATATTAGTTAAATAAATGTTTTCCTTTTTCTGTTCATAATTTGTTGTTTTTTCTTATCTTAAAATTGTAACCATTGCACTTTCATGCTAAAATGTGACATATCATTATCTTTATCCAATGTTTACTCCATGGATCTCATAAATGATCCACCTAGTTTTGCATTGCATTAATCCAATGTAGGATCAACATGAAATATAACATAACATGTTTTTGATTCAATTGGAACTAGTAGCTCAATGGATCCAATGCATCATTGAGACCCTGTAATGATATTGGATAAGTATCATTTGGATTCACAAAAATATGAAATCTCAACATTAGTATGTTTATTACCATCTATGAGGGTGTTAAAAAACAAAGGTTCTATAAATGATGAATGTTTTTTAGTTAAGTAATTTGAAATCTTACTTGTAACCTTAGCTTGATTTTGAACCTATTTTTGTTAGGAATCATTTCTTAAATATGCTTTCTTGCTTGAATTGAATTTTTTTTTACAACATCTCTTTTAATAATTTATTTTTGTAACTTCTCTTGTTGTAGATTTTGTGACCTTGTTTGTTCTTACTCAATTTATTGTTTTAATAACTTATTTTTTTTCCAATTGTTCCCTTTGTTCCTTATGATTTTCAAAATGTTCCTTTTGTGACCTTGATTTTTCATCTTGTTCTTTTATGTTTGAATCCTTAGCAATGACATTTGTATCATTAGACTTTGTATGCACCTTTTTCTTTTGACCTTACTTTATGAGAAATTATTTATGTAACATTATTTATTTGTCTTGAATTTATTTTTGGATTTTTGATAAATTCTCTTTTAGTAACTTTTACTTTGTGATGCATTCCTTTTATAATTTCTCTTTGTCATCTTATTCCTTTAGTAATCATTTTTTTCTCTAATTTTTCCTTGTGAAATTTTCCCTATTTTGAATAGTCCTTTTGTATTCATATTTGCTCCTTTTACACATTTTGCACTTGTTCTTTAGGATATGCAATTATAATATGAGTGGGTTTATTGATTGAGTTATATATTATAGTATCACCACTGTCAATTATATTTTTAGTTGTCTTTCAAAGTAAAACAACCATCTATGTGATGACCATGCATCATATGATATATAAAATAATATTTTGATCTCCTTAGAGGAGGCGCATAAGGTAATGTAATCAACTTCTTTCAAAGCACTTCTCTTAAAAACTCACTAGAAACTCTTATTACCTTTTACACACTTTTTGAATCAATAATTGTAGATGTATGTTGTTTTTTAGGATCAAGATAACTAGATGAAGATGTATATACATGATTAGCACTAGCATGCTCTAATTTATCTACGTACGTGATATTTTGTTCCAATGATGTGATCCTTGAACTAAAATGTTGATTTTGATTTTGAAACTCTTTTATTAAACTTTATCATAAGTGATAAATTGATTTTGAAGGGATCCACAAGCACAAACCCTAGGTACTTCTAGTCTAATAGGTATTCAAACACCTTTAAGAGGAGATGTGGGAATTGGATGAGGTTAAGTAAGGACATGTTGACTAACTTAATTTGGCACTATAAAATGTTCAACTTATCTTTTACAAGTGACAACATGGACATGGTAAGAGGGAAATTAGATATCACCATATTGAAGGTTAATAGGAAGCCTTATAACATCTTGAATATAGAATTGTTCTCATTCCCATGTTATACTTGATTTTAAAAAATTTTGTATTTATGGGACTTTTGTTTCAACATGTTAGTTAGTTTGTTCTAGAAAATTTTGATGTAAAACTTATTCATTCAATATAGCCATAAATTATTTAAACAAGTAATATAAAAATGAAATATAAGCCCCTAAAAGGAAAGATTCTTGGAAAATAGATTATAAACAAAACATGAAATGGAATGCTAGAAAAATAAGGATTTTTTTGATATGGAAAATTATTAAATACCCCTAAAATCCAAGGTTGAAAGAATGTGCTTTCAAAGTCAAATATCATATTTGAGGTTAAAATAATGTGCTTTCAGTGTCAGTTGTTATATCTAGGGTCAAAATCAAGTTATTTTAGTGTTAGCTTTAGATCCAATGTCGAAAGAATTTTTTTTTAGTTTCATAAATTCAAGAGTTTGTCTAAAACCCTAAGGGGAAAAAATTAAAACCCAAGAAGGTTATAACCCTAATGGAAACTTAGGGCTTATAAAATTTAAAACAATAAATTTGTTTGCCAATATGTTTAATCAAAATTTGAATTAATGTGGTAAATAACCCTAATTAAGATAAAAAAATTTAGAATATATCATAATGTTATAAATAAACTTTTGTCAAATAGAATGAAAGTAAATAGATAAATTTGGCAATGTGAAACTATTGGAAGAAGACAAGCTATGTGATTGAAAGATGAACTTAGTTGTTTCTACCCTAAATCTAACTATGTTGACTAACAAACAACTAATATAAAGAAGTAAGAGTGGGATATGAAACTACTCAAAAACTAAAGTTGAAACAAGAAAGGATTGAGACTACATACTAGGATAGAACATACTAACATTTTCTCCCCTATTAGTCAATTTTGTATTTATATAAAAATAGAAAATTGAATACATGATCACATGTGAAAATTGTAATTAGATATGTATGTGCATATTTAACCTTCAGGAGGGTGTGTAAACCTATAAATTATTTTGTCAAGGTTGGAACCCTAATATGACATGCAATGATATTTTAAAAAAATGGAGTGTAATTGGTTGAGTTGACCCCAATCACCCCTATGATGACTGAATGCTACTTATGTATCCAATGATCCAAAGAGGTAATCAAGCTCATATAGTCCTCCTACTTAGAGTGCTTTTTGCAGTTATGCTCCCTTGAATATATGAATGAATCTAGGAATAGATTGAATACTTGATCATGATTTTCTCTAGGTTGAATAAAATAGGCTTGTGACTTTGATGAGGACTAATTTTAGTGATGAAAATCAAAATTGGGAAGAGTAGGGAACTTTTGATTAATGTGCACTTCTTTAAATAAGTTTTTATATTAAAATTTCCAAGTGAAACAAAGAGTTTTTTATAATAATTCAAAAGGGGAAATCACACATTGGGAATCTAAAAAAAACTAAAGATAAAGATAAGAAAGGGCTAAAATTTAAAAACTGGCCATTAGAAGACCATAGAACAAGATCAACCCATAGGGAAAAGACCTACTACCACTATTATTTCTATTGGTTGATTCTCTTATATAGGGAAAAGTATCAAACTTTGGATCTAGATTTGTCTGAAGAAATGTTTAATGGTGTTTTTATTAATTAGAAAACTTATATAAAAACAAATAATGGTTTTAAATATAAATAGGTCCCTATAGGTGTATAAGGTAGGATGAGGTGGTAAAATAGGTACAGATTATGTGCACAAACTAATTTAAGTGATAAAATGCCAAAATTGATATAATTAGTATACATATCTTAGATAAATCTATGTAAAATATATCAATAAATATCATTCTCAAGATGGTCACAATTCAATACAATAAATATCTCGAAAATGATATCTATCAATATATTTTACATAGATTTATCTAGGATATATATGCTAGTATAAATACATTTGTATTAACTAATATTTAATGAGTAATTATATATCTAAAAATAATATTAAAAAAATTGAGAAGTTTTATATTTCACATTTTATAATATAAATAAAATACATTATTTTTAAATTATAATAAAATTTATTAATTAACCTAATTAATTTGGAAGTAAAATAACCTAACTTTAAACCCTCATCTTTAATTAAATTAAAAATGTGCTTATCTTTATTAACAAATTCTTTTAATTTACATTTGTGATAACATTTTTTCTTGATAAATCTTCTAATACCTTTTATACTTAAAAAGTAATAATAATAATAATCAATAATATATTTATATATGTAAGCGTTATTTACAATATTAAAATGAATGAAAAAAATATAAGTACATTCTCATATTCTATTAGTAGTTAAACCTTTCGTTTAGTGAACTACTAATTTGGTAAGTAAATATAAAATAATTTAATCCAAAATTTTAAAAATCAATAAATAGATAATTAACTCTAATAATTTTATTGAAATTCATTATATATATATAAAAATTATAAAAAATAATAATATATAAATAATTCTAATAGAAAAACTCTTGAAACTCATTAAAAGTTATTAATATATAATAATTATAATATATAAATAATTATAATAAAAAGTAATCAATTAATAATTTAAAAATATAACTATAAAACCATAAAAGTACCCAAGGCAACCCAGAAATAAAATCAAAATAGATGAAATCATCTTTTATAATTTATATAAAAAATTGATTATTCCTCTTTAAAAAGAGTGATTGTTAGTATTCAATATTTACGGTCTAATTTTCATGCCACACACACACACACACACAGTTCAAACTTTTTAAAAATATCGGTAAAATCAAAATATTAAGACAATGGAAAAACTAAACATAAAGTACAATATAGAGATATTGTGCTTAGTCTGGCATTAAGAAGCAAGCTCTACAACCATACCATAAATTTATATTGCCCCAACCCTTACAATATTATCATTTCAAAAACTAAATATGTGTCAATGCTTTTAGAATTGTGAAGTATATATGTCAAAATTTTGAATTGAAAATTGGTAAATGGTTTGGTATTATCTAAAAAGTTGGTTTCTAATTAATTATTAATTACACTTTTTCACATCTCCTTATATTAAATTATTATATTTATTAAGTTGGTTTCCAATTAATTAATTTCCAACCCAATCACACCATTACACCCTTTCACCCTACTCCCCTTGTCCCCCACCCCTCCTGAATGTCACTGTAGAGAACACCTATTGGTGTAACCAAGTATTCATGACTAGACTCAGGTTACTACAAATATATCAAGTATGGAAAAGTATGAAACTTTGGATCTAAGTTTGTCTAAATAAATGCCTAAGTGTATTTTTAGTAATTAGAACAATTTTATGAGTGATATATGACCATTTTGAAGTGAAATTGGTCCTCATAGGTGCTTAGTCTAGAGTACATTGAAAAAGGGACAAAAGTAATATAATTGAGTATTCATAACTAGATTTAAGTTACTAAATGTGTATCAGGTCTACCTCGACTTCTTGAATTTTCAGTCATATGAAGGTCACAACCTTATAAATTCATAAAAACTAGGGGGTGAAATTAAGCCATAATGAAGTCCTTAGATCTATTAAGTTATTTCTCCCATTTCATATTCAAATATGTCATCCATTGCAAAAACAAAATCTAAAGTTGGTCATTACATATTTAAAATAAAACAAGTAATATATACATGATCATTGAACAAAATAAACCATAAACCAAGACACATGGCCTTTCAACTAAGTCATGAGATTCATAAAGTTTTGAAATGAAAAAATATCAAAAATGGTTTATAATGGATCCCACAAAATTTATTATGACTACTTTGGTTGTTGTGATTATGGTGGTAGATGGCTACTATGTGTCTCATTTCTCACTATTTATATTTTCACATAATATACTAAATTCATAATTTAACAAGTCCACAGGAAGAATCAAAATGAACATTAGATTCTCTATACTCCATGACCATTATACTCTCTATACTCCATGACCATGAGACCATGGGATAATAACACATCAACATAGAATTTATCTATCACTCATATGTCCACCTATTAGAGGTGCTCAATATCTAATGAGTAGTCATACATCGCCTACTCCCTACCACTCAAGCTTAAAACATAAATTATAGAAATAGCTTCAAACATGGTACATTCACTTCAGAGTCATTTTTGTTTACTATTCCTTATTTCTTCTTAAGTTGACAAATTGGCTCTTTGCATAAATGGCACTACATAATCTTGATCTATAAATTATTTATTATGCACAACTATATTCAAAATCTAAGTTCAATTTTTCCTCAATATTGCATACATGTATATCAGGTCTACCACAACTTCCTCTTAAATAAAATTTTAAGGCTAACTAGTTTGACTGAGTAATTTATACATTTGTATGGATAATGAAGTTCCTTCTTAGATGTCCTTGCAATATGAAAATATAGAGTATACTTATAAAAATTAATTTTCAATGACTTCATGTTTTACAGACATATATCTCAAGGTTTGCAAATATTTAACAACTTTTTATGATCTCCATTTCATCATCAAAAATGTGTATTAGGAAGACACTAACATAATTATAGCAATGGTTGTTAAATTTTATTTTAAACATTCCATTTGCATTTGCTTTAACATATCCAAATACTCTTAAACAATCCCATTTTATATATATTCAACATTGTATTCCATGCAAGGCATATTTCCAAAAGAAATTATCTTTGCTTTTGTGATTTTGTGAACATAAATAGTTTTGGAAAATCTCTTGTTCCTATGTGTGGCTGGATTTTCCTCAACAAACTTATATTTTATATGGGTCAATAATGCCACTTGTCCTTATTATGGTAATTACAGTGTGATGGGTTATAAGCCATTCTACCAATTAAAAAGTTTCACAATGCAGAGATAATGGAAAAATCTATCCAAATACTAATTTACCTGTGAACTTGTAGATCCTCTGAGACTGACCTAACACAAGAAACTAAATAAAAATCAAACTAGAGCATGTAGAGACATCATGGTTGTTGTTCAATGTCTTAGAATAGAATCAAGTTATTAAATGGTTTAGTGAAAAATAGTCTCATTTTATGCCTTTTATAGGAAATACCAGTATACAAGTTATCTTAACCTCTAAAGAGATACTTGAAAATTTTAGTACTATCTCTCCTATAGTAAGTTCCTACTAATGTTTACAACTTAGTTGTGATTATTCAAAAAGATTAAAATAAAATAGTCATCATTACTTTTATATTAATAAACTTTAACTATTTAATGCTCATTAAAAAATCAATGTTTTAAGTTTATTAAATTATGAATAATATATTTAAATTCCATGAATCATATGCCTACTTTGATATTTGATATATTTATTGAAAAATAAATTGAATTCTTATAATCCTAGTATAAACTCAAGATTATAAAAATTCATGTTGTTCTCAATTGAAAATGTTGTCAGTTAAATGACATAGGTTAAAATAATTTTCACAACATTCACCAATTTTCAAAGCTTTACTAACTACTAATAAAATAACAATGGTTTATATGATCACTAAATAATAGAATAAAATTCACATTCTAACATCTATTTATTAAGTAATTAATTAAAAAAATAGCATGTGTTCAAATATGATATAAATTAATGAATCAAATATTAAAATTAACCTTAAAAAATGATATATACCAAATTTAAATCATAAATAGGATTTAGTTCAACAATTGGTCTCCTAACAATTTTATTCAAATGTTGTCTTTACAAGAACACACAAAAGGAAAGCAAATCTCAAAGAGATTTTGCTAATTGAAATTATCTTAACATGAAAGTAATGAAAATCTAAGAAAATTTTCCTTGTTACATAATTTGTCTATCCAAATATATCCTTTTATTTTTCAAAATAATAAATCAAATTCTCCTATAACCAAAGTGTTTTAATCTTTATGCATCATCACTAGTCCTGAATAACACTCGGTTACTTAAGCCCCTTATTTCTAGCAACTAAAATCCTAGGATCCTCCTACCATTTTTACCAATTGATAAATGACCACATTTTTTAGAACACTTATGAATATAAGTTATGTCTACCAATAAAAATTCCAAGTCCTCTCTCTACTCCTTGAAGGCCCATTTTGATCTCTAAGAATGTTTGTGTAGTCTCCTAATAATAAATGTGCATGTTCCAAATTTTTAGCTGGAGAAATGATATAACCATCTATCTAGTAATCTTGGATCCATTGCCAATGGGTGACTTTAGATTTCATTGTATTTAATATCTTTTAAAACATGCCCTTGAATATTTCTTGGGTTATCTACTTTCCATTTTTATCTAATAAATTAGGGATTAGAAACAAAGAAACTAACTATAGGGTTTTGAATGTAAAATTACTTGAGTGTCTCAATCATTTATTTAGATCTTATTCTTACTCCCTTTAATCCCATTTTAAAATGACTCACATAGTTTATAACCATATCTAATTCAAATTTTATGAATTTCACTAGAGTTCTCTTAGTTTGGGCTACATCAATAACTTCAATCATCTTCTTGAATTCCAATAATTTGCTCATATTTCCTTCTAATATTTTCTATACTGAACTAACTTAAGACAAATAATCTTGAATATTTATAAAAAACTAAGAACAAATCAACTATCTTAAGTTGCATTTCAAAAAATAATTTTCATATAACCTTCTTGATATCAATTAAGTCTTTCAAGCTTCCTTTAATTTGTGTCAACTCTTATTATAAATCAACAATATTTTTATTTTGCTACTCATAATCCTTTGAACTCTATCAGCAGCCATGCCATTAAATGTTTTAAGCATGGAGAGGGTTGGTGTATTTTTTATTTTAGCCATATTTTCAAAAAAAAAATGTGTGTAGTTATAACTTATTCATTCCCTCTCTTCCTTTTACTCTTTATGATTGAATTTATCTTTTTTATTCTCATATTTGAGTTTTAACTCTAGTTATTCAATAATAACCATGTCTAATTCTCCCTTCTCCTTCATTTAAATTCAAATATGTACCTCCAATTTTTATAATAAGGTCTGAGAAGACCTACCTAAACACTTTGGAGATCAATTATATCCCTAATTACATTGTTAGGAACATTGGCTAATGAGACAAGCTATGGGAATAATTTAGATAAACTAGGAGAAACATTATGAAGTTTTACCATCAAAATAGTGAGATGGGACACAATAAACTAAATCAATAAAATTAATAACATGAAGTGGAGTTGACACAATTGCATTTGAACTAGAAGGGGCAATAGTAAATGTGGCAGGGGAAATAACTTCATCAACAATTTGAATGACTTATTTTTTAAAATTTTGTGATAGTAGAACATTTTTTAACACATTACCAAATGGTAAATCATCAAAAATCTACACAAACACTTGAGACATTTGAAGGGAAACAAGGGACACATGACTTATCTCTAAATTAGTTCCATAATTGAAGCACTCAGTCATATTGGTAACTTTAATTGTTGGAATAAGCCCAAATTCTTTCAATTTTAGTTTATTTGCTTCCCTTAAATATTTTTCATAACTATAATTTCCAACCTCAACCAACCTAATTATGGATTCTTAGTTTTCATAAACATATATGAAAATATCATGCTCCAAATGGGGCTAGTATTTGTAAATATTGTTGGCCTTGTGCCTTATTGAGTCCATATAATTTTTAATTCTTCTAAGAGGATTCCAAGGCCAATATTCATATTTATTAAACCCTAATTTTCCCCCTCTTATCTTTCACATAAAAAAATGTTGAAAATAATATTTTCCAAAAACATTGGTTACATGAGTATCATGGCCTAATTCTTTTATTTTAAAAGCTACGGTTATCACTCCACTTAATCAAATCTTCATATATTATGTGTTTTTTCTATTATTATTTAATCCACTCTTTCAAATATATGAATATAGGTTTAGGTAACCTCAAAATTTTCCTTATGGAAAATCTAGCCATATCTTGGACAATCCTACAACTTGAGGAATAAACTTTACCATTCTTGATTTCATAGTAATGGCATACATCCCTAATTAATTACCTACAAGGGAAGCACCTTTGGTTTTGTAAATGATTTGTTTAGGTATATGTTTATAATCTTCTAGGTTTGTTCTTCCTCTTCATATAAGTTTTCAATATCATTATATGTCTTCAAGAACTAGTATAAATCATTGTAGTTTTTTCTACTACACATGTCAGGTACAAAAATAGTATCCCTTAGTTCTCTTCCTAGAACTAAAATAAATTGGATGACATTTCAAAATGAGGTAATTAACTCAATAATTAAATATAGAGGCTCCTATGTCAACTTTTATTCATGTTTTGGAGTTGCTTGCTTGGTTAGCTTACAATGATTTTTCAAAGTTAAACCAAAGTTACACTTTCAATGCTCATTTATTTTTTATCACCTTTCAAAATTTTAAAAAATCATCTCATCTTTTATAATAATCTCTTATTTCACCCAATAAAGACAATAAATCAATAAAAATATTAAATAAATAGTCATAAATCACTAGGAGGAAATTAAAAAAAAGATGGTGGAAACTAATTCGACATTGAATACACATTTTTCGAGAGAAGAAATATAGTGTAAAATTTTATATGTGATAACCCTTATAAGTTTTGGTTGAACATGATGGTGACATGGATCTATCATATGATAGGCACTTGAGATATATTGTTTATTTAAGTCCTTTTGAATTCGTACCAAGTAAATAATGAGATAGAAAGTGTATACACATAATATTTTAAAAAACTTTATCATTTACTGATGCTTTCTCTCTTGTAAGAACCTATTGAGTTTTGATCTCTCTGAGTGCATGCCTTAAATGGTACATTGGAAAAGGGGTGGGAAGACCATTGGTGCTTCACAATATTTTTGGTTAACTCTATCATTACCTAAACCTATTATAAATCCCACTTATCTAACTCCCCAAGCAAACAAATCCCATTTATCCATTTCCATAATCATTTCTCATTTCAAATAGACCCTAAGTAATAAAACACCCTCTTTTCCTACTTAGTCAACTAGGTCAACCCTATAATAAAATTTAAAGCACATATTATAGAATTAAGTCGGCTTGGTCAGCTTCATTCGAGGCCTAATTATAACTTTTACTTAAATTTGGGTCACGTTGGCCAACCTTGTTGGCTGAAATTATGAAAGGGTTAGGACTTATCCATTTCTATAAATACAAGGCTCATTTTAATCCAATATAGAGAAACATTCATTTTTACATTATTATAGCTCACAATTCTACTAGATCTAAATTTGAAGGAGTCATTGCTTAGAGTTTACCTTGGAGGGAAGATAGTTTGTCTTGTGGGAATTCTCAGATGCAAAGTAGGAGAATTTTAGACTAGAGATGATTTCTATAGTGTGATCCTTATAAATCCATAACAACCTCTTTAAAATCACCATTGGCCAAGGGAGAGATTGAAACTTGACACGTTCACCCAAAATTAAGTATCTCTAACTTTTGCTATTTCATTTGATAGATAGATAGTTTACAAAGTAATAGGTTTGAATATTTAACTCCTTGCATAGATTACCTCTATAATTAAACCTAGTATAGAAATAAAATCTTCTTTGATTTCCATATTCCAACTTAGGTGATATATCCCCCCATTTGCCTACCATGATCCCTTGATTATTTGTTTGTGTTAAACCATCCCCCTTTGTGCCACAAGATTTGTTGAGTACTAGATTAGTTTTATTTCATGTATTAAAAGACATAACTAGGGTTATTTCATAATGTTATTTAACTATAGGCTTTGAAAACCTCTCCTTTAGTGTTATGTGATAAGAGATCCCTAAGTTAGGTTTAGTAGATCCAATTTGGTCATTCCCTTGATATAAAAAGTATCACAATAGATGTTATTTGATTACCTTCTCTAGTCTTGGATTTATTAAGTAGGATAAGTTGTAGATATATCTTAATTTTTTACATACATTCTGGTGAACCTGACATGAACCTAACCCTTGTATTTTTATTTTTTTATTTCCAATCAAGTAGGTTTTGTTAATCAGCCTATCTTTAACCTCTATTTGTAGATCTAGGATTTATAGTTTACTAGGTCATGCTTGTTGACCTAGTTTTGTCTTTTATTTTTAGGTTTTTATCCATAGTCAACTAGGTCACATTGGTTGACCTAGTCATTTTCTCTATTTATAGATCCAAGATTTACAGTCAATTAGGTCATGCTAGTTGACCTAGTTTCATTTTTTAATTACATATTTATTTTTACAGTCAATTAGGTCATAATAGTCAACCTAGTCATTTTCTCTATTTGTAAATCTAAGGTCTACAATTGACTGGGTCACACTAGTCAACCCAATTTTATCCTTTACTTGAAGGGCTTCATTTTGATAAACAAGGTCACTCTGGTTGACCTAGTTATTTTCATTATTTTCTAAATTTTCACTTATATTCAACTAATCAATTTGGTCAACCCAGTTCATTTCTATAATATTTATTTTTTGGTTTTCAGCTAACTAGGTCATGTCGGGCAACCTAGCCTTTTTTTACCATTTTTTATTTCTAGCTTTCTACAAAATAAGTTGACCCAGTTGACCCTATTTAACCTCTGTGTTTTTCATATATTTTCTTCTATAGGACTCAATCAGGTCTAGATAATATAATTAACATTTATATCTTCAACACTTTTAGTCAACCAACTAAGTTGACATGGTCAACATAGTTATATTATTTAGTTTCATTCTAAATAAGCTTTGTGCTTCAATTTTTGTCAATTAACTTAATTTATCTTGTTTGTTTAGTAAAATTAATCATTATTTCAAATTTCAACCCTATTTTACAAGTTTTTAAGTTTTATAAAATGGTATCACATTACTAACTAAGTTGACTTGGCTAACTTAGTTCTCTGTCTGTATACTCTGCCAAAAAAATTAAGTTAACTTGGCTGATTGTGTGTATTTTGGCTTATTTTCACAACAAATTAGATCATCTTTCCTGACTTTATTATATTCTATTTTCCAACTATATCATCCTAGATGACCTTATTCTATGTGTTTTACTCAACATAAGTAATGTAATTCAGTTTACTTTCCTAATAATTAATCTCACTTTTGTTTTGAAAAGAGTTGATTGCTTTTTTATTTACTTTCTAAAATTGCAAACTAGTTTTCGACACTTGATTTTCACCTTTATTTTCATTTTGTCTTGATTTCCCTAGAAACTATGTACTGACAGTTTTAAAACTAATCAACTATTATCATGAATGGCTATGTGATACTCTATTTATGGTCCTTGCCAATCATTTATAGATATTTTAGAATGATGGGCTTTCCCTAATACTCATAGCCATAGTACAAAGTTAAACACGGTCTTTAGTTTCCATGCACCTCATGATATTTTATAAATACCTAGGAACATTAAGAATATAACATCTATTTGATCTTATGGTGCATCAGTTAGTGGTTAGTGATGAGAAGTTACTTCGAGATTAGCCTTAAAATTAAGTTTAGTGGGCTATGGGAATGGTACTTCCTCCATAGTCAATGCTCTAAAACATTGGGTTGTCATTATCCAATGGAAAAGAAAGTATCTTTGGGAGCCTACAAATTAGTCAAAATATTTTAGTACAACTTCCTAATCTTATTTTTAGATAATTAGTTAGTATTAGTATTTATAAAATTATATTTTTAGCTTATTGATTACTATTCTCTATTGTATTATAAATTGTATTGACCAATATTGAATATAGTTCTATGTTATGTGTTTCAACTAGATTGGTCAACATCGACATAGTTGATTGTGTGTGAATAGACTAAGTCAACTAGGCTTAATTCAATCTCCTTATTCTATCCAAACTACTATTAAAACTTTTATAAATTCAACTAAGTCGACTAGCTTAACGTATTATATCTTTATCTTTTCTTGCCTATACAACTAAGTCAACCAACTTGGCTTAGTAGGTTTTCAAAAAAAAATGTATTTTCTTGATTGTATAACTAAGTCAACTAGCTCAGCTTAGTTTGCTTTCAAAAACTCTATATTTTATTGATTATAAAACTAAGTCAACCAACTTGACTTGGTAGGCTATCAAATATCTTAGTTTTTTGTTTTCCCACTAGGTTGACCAACTCAACCCAGTAGGTCTCCAAATTGTTAATATTTTTTGAGACAACCAACTTGACCTAGTAGGCTATCAAATATTTATCTTTTTCTTATCTGCCCAACTAGGTCAACTAGCTCAACCTAATAGGTTTCCAAACTATTAATTTTCTTGGTCTATCTAACTTGGTTGACTAAATCAACCTAGTAGGTTTCCAAACTATTACTTTTTCCTGCCTACCAAACTAAGTTGACTAGATCAACCCAATAGGTTTCAAGGTTACTAATTTTATCTTTACCTTTCACCATGCAATACATTTCTTATGAAACTAAACACCAAAATAAAAATGATATGATGAATCTAACTAACCCCACTAAACATCCTCATTCTCACCTTCCTTATACTTTTGTAGAAAATATAGATGTAAGAAATGTTCATAACATGTTAGAAGATAATATGTTCCACTTATTTACTAATGCTCTTGATCCTAAATTGTAATATTATGTTAGGACTCTCTCTCCAAAATCTTTAAAATAAGCCCTTAACCAAGCCAAACATCAATATTTCCTCATAAGACAATTTGAGCCCTCCCATCCTCTTGCCAGAACTCAAATTCTTATGAAATATAAAAATTGACATGCTACCAATTATGGTGTTATGGATACCTATGATTTCCTTATACACTATTCATACTATCATCCCAAGTGGTTCAAATTATGCTACTATTTCACAAGCACTTTCAAACAACACTTTACCAAAACTTAGTTCTACATTTCCCCAAGTAAATAATGTATATTCTCACAAATCTATTTCCATCATGGAAATTTGAAAGTGTCTTCCTAGGCCTTCACCACAAGACCTTGACCCTACTCACCCTACCAAACCTTGGTATGATCCACACAAATTTTGTTGGTACCTTGCAATATAGGGTCATTTTCATTAGACTTGTCACCAATTAAGAAACTTTTCTCTTGAATATCTTCTCAGTCCTAATTTTCAACACGAAACTCTAATTTTTGAGAATCAACAATCTTATGAAGTGGAAACCAAGGTTAAAAAAACCAAAACTATACATGATGCATTTAATCAGGCTAATGTTTATGTCACTATTTACAAGATTATTCTTCTCAATCATCCATCAAGTACTACTCAACCTCCCACTACCAACACTGTTGAAACTTTTGTCAATCCTAATTCTCTCACCAATGATGAGAATGTTGTCAACATGAATAATGTGAGAAGAGTAGTTTCTTATATCATTCCTTATCCAAATTATAACTATACCAACTTCCCAACTTTTTGTATTGTCTAAGATTCTTACCCATTTCATTTTATATAACTTGGGCATATGACAATAATTTTAATAAATCTAACAACACAACCTACTCCATCCACTATCCCACATGTTTATAATCAAATGACACATTTGGATACCCATTCACTTTCCATTGATATAACTTTTATCCCTCACTTATCATCAAATTCTCAATATAAATTACCTAAAACTCCAAATCAACCCACTTATTGGATTTATCCACCACCTCGAAAATATTGAAAAGAACTTAGCATCAACCTAACCACGACACTAAAAACATTACCTAATTAAACCCACTTGAACACACTTGGTATAACCATGTCATTTAAACCTCAATCAACTACTCCTTATCAAAATCAATTTATATGCACTTATGTCTCTCCTTCAACATATTTCCTTCACCATTACACACATCTATCTGATACATCTCTAATTGGATATGATGAATGGGATCCTATAACATAACTTTCTAATCTCCCATCTCAAATTCCTTTTCTAGAACTCGTGAGGACTTATCCTCATTATCATAATCATCTAATTCAACACTTATTTGAAATTAACATCCCTGGATCTTCACTTATGGGTTAAGAAACCACTTTATCTAGATCTAAAGCTAGTATTTTTCAATAATGCAAAGAAATGTCTATACACATTGATGAAACTATAAAAACTTCTCTCTCACTCAAATTTCTCATCACTTCAATGATTCCTGAATAAATATCAATTTGTGTGGATAATCCTCCATTATTTATCAGTGTCCAAATTGGTGATATATAAGTCAAGAATGCTTTGATTTATGAAGGTTCTGTCACTTGTGTTGTCTCCCTTAACTTTATTGAAAAACTTGGGTAATCTAAATGCAATATTAATCTACCCAAATTACATGTCAAGGCTATGATTGATGAAAAATTCCTCCTCTAGGGTGTGTTTGGATTCCTATCATAGTTCTTCCTATCACTATTTTTATTAAAAGTATAATCTTACATTTCCCATTATCATATAGCATCTTACTCGGTCAACCTTTGACACACCACATGAGAGATATAGCCTTGTCAACATGCCAATGTGTCAAGTTCCCTCATAATGATGTTATTTATAATATTTTAGGAGACATGAACCCTTGAAATTTTGAACAATTCTAGGAACATGGTGTTTCCAAAATACCCACCCTTGAACCTTTATCTAGAATTCTTTTTCATGGATGTCAATGATTTAATTATCCCTTAAACTCTACTAGAGGTTATAATGGCCACCTCAAACTTATGGGTAATATAACACCTAATTTATTAGACTTTATATATGATGAACCTAATGAGATAAATTTGAAAATTAAAACTTTAGATCTTCCTTCATACATAATTAATCAATTACCCCCTTCTTTATCACCTTGATCTCGTAAAAAACCAATTGATGAAATTCCTATTACCATAACAAGGACTCAATAATCCATTCCTCCTGTTTCTTCGACTCATAATATCATCGATGCTTTTACTATATATCTTCATATTCTTGATTATTATGATGTATATTCATTAGATGATCCATTTTTAGTTGGTTTTACTCAAGCTAAAAATACATAAAAATAATTATTGAACTTATTTATAGTACCCTTTTCATAGTATTAGTTCTATTGATGTAGTTCCTTCTCCTTCTATTTCACTTGACATTATATCTTCCTCACTTGATGTTCATAGGTATGATATGAAGCACACATACACTAATTATCATCTAGTCACTTTTGAGCCTATTTATATTATGCTTCTTGATATTTCTATGTTAGGACCATATCGGTTCACTAGATTTTTATCCTTCGAGCATGCTCCCTCCAAGATGTTGGATACACTATGCCAACCCACATTGAGATCTTCTCTTAGCTGTTGAGCCTATTATATATTATATTTGATTTGTCTTACTGATGGTGATGGCATATTACCTTTGCCTAAGCTTATTCCTATACTTACATGATGGTCATATGAGCCATATTATGAGTTCCATAAGGTTGTTGGTCATTAGGCCAAGGATTGTTGAGCACATCAAATATTCCTAACACAAAACATGCTTCAAGTTCTACTCCTAATACAAATGGGAGAACTATAATTCATATAATCCTATAGGCATTTATTATTTTCATGGCATGAACATGCATTCCTCCATTCATTGCCTACAAATTTGGTAGTACATTAATGCACTTAATCTAGAGAAGACATAGACTAATGATAAAACTCTACTTCCTCCTAAGATACTTCCAGAGTATATCCCTAAACATGGGAAGATATATTACCTTTGGAATCAATGTGATACACATCATGTAGATAGGTTTAGAGCCCTATAGCAACAATTTCATGATTTTCCATAGCCTACACCATCACCTTCTTAGTGGTGTATCTAGGGTCATTCACAGGTAAAGGCTAGACCTTCCACACCCCCTACATCATCCCATAGATTGAAAATTTTTAGTTAGATTGTAGAACCAGTCCCTCGCATTAATTATATTTTATAGGAGATTCCATATACACTTTTTTCTTCTTCTATCATACCTAATTTCTCCATAGAGATAGTGTTGTTGGGGGATCAAACCAACAATAGATTACAATTGTGACAGCGATAAACACGGAATTAAATCAGATTGACAAGTAATTAGAATGATAATAGCAAGAACAAGAGATACAAGAAAACACCCTAAAAACTTGTATTAACAAACTCTTTACAAAAGGAATATAATTGAAGAAAGCTTCTTTCTTCCACACCTCTCCTAGATGTATAGATCTCTCAATAGATCTCTATTCCTCAAGAGCTATCTCTCTCAAGAACAACCAATTCCAACAGAACTAGATTGATTCAATTATGTACTATTCTTTACACACAATGAATTCTTCTACAATTCAACTACTACCATACAATAAGCTAGGAAGATCTAATTCTTCATATAGAATTAGGAGACTTGAGCATGTACTTCCAACAAACAGTTAAACCACATAAACAAGGGATCTAAAAATAGTAATGCTAATAATAGAGACGCAAGCTTGAGTCTACAACTCAAACTTATCATGCAAACACTCGCTTCTATCCATGAAAATAGCTTTCTGGACACGCAGGTAACCGACGTCGGTTCCTGTTGCTTGTCTGTGACCATCGTCAGTCAATCCTCTGCCGACGTCAGTGTTTTTGCAACTGTCTGTGACCGGCATCGGTCACTCCTGACCGACCCCGGTGTCTGTGTAGACCCGAACCTGATAATGAATGCTCCTTGGTAAAGTTTTTAGCTCCACACCCTAACAATCTCCCACTTGGAGATAAACAGCTGCACCAGTACCTGTACAGCAACATCTTCTAGCTCCACCATCTTCAACTCAATCATGAAGGCCAATAGAAGTTGAATGGAGATTCAACTTCTCCTTTGTAACTGGCTTTGTTAGCATATCAGCAGGATTCCTATCTGTATGGATCTTCTCCAGCTTCAACTCACCATCTTCCAATACCTGTCGTATGAAGTGATACCTTAGCTGTATGTGCTTTGTTCTTGAATGAAAGGCTGAATTCTTAGCCAAATGGATTGCACTCTGACTGTCACTATACAATCTGCAACTCTCATGCTCCCTACCAAGCTCATCCATGAACCGTGTCATCCATATCATTTCCTTGCTAGCTTCTATGGCTGCAATATACTCTGCTTCTATAGTTGACAAGGCAACAACCTTCTGCAACTTAGATATCCAGCTAACCGTTGTTCCACCTACAGTAAATACATAACCTGTAGTGCTCCTCCTACCATCCAAATCACCTGCCATATCTGAATCTACATAGCCATGTAGAGAAGTATCTGAACCTCCATAGCATAAGTGCCTACTGCTGGTTCCTCTCAGATATCTAAGGATCCACTGAACTGCTTTCCAATGTTCCTTACCTGGATTGGCCATATACTTACTTACAACTCCCACTGCTTGGGCAATATCTGGTCTAGTACACACCATTGCATACATCAAACTCCCTACTACAGAAGAATATGGAACCTTACTCATGTACTCTACCTCATCATATGAATTAGGACATTGTTCTTTACTCAACTTAAAATGTCCAGCCAAAGGTGTGCTTACCGGTTTAGCATCCTGCATATTGAACCATTTCAACACCTTGTCCACATAATCTTCTTGAGACAATATCAACCTGTGATTTTTCCTGTCTCTCTTAATGCTCATGCCAAGGATTTTCTTTGCTGCTCCCAAATCCTTCATAGCAAACGTTTGAGCTAATTTTACCTTAAGCTCTGAGATATCCTGCATATGTGATCCTGCAACCAGCATGTCATCTACATACAACAATAGAATAATATATCTACCATTATCAAATCTCTTGAAATACACACAATGGTCTGATTGACACCTACTGTAGCCATGCTCAGTCATAAACCTGTCAAATTTTAAGTACCATTGCCTAGGAGCTTGCTTGAGGCCATACAAGCTTTTCTTCAACCTGCACACAAACTTCTCCTTACCCTTGACCTCGAATCCTTCTGGTTGTTCCATATATATTTCCTCATCCAACTCTCCATGAAGAAACGTTGTCTTAACATCTAGCTGCTCAAGATGCAAATCCTCAAAAGCAACCAAAGACAAAACAACCCTTATTGAAGTCATTTTAACAACAGGAGAAAAAATCTCACCAAATTCAATACCTGGCTTTTGTGCAAATCCTTTTACCACTAATCTGGCCTTGTATCTCATCTATCCATTCTCACCTTCCTTCAACCTGTAGGTCCATCTGTTCTTAAGTCTTCTCTTACCAGCTGGCAATTCAACCAAATCCCATGTTTGGTTCTCTCTTAAGGACTCAAACTCCTCAACCATGCCACGCTCCCACTCACTCTTGGACTCCACCTATATTGCTTCTTCAAAACTCTCTGGTTCTCCACCATTGGTTAGCAATAAATAAAATAAAGAAGGAGAATATCTAATTGGAGGCTTACTCACCCTTTCTGACCTCCTGATGGGTGTCTGAGACTCATCCACAACACGCTGTCCACCCAAATTCTCTGACAGTGACCGACCTCGGTCACCTGCAGACCTGTAACTGGCCGACGTCGGTTCTGCCTGACCGACCTTGGTACCTGTTCTGCCGACGTCGGTCTCTGTCCTATCGACGTCGGTCTCTGTACTATTGACGCCGGTTCCTAACCTATCGACGTCGGTCTCTGTGTTTTCCTGTAAGTGATTATTTCTTTTTCCCGCAAGCTCATCTTGGACTTTCACCTCATCCAATTCACCATTGCTCTGCTCAGATTGATTCGACTTCCTTAGCTGATCACAATACATCACTCTTTCATTGAAAACAACATCATGGCTCCTGATTACCTTGTTAGTTTCTAGATTCCACAATCTGTAACCAAAATCATCTGAGCCATAGCCAATAAACGTGCATCTCATAGACTTAGCATCAAGCTTCTTTCTATTTTCCTTATCTATATGCACAAAGGCTTCACAACCAAAAACTTTGAGATATGAGAGATCAACCTTTTTACCTATCCATGCCTCTTCTGGAATACCACCATCTAGAGCTGTAGAGGGTCCTCTGTTAATCAAGTACACTGTAGTGTCAACAGCTTGTGCCCAAAACTATAAGGGCAAATCGGCATGCAATCTCATACATCTTGCACGCTCCATTATTGTCTTGTTCATCCTTTCAGCAATACCATTCTGCTGAGGTGTCCTTGGAACCGTCCTTTGCCTACGGATTCCATGCATGTAACAAGAATCTCTGAACTTATGACTGCAAAACTCACCGCCATTGTCTGATCTCAGGCACTTTAATCTTTTACCTGTTTCATTCTCAACCATAGCTTTCCAAACTTTAAAAGTATCAAATACATCAGATTTTTTTCTAATACAATAGATCCATACCTTCCTTGTGGCATCATCTATGAAAGATACATAGTATTGTGATCCTCTAATGGAAGCAACCTGAGCTGGTCCCCACACATCTGTGTGAACAAGCTCCAACTTGTGCCTCTTCTTAGTAGACCCAGTTTTGAGAAAACTAACCCTTTTCTATTTTCCAAATACATAGTGCTCACAAAACTCTAGATCTATGCCTTTTAAATCTGAAAGCATACCTTTAGACTTAAGAATTGACATCCCCTTCTCACTCATGTGGCCAAGCCTTGAGTGCCACAATTTAGCATCCACATCTGAAGTAGATAATACAGAAGGAGATTTGTTAGTAACACAATTACACAAATAGAGAGTACCTTCTCTCTTACCTCTGGCCATAACAAGTGCACCCTTGGTCACCTTCCAAGATTCTGCTGTGAGAGTTACTGTACAACCCTCATCCCCTAACTCTCCTGCAGAAATCAAATTTCTCTTCAAGCTAGGAACATGCATCACATCTCTCAACACCCATGTGTTGTTATTCTGCATCTTCAGCTACACTTTACCTTTGCCAATTATTTTATAGGGCTCATCATCCCCTAGATACACTATTCCAAAATCTCCATGGATATAGTCACTGAAATATTCCCTATTAGGAGTAGCATGAAAAGATGCACCAGAATCTAATACCCAAGATTCTATATTATTATGCAGAGAGAAAATTAAAGCATCCTGTGCAATACCTACAATCTTGGCTTCTTCCTTTCCTTTGTGCTGGTTGTCCTCCTTGGGCTTTGACCAACAATCTCTGCTTATGTGCCCCATCTTTCCACAATTCCAGCATTGTGGCTTCCTGCCATTTCTGGATTTAGATCTGCCTTTCCCCTTTGATTTGGATCTTGCTCTGCCTTTCTTGCTCTTCTCTTTCTACCTTCCCCTGCTCTCAAAACTTAAAGCGTTCTCGGATGCCTCTTCTGTGCTTTTTTTGCGTATTTCCTCATTCAAGATAACACTAACAACATCCTCTACTTTCAAAATATTTGATGCAGATGCAGTATTACTTACTGCCATTACTAAGCCATGCCAACTTTCAGGCAAAGAACATAATATCAAAAGAGCTTTTATCTCATCATCAAACACTATATTCACTTAACTTAATTGATTCACAATACCATTGAAATCATTCAGATGAGTAGAAACAGATCCACCTTCATTCATATGCAAATTAAATAACTGCTTCATAAGATATACCTTATTGGAAGCTGAGGGTTTTTCATACAAATTTGCTAACGTAGTCATCAACTCTACCATAGACTTTGCCTGTGATAAATTGGATATCACAGTGGATGCTAGACTCAGTCTTATAGAACCCAGAGCCTTTATGTCAAGAACTTCCCATTCTTCATCCTCCATGTCTTTGGGCTTCTTTGCAATACCTCCTAACGGTAAGTAGAGATCTTTCTGATACAGATAGTCCTCTATCTGCATTCTCCAGTGTTGGTAATTTTTGCCATTGAACTTTTCCATTCTTAATTTACTTTCATCTGCCATTGCTTCTCCCACTCAAACAGAAATCCATGTAGAAACTCCTGTGAGAACCTGTAATCAATACACACTACACAGATCTGAACCCCCTGTTAGTGAACCTGAACTTTGATACTGATTATCAAGCTCTGAACCTGTAACCAAGGCTCTGATACCACTTGTTGGGGGATCAAACCAACAATAGATTACAATTGTGACAGTAATAAATGCGGAATTAAATCAGATTGACAAGTAATTAGAATGATAATAGCAAGAACAAGAGATACAAGAAAACACCCTGAAAACTTGTATTAACAAACTCTTTACAAAAGGAATACAATTGAAGAAAGCTTCTTTCTTCCACACCTCTCCTAGATGTATAGATCTCTCAATAGATCTCTATTCCTCAAGAGCTATCTCTCTCAAGAACAACCAATTCCAACAGACCTGGATTGATTCAATTCTGTACTATTCTTTACACACAATGAATTCTTCTACAATTCAACTACTACCATACAATAAGCTAGGAAGATCTTATTCTTCATATAGAATTAGGAGACTTGAGCATGTACTTCCAACAAACAGTTAAACCACTTAAACAAGGGCTCTAAAAATAGTAATGCTAATAATAGAGACGCAAGCTTGAGTCTACAACTCAAACTTATCATGCAAACACTCACTTCTATCCACGGAAATAACTTTCTGGACACGCAGGTAATCGACGTCGGTTCCTGCTGCTTGTCTGTGACCGTCGTCGGCCGATCCTCTGCCGACGTCGGCGTCTCTGCAACTACCTGTGACCGACGTCGGTCACTCTTGACCGACGCTGGTGTCTGTGTAGACCCGAACTTGATAATGAATGCTCCTTGGTTATTTTTTTAGCTCCACACCCTAACAAGTGCATCAAGAAGTCCTCACACGAATATCTACAAAAATGGATAAAATTTTAATCAAAGTTAGACTGTAATTACACCATGATATATATGATGTTATTGATGATGTATGTCATGAAATTTACCAATATTTTTAAACACATTATTGTGTTTCATCACATTATTATTCACATTTTCATATGATTTAGCCTTGATATTGTACTAATACATTTATAATGCAATATTATTCTCATGATATTTTCATTTCACATCTTCATAATTACTTTAATTTTCTAAAAACTAAATTCTTGTCTAAATTTATTTCATCATACATATTTATTTTACCCCTATCTTGGGATGATTTTTCCTTACATTGATGTCCATGTTAGATCACTTGTTGAGTAATATAGTTATTCATGTGACATGGATATCAAACCACACCCTACACTAACCTATTTCTCTTATTATCAACTACAAAAAATATTCATCATTGTACCATTTATTACATGGATATCTCATGATCCCCATTTCTCCCATATATCTGCCTCATCTTAAGCACACATATGGCTAGTCTTGAGATTGCATACTTACTTGTGGGTAAGTATAAGCATTTTTGAAGCTGACATAGTCTTTAAGTACTTCTCTATTGTAACCAAAGCATAGGATTATTTATGTTCATCATCTATATCACTCATATTTTGTTCTTATAAATCCATATAGAGGAGTAATAACAAAATCCATAAAATTTAAAATATAAATCATTAAAACAAAAATTAATTTTAAAAATGCAAAAAACAATATTCAAAAGTATCTTAAGTCTACTAATAAGATTATATTAAGCTTTGTTGTCCAAAAAAAAATTTAGGACTTGCACTTTCACTTAGTATGTCTCATTTCTGCTAAGGATTGTTAAAATGCCTATGTAATGATTTCCAGTCCCTTTTTCCATATATATCATTCCCAATATTCATTTTGATGCATATCGATTCATAGTTGATCATACCTCTTTGGTTCTCCTTTTGTGAGTTTCAGTGTAAGACCTTGGATAGGACTAGGCGTTCTTCATAAAATTCCCTTCTCTCTTATAAATAATTTCCATTTTTCTAGTTATAATTTTATGACTTTCAATGTAAGACTTTGGATAAGACCAAGACTTCCTTGGAAAATATCCTTTTCTCATATATAAACTACATGCCATGTTTTATCACAAAATAAATTTACTTTTTCACATTATTGACTAACACAAACCATATGTTTGGTTTATTACTTGTACTTATACTTTTTTTTCACATATTTCATATCTCACTTATCCACATATCTTTATTTGCATCTCTTTATTTACATTTATATTTCTTATTTACATTTATTTGTTTGCATCCCTTTTGTTTACATTGATATTTCTTATTTACATATCGTGGTTTCCATATCCTTGTTTATATTGACATTTCTTTATTTGCATAAGTTTGAAAACATGGATATTTATTATTTACATATATTTGTTTACCTTACATTGGTATTTCTTAATTACATTCTTCTTATCTTATATTAATATTTCTTTTTCATTACATTTTATTCACTTTTGACATCTCTCACATGTTATATCTTAAACATTGGTTTCACATTTTCATTTACTCCCAATTTTCCTTTTAATTTCTTTATTTTTCATTATTTTTGAAGATTCATTTGTTCACATTTGATAGAAAAGAATAAACACATACATCCTACATTTTCCCATAGCATATAAAGATCAAACACATGTGCTATAAGGAAAAAAATACATCCATTTCACTCATGAGTCATCAAAACAATAGATCTATACTTTTAAATGGCTAAAAAATGTCTAATACAATATCACATAATATAATCATAGTATAAAAACAAATCTATATATGTGGTCCACCCCACCTATCTAGTGGTGGATGATTTACACCACCCATAGAAGCCTACAACTTCCCTTTATGAATAATCCATTGAAATAATTGTGTGCATGAATGTAGTCCATCCACCTGTCCTTGTAGATGGGCCACTTATACTTAGACCTATGTCAACTATATATCTATCTCAAAATGTGTGGCTTGATCCTAAGGTAGTGATTTCCATGCTCACAACTCCCCATCACCTACACCTAGTGTTAATGACACATGTGTTGTATTAGATAATCTATGTAACTCTTTAGTTGTTGCATTGGCTAATAGAAACCAACTAACATGAATATTTGTTAAAGGTAGTATAGGATAAATCATCTATGGCATATCATGCTTAGGTATCGTGTCATCTAATATATCATGATGGGTTCTCTCGACCATGATTGACTATCCAGCCTCATCTATTGTAACATCTACAAAATGACAACTAAATGTACATTATATCTCACATGTATGTTTCCAAAATAATACATATATCTATATAATATCATAATTTCAAAAAAATATAAAACTTACTCACCAATATTATCCCCATATGCTCGACCACGAAGTACCTCCTGTGAATCATGGATCCACGGTGGTGTGAAACCTCTATGATGATTAGGCTGAATAACATGAGCATGATGCAGTATACTATGAATCTAACTCCTAATCTACCAAATCAAAATAGGCTATGCTATTGGATCTCCTTGTGGTAGTGCCTATGGTGGTGCCCATAGTGATGTCTATAGTGGTGGTTTTGGCCACATATGTGGCTAAATTGGAGCTTACCTTTGTTTTTGTCACTATGGTGGGAGATTTCCTATTTACTATTATGGAATAATAACCACATCCTCTCCCCCTATAATCACTATTGGATCCTCTCACTGTCATTGATGCCATCACCTCATAGACCTCAAATGGCACAAATGTATGATAAGAACATTTTTTAGTACTCTTATACCACCTGCATCACAATTCTCTCTCATATGTCATGCCCATTATGTTAGCACTACTATAGGATCTACTAATTACAATAGCCAAAATTGTCCTGGTAAATAACTTACTAGATGTGGCTCTACCCACAAATATAATGCCTTGTAACTTTGCCTAAAAGTTACTTAGACCCCATGGTCAAGTACCACCATGCCCTAATACATCCACCAAATAATCTCTCTCATGTGACCATCTAGAATGCTGGGGCATGTGGTATAACATGTAACATATGATATTGTGTCCATCTCTACACATGAGTTAGGACAACATATACCACATGTGACAATCTCATAGGCTAATACATCATAAATATCTCATAAACATAACTACTCAACAATATCATAAGGCCCATCATCATCTACCACCATGATATAATGCCATAAAATTAGTGTACTAATTACACCCAAATCATATATCCCAAGTCATACATCATGCCTTGCTCTTACATAGATTGGAACAATTTAGCAATATACAGTAAGACTTTCCCATCCAACTTGTGATAAATCACATGAGTTGTCACAAGTCTAATAATGACATTTTGGATATCCAGAACAACTAATACATATACATTAGATAGGCAAACTTGCAAGCCAATTAGATTATAACTCTTACAACTAGTTGCCCATAAGGCTAAGGTTCATCTCTCTACATTTATCTTTTGTGTATTGCACACCACATGCATGCTTACAATTTGAAGTCCCAAAAATGTATGGACATCCTTCAAGTGATACCCACCTCAATGGTATCCCTAACCACCACTCACCTAAAAGTGTTAGTCATTTCCATGATCCTAAGAACATGGTGACTAACTCCACACTAAGCATAATCTTCCACATCTCCATAATATCACAAAAACCCAGTGCAATCAATTGTGTTTGATCTATCATAGGAAATATCTCAACTAGATTAGGTAACCAAACTACATATACTAATCTCTAGATTCTTCATCACCTCTATAAAATATCAAACAATAAAGCACATATCATCTCTCTATCCCAAATAATAATCCAACATACTTTACAAACTCAAAAATACAAGTAATTACTGTGTAACTACAACACCAACTTGCTTTGCCTTTTTTTCATTATTCCTAACTAGAGGATTTGGAAACCTATCCTTTAATTTTGTGTGATAAGATATCCCTTGGTTAGGTTTAGCAGATCCAATTTGATCATGCCCACGATATAAAAAGTATCACAATAGATGTTAGTTGATTACCTTATCTAAGCTTGGATTTACTAAGTATCTTATATTGTACATTTACCTTAATTTGATGCATACTATAAGTGGTTTTATTCTTACTTTGGAATTACTTTTCTACCTAGATTATAATCATTTTTTAAAGCTAAACTAGAGCTTTATTTTCAAATCTCATTTAATTTTGATCACTTTCTAAAATTTGAAATAATTATCTCATGGATTTTTCACTTTAATAATTTCTTATTTCACCCAAGAAACATAAATAATTAATCAAAATAATAAATGGTTAGCCATAAATCATTAGGAGGAAGCAAAATGTGATGGAAATTAATTTGGCATTGAATACACATGGTACATACACAATTTCCTAGAGAGAAATGATAGTATAAAATTGGTATGTGATGTCCCTCTCAAGTTCTAAGTGAACATGATGGGGACACATAATTGTCATCCAATGGGCACTTGAGGCTCTATTTTTTAGTTAAGACCTTGGGAAATCATATGGGTAAAGAATGAAATGGGAAGTAGCCAATTGAATTATTTCTATTTCATAGAGGGAAATAGAGGCACTACTTGAGATTTGCTAGATTATAGGCAAAAATCTACTATATGGGGCATGAAAACAATAAAACCATGGGTATCAAAATATTAAATATTTAACTCATGGATTTTCATGCTTTAATAATCTCTTATTTAACCCATGTAATCAAATAAATTCATAAAAATATTAATGATTAGTCATAAATCACCAAGAGGAAATTTAAAAATTCAACATAAATTAATTCAACATTGAATGCACATGGAACACACATGGTTTCAAGAAAGGAATGATAATATACAGTTGATATGAAATAACCCTATTGGGTTGAGGATAAAAGTGATAGGAACACACATTTATCATCCAATTGGCACTTAAGGCTCTATTTTTTAGTTAAGATCTTGTGAAATCATATGAAGGAAATAATGAGATGGGAAGCAACTAGGTGGCTTCTTCATGTTTCATGGAGGAAAATGGAGGCACTTCTTAGGATGGGATTAAACATAGATGGACATTCAAGGTCTAGGAATTTAAAACAATAAAGGCATTTATTAACAAAGAATATAAAATTTATCAGAGCTGATAAATAAATAAACCCATGACCAAAGTTCATATATATATATATATATATACTCCTCATCAATCCCTTCATTAGATTGACTTAATCGAAAGACACATGGGGGGTTAGAATTTAAATGAAACTTATATATATATGGTACACACATGGTTTCAAGAAAGGAATGATAGTATAAAGTTGATATGTAATGACCCTATTGGGTTGTGGATGAAAGTGATAAGAATACATGTTTGTCATCCAATTGGCACTTGAGGCTCTATTTTTTAGTTAAGATCATGTGAAATCATATAAAAGAAATAATGAGATGGGAAGCAGCTAGGTGGATTCTTCATATTTCATGGAGGAAAATGGAGGCACTTCTTGGGATGGGATTAAACATAAATGGGCATTCAAGGTCTAGGACTTTAAAACAATAAAGGCATTTATTAACAAAGAATATAAAATTTATGAAAGCCGATAGAGAAATAAATTTGTGACCAAAGTTCATACATATATACCTTACCTAAGATCCATATATACTCCTCATCAATCCCTTCATTAGATTGACTTAATTGAAAGACACATGGGGGGTTATAATCTAAATGAAACTTGAAAATTAAATCATATATATATATATATATATATATATATATATATATATATATATATATATATATATATATATATATATTCCAAGCTTAATAAAAATTTAATTATTTAGGTGGCTCAAAATTAGTAACCCCAATTTATTAGAAAGGATCTCGGGGTTTTTGATGACAATAATAGCCAAAGAGAAAAATTATATATATATATATATATATATATATATATATATATAATTTTTCTCTTTGTCTATTATTGTCATCAAAAACCCCGAGATCCTTTCTAATAAATTGGGGTTACTAATTTTGAGCCACCTAAATAATTAAATTTTTATTAAGCTTGGAATATAAAATCAATCCATGAACTTGCCTTTTAAATAGACCCCTTTAGACCATTAAATAAAATACAAGTTCATGGATTGATATTATATTATGAGATTAATAAAAAATTAATTATTTGGGTGACTCAAAATTAGTAACCCTAATTTCTTTGAAAGGATCTCAAGTCTGTTGATGACAATAATAGCCAAAGAGAAATCTCACAGCACAGGAGATGAAAATGAGTATGTTACAATCTGGAAATAATTATATGTTCCTCATTTGTCCAAACCCCACTTCATAGTCCTTTATCATGGTGATTTAAACCTTACTGGTTATTAACATAAATAGAGACCACATTGCACATACACCATGTTGCACAAGGGAAAAAATCCTAATCACTACAATACATTGAATATTATGGAGGCATTAATCATAGGAGGCCATGAAAATGTAACCAACAATAAATTTTTACTAAAATTGAGTGACAGAGGTACCTTTTTTATTATATATAAATTATAACCCACCTAAAATAATATCCATGTGGCAGATCTTTATTAGACAAAGAAAAATAGCTAATTTTCATTAATTAAAAATAGGCCTGCATGGTTAGGAAAATATTTTATAAACAATAGAATATAAGATAAATATCACTTTTATATAAATATAATTAGAAAAACTATATACTGAACATTGCATATAACAGACATCACATCATGATTGGGTAAGGAAAGGCCACAAATAAAAAAGTTGTAACCTATATAACTTGCCTTAGCTAGAATAATAATAAAATACTACATAAACTCAATAGAAATGCATGTCTAGTCTCAATAAGAGATGTACTCCATGGAAATAACTTAAAAAACAATCAAAAAATTCACTCCATTAAAAAAAAGTCTATGATTTTAGATTGAAGGTCAAAATCCTTTTATAAATAAGGATGGTTTCTTATACAAATTTTAAACCCCTACAAACTTACTAGTTAGCATTTTTCTTTGATCCAACAAGTTGGTGCACATGAAGCAATAATTAAGAGATATTATAATCTACCATCTACAATTTATAGGTTATGAATAAATATTTTAATTTGTAAATTAAATATAAGAAAAGTAACTTGTAAACCACATGGAATTCATTGTGATCACTTAAGTTATAGGTGAATATAATATTAAAAAGTGGAATTGTGTGTGTGTGTGTGTGTGTGTGTGTGTGTGTGTGTGTGTGTGTGTGTGTGTGTGTGTGTGTGTGTGTGTGTGTGAGTGAGTGATTAACATTTGATGTGAATAAATAAAAATTAGAAGGAGGCCACTCTTTTTAAAAGATATAAGTTAAGAGAGACCTCATGGAATTAAGACCCACATAGAAATACTAATATTGGAAATATTAATAGAATGAGATTATATGTTAATAAAATATGAGACCTCAGTTTAAATTACTATATTATTTCTTATGGATTATAGATACAAGTTTGTAGACATTCTCTAGGGTTTTATATGTTTCAAATTCAATAATGGGGACTATTTTAGGCTTCAATTAGTATCCTGGCATGTGTTTAGTAACTTATATTTTAATCGAGCTATACATATTAGTTTGATAACATTAATTTTAGATGAATTTGAATTCTCATTTTACTTTAGTACAAGACATGTTAATATTTGTGCTAGTATTTGGATTTGAGGCTTTGTGTAATCATGTTTAAACTATTATAAAATAAAAATAATGTTTGATTTTTGGAGTTGATTGGGAAAGTTATAAATCTTAAAACTAGGATAGGTTTGAAGTCCACGCATGTCAATATCATTGTCAAAGTTCCAATATTGCAAAAAATGGAATTGTTTTTCATCTTCATCTATGATCATTCATAATAATATCCTTGTTTCCTATGGTTGAAACAAAGTTATTAGTAATGATTCATACATTATTTATGGGAAAAACATTTATACCTTCCATAAAGACTCGCAGAGTGCAAACCAAGTAAATCTTTGTTACAATGACCCCAGCTCCAACAAACTCCATCCCTAGAGCACAACCATTTCCAACATCTCCATATACATATAAAACACCAATATTAGAATAAATAATTACATCATAAGATAAACACACATAATATGAAAATTTTAATTTATAAAAATGGAGAGTGGTCAACAAATTTTTTTATGACATGCAAGGTTAAGTGGAAATTTCAAGGCTAATACCTTACCTTACCCATGGGTGGAAGGGGTAGATTTAAAATATTATTACGTAAAATATATAAAACATATGTTAATTTTTATTTGGACTATTTCAAATTTTATTACATAAAACTAATTGTTCATTTGAGATATAGGAAACACATGAATTTGAATTAACAATTCAATACACAAAAGCAATCTCTAGACAAAGATGGAAAATAAAAATTTAATTTAAAGATGGATATTCATAATGATGCCATCTTAAAAAATTGGACTATGATTTTAAAAAAATAAATTAAGAGGGAAAAGGGTAGGGTAGAAAATAATTTTTTTTTAGATTTTATACTAAGTCATTATTTACCTCAAAGCGAAACACTTTATAGCATTTACTACAAATTAGCCAATGTTTACAAAATCTAGAAGATGCTTAGATTTTGAAAAATATGGATGACAGTTTAAGGATAAATTAATTATGAGAAATTTACCATAGCATAACTTTGTTAGATTAATTTACCATAATAAATTATAGATAAGCATGTTCATTCTCAATAATTAAAATAAAATCAAAGATTAGTCACAAAAACTCTGATCTTGTGTGAAGCCCCCAAAAGTATTCCTCTCTTCTAATATAAGTCAGAATACAATATATTTATAATATTTTTATCGGCCACCAACACATCAAAATCAATTGCATGAAAATCTAAAGAAATATATTTCTAATCTAGCAGTAGAACTAAAGTATGCAATGAAAAGCTTTTCATTTTTAAAGCATAATTATTAAAAATATTATTGAATTTCCACATCTATACAAGTACTTACCATGAAAATTGGGTGTGATGTGGCCACCTGATTCCCATTCAATACTTAAGTACAAACTGTAAATCTTCATCAATCTAATACATGTCTATAATTGGTTTCCTAAATAATAGTTTAGATTTATTGAATAAAAATACATGACGATGTAAGGGAATCCCAAGATAAACTCTGATTGCCTTGGTATTTTCTACCTTTTCAATTGTATGTGTAAAAAAATCCATGATTTATTTACTACCACCTCTATTCACCTAAATCAATTTTTTTCTAAATGAGACCATGAAATTATTAAGATAACTAGTGAACTCTACAATACTGATCACATTATTACCCTATTTTAATAATGATATCATGTTGAATTTCTTGAGGATTTTAAGCATATTTCCTCTAAAATTATTCAAGGGAGACATAGTATCCTTGAAATTCAAAGAGGCCCTCTCTAATGAAGTCCTAGTGTTGACTATGAAGCTCTGACACAAGTTCACATCACACAATGTTATAATTCTAAAATTAGAGAGCATGCCCCTCTAGGCTATGTGAGAAGTTAGATCCACTTTATTTTCCATCTAAGAATTTTTTGCCATGTAATTATGAACATTATGCAATATCAGGTCATGTTTCTTTTTGGCTTAATGGAATTAAATAATGGAAATGAAAATTGAATTCAATGAAATATAAACTTTGTTCACTATAGTGTTAAAGAATTTGAATTTAATTTCTACTTCTAATCTCCCTACCTTGATCATCATTTCCTTTATTACTTTTTATGTAATCTAACTAGTGCAACTTACTACCGATTCAAGATCTTATTCAAATTATTCATCAGTTTTGGATTATTTTAGAGTTATATAAACCTATATATTTTATCTCTTCCTTTTCTTAGTTAGGGAAAATAATTTATCATTTATTTCACAGATGGTAGAGGCTCCATCATGGGTGATCTTGTGTGTATCTATCCTTTTAAGCTTCCTTATAATCTTTTTGAATTTTAATCTCACCTTAGGCCTATCTTGAATAATAATTTATGACCTTTATAGTTTCATCAACTACTTACTTTGAATATAATCCTTTTGATAATTTCCTCCTTTGTCTTGTTGAATCATTTTGGGCACTATAAACAATGTGGGAAAAGCTTGATTAATTGATAAAATGGGAGTGATCATAGGGGAAATAGTGATAAAGGGTGATGGAGTAGTATATGTATTGGGGATATGTAAATTAAAACTGGCAGGCATGGGAATGGAGGACAAGCTTGGATTGTGCTCAGGAATCTCTACTGGTTGTGACACAGAAAGAGTAGTAAGTCTTGCATGCCTCAACTTTGTGTAGACCTTTATAGAAATTGTAGGATCATTAGAGGTAATCATAAATGAAACTTGGTTGAGTGGTAGTGTAGGAAAATGAGGATGAGTAAAGGTATCATTTATAACTTGTGGTTGTATGACTATAACTTTGGACAAGTTTGACTAGAAGGTCTAATAGCAGAAGTTATGGAGACAAGTGGAGGGATAAGCATAGTAGCACTATAAAAAAAAAGGTCACTAGAACACTAATTGGAACACTGAGAATTGAGAGAGGTGGAATAGATACAAAAGGCACTAGTTACATTAAATTAAGTACAATAGTAATCTTAGGTGTTTGGTAAATTATTTTTGCAATAGCCTCCATGATGTTACTACTCTAACTAGATTAAGAAACTAGAGAATGTTTACTATAAACTTGAGTACATATTGATGGAAAAGATATGCCAAGAGAAACAATAGCTATAATTTAACTTATTGTGATATGAATAGGGGGAAAAAATGTGATTCTATATCCAATTTGATAAAAATAAGAGTTTTGGTAGGTGAAATAATATATGACACATAAATAAATATTGTAAGAGGAGACCTTGTTAGTTAAGTAGTTGGAGCTATTGAATCAGGTGTTGAAACTAAAGATGGTATGGCTAAAGGGAAACCTTGTAACACCTTTATTTTTAGATGTAAATTTGTTCCTTATGGCTCCTCCTTTACCATAGGTATTTGAGCATTAGGTCTCTCCTCAATACCTTATGACCATTGAGGTCTTGGCTTCTATGGAAGAGCTAAGAATCCCACCACTTATAATTTTATGTTAACCTATATAATATATGACACATTAAAATAAGCTAAATAATTTATATGTGGAGTATATAAATATACCACACTAATTTTTCCTTGTAAAAATTATAGATGTTAGCCACATTTCTAATGGGATTCCAATGTCTCAAGACATGATCATCAAAATTGAATGAACATTTGTGTGCAAACAAAACTTGAATATAAATCCATGTATTTTATATTGATATCCATATATTTAGTGGTAGAGGTGGTGATGAATTTTTATTCTTACTCTTGCAGATACCACTTGCTCGAGTAAAATTTTGATAAGGAATTTCTCTTGCGGCCAATTTATCTAGCATATAGTATGGGATATTAAGGGATGTAACTAAAATTCCCTCAAATAGCATCACTGTAAATAATGGGTGATACTAGTAATCCCCAATATATTTGATTGATGTCCTCATCTCATCTAACAACCTACCCATTTGATGTTCATTTATGGCATGATACATGTGATGATATAAATAGTTACAGATCTCCATGCATCCTTGAAAACAATAACAAATAACTTACAGTAATTCACATAACTTGGAAGAATGGAAGAATTAGGCCATCTAGGAAAGTCAATATAATTGAAATTCATTGTAACACATTAGATGACCACCAGCTAAGACATCATATAGAAACTACAATCTTCGTTGACTCCCATAAGTTGTTGATTGAGATTATAGGAGATAATTTCCCCTAAGGATGGCCTTTTCCTTTTATTAATGATCATGGCCAATAAGGGTACTCAAAATTCACTCACATAAACTATATCAGAGGCCCCATATAATTTATTCATGAGAATCATTCATGCCCTAACTCATTTTTTGAGGGTCTTGATTGTATAGATATTAGTATATCCCTTGATAGCCTAGTGTACTAGGTCTCCCTGCTAGTCCTCCAAAACTTCCATTAGGTCGTTCTTTTCAATCCATTTTAGAGCAACAACATGGTTATATTTGAAATTAGGCTCAATAAATTTATAATAGCTTTTAAAATAAACTCCAATAATGAAGGATACCCTATTCCTTAGGTTTGGATAAAAACTTTCATCTTCCTTCAGGTTGCATTTTGTAAAATATTATGAAAAAGATCAATACATGTATATATCTCTTGTTTATCCCAACTTGGTAGACACCAAAATTTTTCATGATAAAAAAATCATCTTGATATTCAATGTCATCCTATGTTGCATCCTCATCATCAATAATTGTATGAGCCTCATCTATAATAATAAATGAATCATTAGAGTGATCATATGAAACAACACTAGGTAATAAAGCAATGCCCCTAAATTCCTATGGGGGATGAGAAATTTGATGCAACCATATGTATTGTCTTGCACTTACAAAGTTATTCTAAAGAATTGAGTTATCACTATGTGCAAAATCAATTAGCTTTAATTTATTTTAAATTAAGAAATCTCTCAGCTCTTTTGAAATTAGTTATAAATGGTGGTCACCTTCAAGAACCCTTAGCTACATTAATTACACATCTAATTGGTTCATAAATCAAATCGTTAAAAGGAAATTTTGTCACATCACCAACTTTAAAATTCATGAACTAATAACAAATTAAGACTTTTATCAATTTTCCATTTATAAATCATATGGTGCTTTGAATTGTAATGTTCCCATGGCTTTAATCCTAGATGGAGAATCTCTATTGTCTATATGTTAAAATGTTGAATCTTCACACTCATTGAGTACACATAGTACCTAGGGTGTCTATAATTTATCTTCCATAATATGTAGACACATCAATTTCAATAATTTTTCTTCCTCGTTACCCTTGTCATATTTTAGCCAACTTATCTTATATTGGTCATTTGGATGGTAACATCCTAAGACATTAGTTGGACACTATAGACACCTTATTTTCCTTATCTTCATTGAGATCCTAATAGGTCACAGTTGCTTATTGGTTATGAAGTGATGATTATATTCGATATATAAAAAATATAGGCATAATGTACAAAAATACAAGTGACATAGATTGAGACATGTTTTCATTTGATGGTTATGCTCCCATGGATTCATTGAGTTTATGAAATTGTGAAACAACCAAGGTGAAGTTTGTGGATTCATTATAAACTATGTTTGATATTTACTTGCATTTGTTTACAAATTGGTTTATTTCCATATAATGAAAATAAATAAAAACATAGAGAATATGCATGTGTTCTTCTAAAATTCATTCAATATTAAAAAACATGGTCATTATAAAAATATAATACATAATAAATTGTGATTCATCCATGGGAGTAAGAATTAAGATCAAAATTGATGTCTTTGTCCTACTATAAAGGTTTTTCAAAATGTGGCCTATAACTAGTTAAAAAAAACAATTCAAATACAAAAAAAGAAAAATTAGATACAAAAATATTCACACATTATATTATATTGACCTAAATACAACATGGCAAGAAGATTCAAGACATTCCAAGTTTTATCCTTGATAGAAGTGAATATATATTACAACAAAATATATTTTGTTCAAAAGTCTTGCATTGAAACCTTACAAAATGAATACTCAAATACACACTAAGAAGTGTTTAGTCTTTGGGTATTAGTGAATGGCACTGGTTAGGAGATGCGAATTAGGGTGTAGATTGTTATGTATTGAAACATGTAAAAGGACAATCCCTATAAACCACTTAGTAAATGAGTTCATGAAGTTTGATAGACATTCCAACTCATACATTTAGTCCAACTATTCATAGAATAAAAAAAAGAGAATAATTGTCAATAAACATAAACTAGAACCAAAGGCTAAATTATCTAAAAAAAGGGATAAATGGGCCAAGATAAAAATTTAGAGGTAAATAGTGATAAATGAATAAAGACATGAATCTAAAGGTTAAACTTTTGAAAATCGTATTAAAAATGAATAATGTTGTGAATTTACATGGCAAATTTTCAAAATAAAAAAAGGAATAAATGAACAAAGGCTAAATTTTGAAAAAATGAAGGCATAAATAAAAATCTAAAATAGATTGGAATGTTACAAAAATCACAGTGTATGGATAAAGCTTTGTTGTTTAAGGGGTAAAGGTATGAACATTGTTACATTTGTTAAAATTAATTACAAACCTTTCAAATAGCCCAATAATTATCTTTTCACTTGTAAATCCTATTAATCCCAAGGCATGGGATACAATTAGTAAAATCTATAGTGCAATCTCTATAAAAACTTTGTGTATTTTTTAATATGTATGTATGTATTCTTCCTAAAACTATAACCAAACAAATTTTTTTCTATGTGATAGTGCTTGATTGGGTACAGAAAAAATAGTTATTTTTCATTAATTTTTTTATTTGATTAGGTAAAATTATTATAATTGGAGTTATGAACCAGTTCTAGATATACTAGGACCCAAATCTCGTAAAAAGGAAAGACCGTGATAATAAGGCAAAAAACAAGCACCAATCCTACCAAACCCTACCAAAAAGGGACATTAAAGAATAAGAAAAGGGAAAGGAATAGTAGAAATATGCCATGTTTTAACCAAATAACAGTAAAGAGGACAAAGTAGACAACAAGTTGATGTTATGAGACTTTAACCAATCCTGTGGAAGGAATAACTCAAACCAATCTTTTTCTGCGTGGATCTTTATTTTTGCTTCGGCTTTCCATTTTGCGGATGGTTTGCGGACTGGTTTTCCAGCTTGTGTGGCGTTGGTTTTGGCACAGCGGTTATACGGCTTATATAACTTGTTGTGTGTGGTTGCGCGGCACTGTAGTGTTTATTTTTTATGGCACGGATCTATTTTGTTACCTCGATATTCTGGTTTGTGGCTGTCGTGTGGACCAGGACCCTGTTCTGCGCGGGTCGGTGTTTTCTTCAGTGATATTTTGATAGCCATGGAGGCGTATCCTCTGAGCAAGGGGGTGACTTAGCAGACTCTTGGGTGGTTGGAAAGGACGGTGGCGGCGATGAACCTGAGGGTTTTGTTGGCGGTGCTGTTAGTTATGGGCAGTGCATTTTTTGGGATCCATGGTGTTGGGGCTGAAATGATGAGATCTTTTATCATGGTTTGTTTCAGATCTAGTTTTTTGCCATTGCCTTACGTCTGTGGGGTCGTAGCTCGTGTAGAAGTGCTTCAAGACATCTTTTGACAAAATTCTGATTGCCAAGGTGGTGTTTCCTCTATGTTTCGCAGAGGGGGTGAGTGGGTTGACGATCGAATGGACGGTTTGGGCAATGGCAGTGCTGGTTCTGGGGTTTGCTTGGTAGGGGATGGGGTCTGAAGGCAGACGTTAATGCGGCTCCCAAAAACCCCTCCTCGTGTTAACGTGGCTTTGTAAAGTGTAGATATTTTACTGCATGGTTTTTTTTTAAGGTTACAGGTCCTTGTAAAACCTGGGTTTATGTTTCAGGTCATTGTGCCTGGTTTTATTGTTTAAGTTTCAAGTCCTTGTAAAACCTGGGGAGCTTTATCTGGGTTATCTTGGTGGTTTCAGGTCCATGTAAAACCTATTTTTTTCACTGATGTTAAGTGGGTTTGCCTGTCTGGGCGGTTTTTATTGCTTTATTCTTTTCTTTGATTTGTAAAGGGTTTCGGGGTCCCTCCAAAACCTGCTTTTACCTTAATCTAAAACTCAAACTAAACAAAATAAATAGAAAAAACCAGCTAAAGAACTCCAACCAAGGTGCTCGACCTTGCCTCTAAGGACATATCCATAGATTGAATTCATTTGTCTCCCTCTGTTAGAAAGGAGTTCTTCCAACATCCATTAAGAGCCATTTCTGATCAAAGAATCCATTTTAGCCCTCAGCATAAGTACCTTTGATTTGTGCCCTTTCTTATTCGAAGATTTTCCCACATTCATTGATTTTTTAGAAAACTGGGATGGGAAGACCAAGGATTAGTTGCTAGAGGAGGAACTAGAAGGGAGGGGAGTAGGGAATGCTTTAGGGGAGCCTCTACTAGGATTGGAGGAGGCCTAGGCGGGGAAGAGGGAAAATACTAAATAAAAATTTGAGACAAATATAAACTATTAGGAAGATAATAAAAGTAATTATGTCCCCTTCCATAAATTAGAGTTGTGAAAGTAACATACATTCACTTTTATTTAGAAAATTAATAATGCTTTACTTCACAAATACTTTCAGAAGTCCATGCATAGTGATTGGGTCTTCTCCATTACATGACTAACAAAGATAAATAATACATATGAAAAATCTATGGTGCGGGCATTTAAGAATGTAATTGTAATGTGGGGTAGTTATTAGTTAATGTTGTATATAATATCCACAATAATTCACATTATTGTACAAGTGAATCATGACAAATTTACGGTATGTGTAGATTACTCTAGAGCATGTTTTTCCATTAAGGTAAATATTTCTTGTGAATCATTTGTTTTGAGTTTGAGAATATTTTTCTTCCTAACTATGCATTATATTACAATGCTAAATGACTTAAATATAGAAAATAAGATGTGGGTGGAGTGAAGGTTTAGTTGTGTTTAGCCCTACGTAGGTTCAAATTTTAAAGGGTATATTAGATCGATTGTGGTCGTTGGAGATGGTCAAGATAGTTGGAGCAGTTGGTGACGCTGATGTTGTTGTCTATAAAATCTAGTTAATTATGGTTAATGATTTATAAGGGAGATAAAAACCTTCTATTTGTGTCTAAAAGATCCAGTCAATTCTACCCCCTCTGATTCATAGCTTCAATTTCTATAAAAGCATTTACCCATATTAAAAAAAAATGACCCAGATATATATTGTCATGCAATGTGATGTTGACATTTATTTATTAAACTATAATTCCTACTTAGGGGAAAGGTCCCAATAGTTGAGCATGTTCTGATGGTGGAACAACCAAACATTCTACTAGGACCCAATAGTTGTACATATTTTCTCCAATAATTATTTTATTTCTATCTAACAAGTAAACACATTTAATTATTTTTTTATGTAAAATGTACTAGTAAAAGGACATTGACATTTGACAATAATACATGTATCTAATAATATATAAAACTCAAAATTGAATATATTTTGAAATAATACAAATCAAAATATGGGTTTCACTATTCAAATAAAGTGACATAATACAAAAATTAAGTGTTGGCATTCATTGATGAAGTACTGATGTAAATAAAAACTCGTGAATTTTTGTACATATATCTAAATTTGTTCATCTATTGGAGCAAAGTGTGCAGCTTTTAAATTCTATTGAAAATAAAATCATTCATTTCATCCCATCATTCAACTCCTCCAATGCCACCTACTTCAATAACTATGCACAACTTTTGCATTAAATCTAGTACTTTCAAAAAATTAATGGTGTAAGGCTCACTATTTTAAAAAAACATATAATTCAAACACAAATTTAAATATTACCTCCTAAATTTGTATATTCCCTCCAATTACAAGTAAATCAATCAGTTTTTACCTCCAAAATTTGAACATTCCCTCCAATTCCAAGAAAATCAATGAAAAATTGAATTTCATTTTATTTTAAACTTCATAAATACTTACAATGCATATGAGACTCTCCAATAGTTTCATTATAATTCTTACAAACTAATTATTTAATTGCAACAAAGAGAATAGATTCTGAGTTACAAAGTATATACATTCAAGCACAACATAAAGTAGAAGAAGATTCATAGTCTGACAATAAAACAGCTTGGTAGGGAAGTGCTTTCAACATCAATCCTAGGTTGGAAATAACTTAAACTGAATTGTACTAAATGTTAATTAACACTTGTTTTAATGTTTTAAAATACCTAAAACATTAAGAATTGTCATCTAGAACTTAAATCATGTTAGTAAAGTGTTTTCTAGGCTTCTTATTTATAGATTTCTTCTTTGGCATACATGAAAACTTTAAAGATAAATGAAATGTATACATGGAAGTAAGAAAGTTTATTCGAGGTACATCAAGACTCTAGGGTAGCAAGAAGAATAAGAGTATTTCTCAACCATTCAAAAGCAAAGTCAAAGAATATGGAAGTAGAGAATGAAGGTAGTCAAAAGATAAATTTGATCATTATTTATCATGATTCACAGGGTTAGTTATCAAGAATATTAATTTTGAATTCAAAGGGATTACCAAAAATAACTTTTTGATGGCTATCATGCTGAAGTTGATGAAATTTGAAAGTCTTAAAAAAGTTATTTCCTAGATTCTAGGTCATTACTTACTGTTCAAACTAGTATACGCCAACTAGTAAATTGTTTGCTTCTCTTCAAAAGGGAATTCAAAGCACATTTATGAATTAGTACCTATGTTACTATAAACAAAAATGAGATATCACGACCACAACCATAATGCAAAGGAAAATGGGGTTAGAAGGTTGAATATAAAAAGTGGATATATATATATATATATATATATATATATATATATATAAGGAAAATTGGGTTAGAAGGGTTGAAAATAAAATTATGAACACTATTTTTTTAAATGGAAGGGATAATTTATTTTTTCTTTTTTTAAATTGTACAGAATAAATATCTCTGAATCTTTAGTATTAAAAGTTCTAATAAATAAATAAATAACCTTTAGCCTTTTAGCCTTTGGATATTAAAGAAAATAAATAATCTAATCAAATTAATAAAGATTTATACACTATCAGGCTCTAGCTATGTGACAACAACTATGTAGTAATAGTAGGGTTGTTAATAGAAAGCACTAACCGATTGAACAAATATGTTCTAACATGAAATGCATTTGAATGTGTATACAAGTATCTGCTCACAATTTTACCATGTTTTCCAAAGGTGAAATATAATTTATTGCAATTGTCACCCATTTGACCTCAATTATGTGTGGTGGGCATTACTAGGCATTGTAAAATTGCATGTATGTCACTTCAATGTGTTATCCAATTGGGAAAATAATAGCTTCCAACATTCCTAATTTCAAATATCAAAGGAATAAATGCCTTTGATGCACATAGATTACATCAAGGTTGTGTATACCACAAAGGTTATATGTCTCTTGCAAAGTTTCCTTAGTTTAAGAAAGCTTTTAAATGCCAAATTTGTTCCAAATGAGCAGAATCATGTGAAGTTAGTGGTTGGAAACATACTAAATTTTTAGTGAGGATCCTTAGTGCTTAGCTGACAAATGTGTGACCTGTTATATCTATTGCTCCTTTTGATAACAAGTAATCACATTCTTTTTTCTTTTTTTTTTGCATCCATTTCAATAACTACCCATATCTACATTTGCTCAACCTCTACAAAATTAAAATTTGTTGGGCAAGATCAATTTTTAGTATCATGAACTATATTGATGATGGATAACTATGAAATAAAACTTCTAAATTAAAAAAAAATTACAACCATTTTTTAAGAAAGTTTTTGTTTAACAACTGTATTGCTTTTGACTTCCCTTGCATTCGACTTCCTCTCTAGTGTCTTGCAAGGTTTTGGCACTTGCGTCCTTATTTGCAATGACATGAAAACCCATTTATACATATTTGAAATGACACACCACCCTTTTTTCCATGACATGATAGGTTTGGGTCATCCCCATTCCAATCTCTATACCATCATGGCTAATTTTCTATTGTTGATAATGAGTGGAAGATGTCATGCAATCTAAGATATATGATGTCATGAGTTGGTAATTACTATTTAATTAATTGAAGCATGACATTTGATTATCATGGAATTCAATGAATGTTATGAACTACCATTAACATGAGGCTACTATTTTGCATTTATACTCTGCTATACCCTCACACCTTTTTACACACCTCGAAGGTGTTGTGGAGTATAAATGTAGAATGGAAGCCTTGTGTCAATGGTAATTCATAACATTCATTGATTGCCATGCTAATTAAATGTCATGATTCAATTAATTAATTAGTAATTACCAACTCACAACATCAGATATCTTAGATTGCATGACATCCTCCACTCATTATCAATAATAGAAAATTAGCCATGATGGTATATAGATTGGGAATGAGGATGACCCATACTTGTCATGTCATGGAAAAAAGGGTGGAATGTCATTTCAAATATGTATAAAGTAGTTTTCATGTCATTCCAAATAAGGATGATATAAAGGGGCTTTCATGTCATTCCAAATGAGGATGTAAGTGCCAAGCCCTTGCAGGAACATTGGAGGGGAAGTCAAAATGATGGATCTCCCTTGATGTCCTCAATGATGATGTATCACTTTCTATACCATTTTAAGGTCATGGCTAATCCAGAATCCATTTTAGTAAATGATCTCTTCTTTTAGAATCCCACAAAGTAATTTGTTTTCAGCTACCTTATATTTTTCAAATTTTGTACCCTCAAGTTTTGACCTTATGACAATACTAACCTCAAGAATAAATCTTTTGACCAAACCCTAACTATTCATTTGTACCAGAGTCACATAATACCTATCTATTATTGCATCATGGAAATGTATTTCAACAAGATCACATCTAAGAAAGTGCATTGTACAATCATGCACTGTTGATTATTCTTTGTATGACATTCTTAATTAATATAAGAGGTATTAATAATAATAACCAACTCTCTAGAAAATTCATTCATAGGATTATGGTTAGTCCTAGAATTGCCTTAAGTTCATAGAAGCAATGAATGATAAAAAAATACAACAAAAGAGAATGAAAAGCATAAAATTGATAAACTAGCCATAGTTTGGGATTTAAAAAAATTAGACACATTGCAATGAATCAGTTCAAGTAACATAAAATTGCCAAATTAGTTTGAATGTATGAATATTTTATTTTTATTTTTAAAGTGGAGCTACTGAGCATCAAGCTCAAGCATTTCCCCATCCTTACTAGAATACCTAAATTCAAAACCTGGTTGTGGAGAACCAAGGATTGATCATGTAGACCAAAGTATATGGAGTGTTTTTGTCTAGGCATCACCAACAATTTTTTAAAATATAAAAGTGCCAAAAAGTTGTTGGTCTCTTCTAATTGATAGCAAGATTGGATATAGATTATTTGATAAGCTGTAGAAACCAAGACACACTAGGTAGTTTTTCTATGGATTGCACACTAACATATGTAATGAATGTTATTATTGAATTATTCTTATTACAAATCATCATGGTATAAAATAATAGGTGGAAGAGGCCAGTGCATAAGTCACATATGGACCCCAAAAAGAGGGGTTTGAAATTGGTTGATGTACCTGACTCGGAGGAGGACAATGATGCTATGAAACCAATATAATAAATTATGTCAAATCTTCTGTCAAGATGCGAAACACCAGAAGCATACAATTGATTACCAAACCAAGCAACTTAATATGCGAAAATTAAACCAGATTCACCAAGTAACTAGAATTTAGAATAACACAGAATATGAGAGACAATACACAACTTGTATTAACACTTTACAGAAAAGATTACAACAAAGAGCCGCCACACTCTTCCACCTTACAGAGGATTGCCACACCTCAAGTGTACAGTAATTCTTCTTCACAAAGCTCTCTCTCCTAGGTCCCAACACCCAACTCAAACACAGAGTTGGTGTTCACCTCCCGTGCTCCACGCACGCCACAAGTGCTCCACGCACTCCACAAGTACTCAAGGTACTTCAAGTAGATCTCCCATGAACCTGCAATAACCTGTTGTTCAACAGACCATACTTATGGAAGGAACTGCCATGCCTTCCTCTTAGCTCTCCATGTACTCCACATACATACCAATGAGTACACACCATACTCCAAGTAGATCCTGCCTGATCCTGCTCCCTATTGTGTTGCTGTCCTATCTGATCTCTAACCTACAGATCAATAAGTGGTTCTGCACACCTGTGAACCTCAACCTTGCGCACACACACACCTGTAGATCAATGATCTTACTTACCATGTAGATCTCCTATAAGCCATGCTCACCTGATGACTAAGATCATACACTCCTGAAGAACCCAGCTGGCTCTCCAATCCAGCACCAACACGCCTGGTACTGTGGCACTAGGAGGAACGCACCATAGCTCTACCTCACATACCGAAGGAGCTTATAATTATGCTCTCTTACTCCCTAGCACAAGTTTCCAATACAACCATGAGTCTATTATATAGATCTCATCAAACAATAATTAGACATCTAATTACAATAATTAGATCCACAGCTATGAGTCTAAAATTAGCACTCATCATGCAAACACTTGGTTCATCAACCAACTGCCTGTAATAAACTCGCAGTTGAACCACACAGGTGACCGACGTCGGTCCCTGTCTGCATGGAGGTGACCGACGTCGGCCGATCCCTGACCGACATCGGTTGCTTCTCTTTGCTATCCTATCGACGTCAGCTGATCAGACCGACCCCAGTTTCTCTGCAACTGAGCAACCCTCAGCAACCTCCTCCCCTGTTTGCATCAGTGAAGCTTTTAGCTCCACAACCTAACAATCTCCCACTTGGAGATAAATAGCTGCACTGTACCTGTACCTGTACCCCATCTAATCTATTTCCTGGTTTGTATCCCTCTTCAAGCTCAATCCTGAAGACATCCCACCACACATCCCGTGGTGTACCACCTGTCATCTGAGTACCCTGCCACATCCAAACCTACAAACCCATGTAGTGAAGTCCTGACCCTGCATAGCATGAATCCCTGCTGTTGGTCCCTCTCAGCTCCCTGAGAACTCACTTCCCCAAATTGGCTCCTAACTCTCTGACAGCTCCCACTGCATGGGAATACTCAGGTCTATACCAGACCTCATGTGATTTTAGACAAAGTCCCTGTCCAGCCCTTAGTGTGCTCTGGCTCTCCATCCTGAACCTCACCAACACATGATTCACATCAGCTCCCACTGGAGACAAAATCAACCTGTGATCTCCATGCCTCCCATGTCAAAGAATTCTGCTGCTCCAAACTCCTCCTGACATGTCACTGAACTAATCTTACCCTTAGCTCAGCAAAACCCTATATGTACACCCCTGCTAGCTAGCATACTATCCACATACAGCAACAGAATGATGTTGCAATCATCATCCCCCTGGTAAGTCAAACCACAGTAGTAACCCTGACATTGACTAGAGTCATGCTCTATCCTCCACTTGTCAAAACCTGTACCACTGTCCTGCAGCTCCTCAAGACCATATACCTGGTCTTTCATCTCACATATCCATTCTCTCTATTCTTCTACTAAGGAATCCATTCGTCTCTGTGCTTTCATCCAGCTGGCAAACCTACCAAATCTCCCGCTTGGTTCTGCATCATAATCCTACCATGCTCCCACCTGTTTCCTGGATCCTTCCTGCTCTATAATCAGCAACAAGTATAAAGAAGAGGAACACAAATTTGAGGGCCTACTTACGTCTTCAGTCCTCCGTATGGGTGTTTGAGACTCCTTGACAACATGCTGTCCACCCAAAATTTGTTACAGTGACCGACCTTGGCCACCCCACAGTCTACATCCGACCGACGTCGATTCGCATGCATCTGTCCCTGACTACCAACCTGCCAACGCTGGTGTCCCTGCTGTCGACGTCGGTCCTTCTGACCGACATCAATCTTACCTACTGCCAACGTCGGTCCCCCTGACTGACATTGGTCTTACCCTGCCTGACACTACCAGCTTCGGTCTGCACATGACCGACATAGGCACCTGTCTGTTCGACGCCGGTTCCTCCTGACCGACACTGGTATCTGTGTTCGCCTGTGAGTGATGACTTTTTACCTGCGAGCTCTTTTGAATCAATCTCCATGCCCAAACTGCTCTTGCTCAGAAGTATCCAACCCATCCACTGATTTCTGTCTGCCATCTCCTCCAAGAACACCAAGGCTTTCCAGTTCTTAAGCCTGTCAAATATATCCGTCTTCCGCTTAAGAACATGCATCTCCTTCCTACTCATGTGACCAAGCCTACGAAGCCACGTCTCCACAATAAAAGAAGAATTAGTAATATAAATAAGTAGATAAAGAGTACCTATTTTCTTACCACCAGCTAATTCAAGTGCTACCGTTGTGAGAGTTCTTGTGCATCTCTCATCACCCAATCTTTCTGAAGAAATTAGCCATATCTCCAAACCTGGGACCTGCATGACCCTCTTCAACACCTGTGTGTTGGCCGCCTGCAATTTCAACTTCACTTTGCCTTTGCCAATTCTTTGGCAAGGCTCACCAGCTCCTCTACCTGGGGCTGCATGGAAAGAGGCAACCGAATCTATTATCCAAGATTCAACTTTATCCAAGAAACCTCCGAGAGCATCCTGTGCAACAACACTTGCAACTTCTGCTTCTTCAGTTTCTTCATGCTGATCTGCTACCAACCAACAATATTCTTTTACCTGCTCTTTCTTTCCATGGGACCTTAAGTGACCATCTGTGCTTTTCAACTCCTCCATCCTTAGCTTACTTTGATCTGCCGTTGCTCTACTCCCACTCGATCAGAAACCCCTGAGAGTGACCTATAACCAAACACAAAACCCTGCTTCCTATAACCTTGGCTCTGATACCACTTGTCAGGTTGCGAAACACTGGAAGCATACAATTGATTACCAAACCAAGCAACTTAATATGCAGAAATTAAACCAAATTCACCAAGTAACTAGAATTCAGAATAACATAGAATATGAGAGACAATACACAACTTGTATTAACACTTTACAGAAAAGATTACAACAAAGAGCCACCACACTCTTCCAACTTACAGAGGATTGCCACACCTCAAGTGTGCAGTAATTCTTCTTCACAAAGCTCTCTCTCCTAGGTCCCAACACCCAACTCAAACATAGAGTTGGTGTTCACCTCCCATGCTCCACGCACGCCACAAGTGCTCCACGCACTCCACAAGTACTCAAGGTACTTCAAGTAGATCTCCCATGAACCTGCAACAACCTACTGTTCAACAGACCATACTTATGGAAGGAACTGCCATGCCTTCCTCTTAGCTCTCCATGTACTCCACGTACATACCAATGAGTACACACCATACTCCAAGTAGATCCTGCCTGATCCTGCTCCCTGTTGTGTTGCTATCCTATCTGATCTCCAACCTACAAATCAATAAGTGGTTCTGTACACCTGTGAACCTCGACCTTGCACACACACACACCTGCAAATCAACGATCTTACTTACCATGTAGATCTCCTATAAGCCATGCTCACCTGATGACTAAGATCATACACTCCTGAAGAACCCAGATGGCTCTCCAATCCAGCACCAACATGCCTGGTACTACGGCACTAGGAAGAACGCACCATAGCTCTACCTCACACACTGAAGGAGCTTATAATTATGCTCTCTTACTCCCTAACACAAGTTTCCAATAAAACCATGAGTCTATTATATAGATCTCATCAAACAATAATTAGACATCTAATTATAATAATTAGATCCGTAGCTATGAGTCTAAAATTAGCACTCATCATGCAAACACTTAGTTCATCAACCAACTACCCATAATAAACTCGCAGTTGAACCACACAGGCGACCGATGTCAGTCCCTATCTGCCTGGAGGTGACCGAAGTCGGCCGATCCCTAACCGACGTCGGTTGCTTCTCTTTGCTATCCTGCCGATGTCGGCTGATCAGATCGACCCCAGTTTCTCTACAACTCAGCAACCCTCAGAAACCTCCTCTGTTGTTTGCATCAGTGAAGCTTTTAGCTCCACAACTTAACAATTTCCCACTTGGAGACAAATAGCTGCACTGTACCTGTACCTGTACCCCATCTAATCTTTTTCCTGGTTTGTATCCCTCTTCAAGCTCAATCTTGAAGACATCCCACCACACATCCCATGGTGTACCACCTGTCATCTGAGTACCCTGCCACATCTGAACCTACAAACCCATGTAGTGAAGTCCTGACCCTGCATAGCATGAATCCCTGCTGCTGGTCCCTCTCAGCTCCCTGAGAAATCACTTCCCCAAATTGGCTCCTAACTCTCTGACAGCTCCCACTGCATGGGAATACTCAGGTCTATACCAGACCTCATGTGATTTCGGACAAAGTCCCTATCCAGCCCTTAGTGTGCTCTGGCTCTCCATCCTAAACCTCACCAACACCTGATTCACATCAGCTCCCACTGGAGACAAAATCAACCTGTGATCTCCATGCCTCCCATGTCAAAGAATTCCGCTGCTCCAAACTCCTCCTGACATGTCACTAAACTAATCTTACCCTTAGCTCAGCAAAACCCTGTATGTACACCCCTGCTAGCTAGCATACTATCCACATACAATAATAGAATGATGTTGCAATCATCATCCCCCTAGTAAGTCAAACCACAGTAGTAACCCTGACATTGACTAGAGTCATGCTCTATCCTCCACCTGTCAAAACCTGTACCACTGTCCTGCACCTCCTCAAGACCATATACCTGGTCTTCCATCTCACATATCTGTTTTCTATATTCTTCTACTAAGGAATCCATTTGTCTCTGTGCTTTCATCCAGCTGGCAAACCTACCAAATCTCCCGCTTGGTTCTGCATCATAATCCTGCCATGCTCCCACCTGTTTCCTGGATCCTTCCTGCTCTATAATCAGCAACAAGTATAAAGAAGAGGAACACAAATTTGAGGGCCTACTTATGTCTTCATTCCTATATATGGGTGTTTGAGACTCCTTGACAACATGCTGTCCACCCAAAATTTGTTACAGTGACCGACCTCAGCCACCCCATAGTCTGCATCCGACCGACGTCGATTCCCATGCGTCTGTCCCTGACTACCAACTTGCCAACGCTGGTGTCCCTGCTGTCAACGTCGGTCCTTCTGACCGACATCGATCTTACCTACTACCGACGTCGATCCCCCTGACCGACATTGGTCTTACCCTGCCTGACACTGCCAGCTTCGGTTTGCACATGATCGACATCAGCACCTGTCTGTTCGACGCCGATTCCTCCTGACCGATGCCGGTATCTGTGTTCACCTGTGAGTGATGACTTTTTACTCGCGAGCTCTTTTGAATCAATCTCCATGCCCAAACTGCTCTTGCTCAGAAGTATCCAACCCATCCACTGATTTTTGTCTGCCATCTCCTCCAAGAACACCAATCTCTATGTCCAAACTGCTCTTGCTCAAAAGTATCCAGCCCATCCACTGATTTCTGTCTGCCATCTCCTCCAAGAACACCAAGGCTTTCCAGTTCTTAAGCCTGTCAAATATATCCGTCTTCCACTTAAGAACATGCATCTCCTTCATGCTCATGTGACCAAGCCTACGAAGCCACGTCTCTGCAACAGAAGAAGAATCAGTAATATAAACAAGTAGATAAAGAGTACCTATTTTCTTACCACCAGCTAATTCAAGTGCAACCACTGTGAGAGTTCTCTTACACCTCCCATCACCCATCTCTTCTGAAGAAATTAGCCACATCTCCAAACCTGGGACCTGCATGACCTCCTTCAACACCCATGTGTTGGCCGCCTATAATTTCAGCTTCACTTCGCCTTTGCCAATTCTTTGGCAAGGCTCACCAGCGCCTCTACCTGGGGCTGCATGGAAAGAGGCAACCGAATCTGTTATCCAAGATTCAACTTTATCCAAGAAACCTCCCAGAGCATCCTGTGCAACAACACCTACAACTTGTGCTTCTTTTGTTTTTTCATGCTGATCTGCTACCAACCAACAATATTCTTTTACCTACTCTTTCTTTCCATGGGACCTTAAGTGACCATCTATGCTTTTCAACTCCTCCATCCTTAGCTTACTTTGATTTGTTGTTGCTCTACTCCCACTCGATCAGAAACCCTTGAGAGTGACCTGTAACCAAACACAAAACCCTGCTTCCTACAACCTTGGCTCTGATACCACTTGTCAGGATGCAAAACACTAGAAGCATACAATTGATTACCAAACCAAGCAACTTAATATGCGGAAATTAAACCAGATTCACCAAGTAACTAGAATTCAGAATAACACAGAATATGAGAGACAATACACAACTTGTATTAACACTTTACAGAAAAGATTACAACAAAGAGCCGCCACACTCTTCCACCTTACAGAGGATTGCCACACCTCAAGTGTACAGTAATTCTTCTTCACAAAACTCTCTCTCCTAGGTCCCAACACCCAACTCAAACACAGAGTTGGTGTTCACCTCCCGTGCTCCACGCACGCCACAAGTGCTCCACGCACTCCACAAGTACTCAAGTTACTTCAAGTAGATCTCCCATGAACCTGCAACAACCTGCTGTTCAACAGACCATACTTATGGAAGGAACTGCCATGCCTTCCTCTTAGCTCTCCATGTACTCCACGTACATACCAATGAGTACACACCGTACTCCAAGTAGATCCTACCTGATCCTACTCCCTGTTGTGTTGCTATCCTATCCGATCTCCAACCTTCAGATCAATAAGTGGTTCTGCACACCTGTGAACCTCGACCTTGTGCGCACACACACCTGCAGATCAATGATCTTACTTACCATGTAGATCTCCTATAAGCCATGCTCACCTGATGACTAAGATCATACACTCTTGAAGAACCTAGCTGGCTCTCCAATCCAGCACCAACACGCCTGGTACTGCGGCACTAGGAGGAACACACCATAGCTCTACCTCACACACTGAAGGAGCTTATAATTATGCTCTCTTACTCCCTAGCACAAGTTTCCAATACAACCATGAGTCTATTATATAGATCTCATCAAACAATAATTAGACATCTAATTATAATAATTAGATCCGTAGCTATGAGTCTAAAATTAGCACTCATCATGCAAACACTTGGTTCATCAACCAACTGCCCGTAATAAACTCGTGGTTGAACCACACAGGCGACCGATGTCGGTCCCTGTCTGCCTGGAGGTGACCGACGTTGGTTGATCCCTGACCGACGTCGGTTGCTTCTCTTTGCTATCCTGCCGACGTCGACTGATCAGACCGACCCCAGTTTATCTGCAACTGAGCAACCCTCAGCAACCTCCTCCCCTGTTTGCATCAATGAAGCTTTTAGCTCCACAACCTAACATCTTCCTAAAGAGTCTCCACCGAATCCATTAAAAGATATTGAGCAGAATGTTAAAATTAATGTAAATAATGTTGGTAAATCAAAGAAAGTTTCCTTCATAAAAGAGTGGACAAATGATGACATGAAACAAGAAACAAAGGACATGGAGGAAAATGGACTATCCATAAGGACTGTTGCAGCCAAGTGGGGTATCCCTCTAAGTACATTGATAGCCTGGTTGTGGGGTTTCACAACAACCAAGCACAAGGGACCAAGAACCATTCTAACAAATGAAGAAGAGATGGAAATTATGTAATGGTGTAAAGACATGGTAGATATGGGTCATGGGATGAAAATTAGACCACTAAAGGCTCATGCGTCACATATATGTGAAACAAGGCCTACTCCTTTCAAAGATGGTTTTCTTGGTAGATCTTGGTGGGAAGGGTTAAAAAATAGGCATCTAGATTTGTACTTAAGGACTATAGAAGGCATTGATCATAAGAAAGTAGTCATGCTTAGGCTAAGCATATTTACAACATTTTATGACAACCTAGAGAATATGTATAATACAGAGTAATATGGACCACAAAAAATATGAAATTGTGATGAAATAGGTGTCCAAATTGGTATAAATTATGGGTGAGGGTCTTTGTAAAGATAGAGAACAAGACTGTACCACACATTCTTCCAAAAAGTAGAGAGTGGATTATCATTATTTGTTGTGTTAATGTTGTAGGGTAGAGTATACCAAGTTTTTATCTTTTTAAAGCACAAAGATAGTTAGAAAACTATATTATAAACTATGAGCCTAGTGCATGCATGGTAGTCCAACCACACGTATGGATGATAAAGGAATTATTTATGAGCTGGTTACACCACTTTTCAAGATCAGTTTTAGGTGGTGTCTTACCATTAAATAAGCATCTTCTTATATTTGATGGGCATGGTATCCATGTGGCTTATGGCATAATCCATGAAGCAAGAGCATTGGGAATAGATCTGATCACTCTGCCTGCCCACACTAGCCCCAGGTTTTAACCACTAGATGTTAGTGTATTTTCACCCTTCAAGACCTACTTTAAAGATGAGAAATTCAAATGGATGTCCAAGCACCACAACCTAGAAATAAGGAGATCTGAATTGGTAACACTTAATAGCAAGGCTTTCAAAAGAGCTTTGACTCTATCCAATATTAAATCTATATTTAGAATAACTAGTATTTGGCCTTTCAAATGATATGCACTTACCAACAACATGCACCCTAGTGATGCATTCAATGTTGAGAAAAAAGAGGAGGAAATAGCTGTGGAAAACATACTTTCAGTAGCTAGAGATGGAAGGGAAGAAATCCATCAAATTTAGTGAGAAATTGAATAATATGAAAGGATTAACCAAAATTAGCAAGTAGGTAAAATTAGTGTTGAGCAGGAAGAGGAGGAAATAATGATAAAAAAACATGCTTACAATGGTTTGATATGGAAGAGAATAAATTCAACAAGAAATTAAAAAATTTGAGCAATCAAGTAGGCCTGATCAAAATGAACATGTAGGGAAAGTGGAAGCAGATCTGAAAATGCAATGAGGGCAATTAAAAATACATTCACAAGTTGAAGAAGAAAACAACACACCAAGTCATGTGAGACAAACACAAGAAGTTATGACAATTGATGATGGGTTGAGCTTGCCAACACAAGTCAATCAACCACTATGGGTGAAAGATGCAGCTACAGACATGGAGATTTCCCTCAACATCCCAAATGATGATGTTTTGATTTATATGCCATCTCCTCCTCCTACCATTCCAAGTGGAATAGTTCATTACTATGCAGAATTGGAGGAATGTCACCTCAAAGCTATAGATTTAGAACCATTAGAAAAGTATGTAGAAGACTCACAAGAACAAACCAACAATGAAGAATCAAGAAAGTGAGTGAGTGGGTCATTAAGTAATTTCCTAAAGCTACAATTTGATAGGGTTATTGAGAGAGAAGTTCATACAAGCATTGGAACTATCAAGTTGAGAAAACAATCATAAATTATTACATTAGATGAGTACTTGCACTTACGTAAATAACAAGAAGCATGAAAGAAGGATTTGGAGGAGATAAAATCAAGAAAAAAAGGAAAAATAATGGAGAGGAAGGCAAATAAAATTCTATAAGAAGAAAAGAGGGAATCAAAATAACTGGAAATCGAGATGAAAAGACAAAGAAAGGATTTGGAGAAGATGAAACAACAACAAGAAAAAGAGAAAAAGAAGGAATGGAACAGACTTCAACAGAAGAAGGATAAGATTGAAAAGGAGATGTAGAGGCAAAGGTGTCTAAGTAGTGGAGAAAATCCTCTTCCTTCACAACTTCCAATCATGTTGGATTTTTACAAAATTTTCAATCCACAATATGCAGATGTCACTAATTTTCAACCCTACAACCCCTCTTCTCCTACAAACCAAATGAAATTTGATTCTTCAATGGTAATGCATTTTCCCATATCAACAGCCATGCATTCACAAGATTTAAAAACCATGCATTCTCCTTCAAGTCAAATGTAGTTTACTCATAGAAGCCATATGTTATTTCCTTCAACAGGCATGATCAATGTGCCATGCACACCCACAAAGGAGGACACACCAATTCTCACTTTAAAAAAAGATAGTGAGAAACCACACAATCTTGAAGAAAAGTTCACCTTTCCATCACTACTTTAATCTTGACATAGCAATGTTTTTATAAGCAATGGTTTGATACTATCATAGTAATAGTATGTACTAAGAATTTTTCACAACATCATACAACTACCCTATATATTTTGTAACTTTTATATTCTATGAATAGAAAACTTGTCCAAGCTTATTTTAATATCACCTGTCTTTTCCATTTTAAGTAAAAAAATATTTTTTTATTGGTTTGTCAGCTGCTAATGGTAATGGTGTAAGTCATAGTGACATAGGTATTTGTGTATGTACAATAACACACATACACATATAGATGTATGTATGTATATTTACACATACATATGTGTGTGTATATTTATGCATGTATATGTGTATGTGTATGTCTATATGTGTATGTGTATATATGTATGTGTATGTATATTTAAGCATACATACACATACATATATACATATACACATAAAGAACACATACATATATAAACACATGTATGTGTGTATGTTATATATGTATGTATATGTATATTTAAACATACATTCAATGGTAGTATGTTCATGTCATATATGTATATATATACAGATACATACATATACACACATGTATGTATGTGTGTTATATATGTATGTAAATACATTCACATATACATACACATATACATAGATATATACAATGCACATGGAGACATATACCCATATATAAACGCACATATTTAACATATACATACACATTGAGGGATGTAGTTAATTTATGTCTATAGATGCATGCCTTATTTTTATATATTAACAAATTGAATTTGATATACATGCATAACTCAAATTACAGGAAAAAATGATAAACATAGTTCATTGCCTTAGTGAGGTTAGTAAAAACCTCACCATAGAACTGTGACACATTAGTTCCTCCTCACTTCCCTTTATTTCCTGCAAACCATCTAATGACACTCATAAAAGAAAAGTATTATTTAAGAATAACAAAATATTATTCGAGCATAAAAATATTATTCAAAGTTTTTAAACATTAATTTAAAGTGTCATTGATTCAAAGAAGAACATAATGAGTTGAAGGGGAAAAAATAATTCCTAATAATAAATTGTGTTTAAAAACACATGAGATAATTCCACTCAACCCTTCAAATATGTCCACTCTTTTCCTTGCATGTCCCTTATTTTCTTGCCTTCAAATATGTTGACTCAACCGACTAGCCATCCTTCCAAATCAATGATGGGTGAAGGTTATAAAATTTTATTATAGATGTATCACCTTCCCATATAAAAGTATAAAATCATATAAGTACATGGATTTATGTACTTATTACAACATACCAACAAGTATATAATCTTTTCCTGGTTTCAAACCACCTACTCTTATTCCATTTTTTTAAAAGAACTACATTATCAAGTCATTTCCATACATCAATTTGATTCCATTCACACATATCAAAATTCCCATCTATACATTTTAAGTTTCCTAACAACTGTGTTAAAAACACAATGTAAATTCATTAACTGTTTAATAAAATCAACTTTACAAGAATCCATTCATGATTTAAGAGATGAATAAATTCAAATCTTGTTAATCTAAAATAAAACCATCCACCTCAATAATGTATTGATTCTATCACATATTCGAGTCTATTCCCCATAAAATGAAGAAAAGGAAGTTGAGTAACAATTGGTTTTAAAAGTGTTATCCAAAAAAACAAAATTAACGAGAATTCATGGAAAGAATGTGCCTGAATCACAAAAGCACCCAAAAGGATGAAATAAAAAATCTTATGCTCCTGCAAATGATAGTAAATACCTACTAAAAATATTATGATGGAACTTTTAGTCAACAACTTAATGAAAGCTATTATATTCACCAACCCATCATTTAAAAAAAACATCCTCTATCTGTCAATGGAGAAATAAATGGGTTGATCAAATGGAAGAAAGGAATCCAACATGAATAACATAGAATTTAGGTCTTTGTTTCTCGCAAACTATAAATTTTTGCTCCTATTTGAAGAAAAACAAAATCACTAATAATAATGGAATAGGTGAAGTAAATTTAGTACAAGAGTTGAAACCAGAAACATTTCCAGTAAGGTTTGAAACACAAAGAGCTATAGGCTTTGGCTACTCAAATCTGCAAAAAATTAAGCTTGATGTAGACACTCAAATCGTGTCAACTCCCCTGGTCATCCTTCATTTTGTTCTCCCTCACCTATTTAACCCCTGTTAACCACTTTCCCACTAGCCTTGACCCTCACAGCATGTCAAAATGAGTAGAAGGCTAAAGTTAGTCTCTGCCCCCATTATGCATCTGCCGACCATGGTCACCACCCGACCGACGTGGCCGACGTCGATCACTTCTCGGCCGACATCGGCGGTTCTGCCGACGTTGGTTCTCCTTAGCACTACGTTCTCAACCCAAACGCAGAAACCATTACCCGTTATCCGTTACCCAATTTGGTTCCCAATCAGTTTCCCGATCGGTTATTGAACCGTCCCTCACCTTCATCCGCAACCTCTTCATTCGATCCACAATTCAATCATTCACCCAGCTCATCCATTCAACCGTCTCTTGTGATCAATCAACTTTGACAATCAACCATTTTCTTACATCCAGCGTATCTGTAATCAATCTTTCATCTTTCTCTCTCCGGCACAGGTATCCTACTTCGGTTATCTGCGACACAGCAACAACGTCTTCAATCATGTCTCCGACTTCATCTTCAAGCGTGTAACAGGTAAGTATCTGTGTTTTCATTTTTTTTGTTTATCTCTGGTTATTATTTGTTCATTACTGTTATCACCCCAGAGCTTTTTAGACTATAGACCCAAGACTTTACTGCCATCTGTATTACCTCTGTCCACCATTTCTGATATATAGTCATTCTGACCAAATCCCAAACCCTCAGACAGACCTTTCTACAAAGCCTAAGACCCTGTCTCGACCCTAAGAACCTATTCAGACCTTATCCTGACTCGACCAGAGCCGACCAGACTCGCCCAGACTTTGTCCTAAACTATTACCCTGACCGACACCGAGCGTTACCCCGACCGACGTCGGCACCTTAACCGACGTCGGCACTTTCCCTTGACCGACACCGGCACAGAGACCGACACCGGTGACTGTGCAGAATAGTGCTGCATATCAGGTACGCATTTTATTTTCTATCTTTTATTTCTTTCATTCTGTCCTTCACTATTACTATTTTTCTGTCAAATATTCTGCTTTTTACTAGTGGGTTGATATCCATCTAGGAAGTCTTCATACTTTCGGGATCAGGCGTTTGCTTGACAGCCCACCGTCTCTTAGTCTAACGTTTTCTCGTGTTTCAGTCTCTTTTTCTTCACAGGTGTCATTCCTCCACAGCCAAAGAGGAGTACCTTCCAACGTTTGATTTCGGTGCACACGACTACAATCAGGTATCATCTAACCTTGACCACTTTTCAGTTTCTTATTCTTCTTTGAATGTAGAAAGCACTTTTGCATAGAAACATTTTGGCACGCCCGGTGGGACCCTAGGTTCTTCCGTGGGTTCCTTTTTCTTTTCGTTCATATAGGCGCATTAGGTTTCTTCCTTTTTGCCTCCTTTCGTCTCTTCTTAACGACACTATAAGCAGGACTAAAAAGAACATTTCTTTTCTTTCTCGCACTTCTAGACTAGTCCAAATTCATGCTCTTCGACTCTTTCTCCATTCGTCTTCATACAAACCAAACATTTCAACTTGGACATTAAAACACTCTGCATTGCATTTCTACTTGTGCTTGCATTCTTAGACCACACATCGTAATTAACGAATGCATATTGAATTAATCTAGAGCACTTGATGTTACACGACCAAACCACTTGCACAACATAAACATCTTAACTTACCTGTGACAAGGCCCGACTGGGATTTCATCCCCCAGCGGATACCTTACCCGTCCCGGCGATCTCACTTGGATTTCATCACCAAGGGGAAAGCCCACTCTGTTCTCTGGCAGAGTCTAAACTATAGGGGAAGTATATTTTGGCTAAGCGGGCTTAGTTTATCACTGGACTCGTGAAGTGAGGGGAGCTTGCTCCTTAGCACCAGGCCTTGTACGAAACCTAACACAGACTTCTTGAGCACCATAACTAACCTGAAACCATCCATAGACTGCTTATTCTAGGACCTGACTCAAAGCCAATCTTCCTCTACACACTTTCTAAGGCATAAGCCACTATAATCCTAAAAATTTACTCTTAGGGTTTTAGGATCTGCTTGTTGTCTTCATATTTTTAGTTCTTATCTACTTGTTTAATCATGTGAGGATGTTCTTTCTTGCCTTGTATGGTTTTGACACGTAGTCAAACCAAGGCTCTTTTTGACCACGCTAGCCATCAACCACTTCCGTCCACTCTGTCTGTAACCAGTCCTATAATGGAGTTCCACTCGGAAACTGAAAGAACTCCTACAGGACCATCCCCGACCCAAACGCCTATCATCCTAGAAGGGGACCAAGATTTTGCACGATTCTTGGACCTCAACGTCAAATCCTTACAACACTATCTCGCGAATAGCCGAACGCGAGACCCCTCAGGCAATCCAATCTACGAAATGCCGACCTCTCTTCTCAAAACTACGGTCGTATCAACAATGTCCGTAATTCAACCTTTAGATGCCCAAGCTATTGCTTTGACCAACGACCAGCCTTTGACCAACCATCCGAGTGTGGCCTCTCCCTCTATCATGGGGCCCACTTCCACTGGGGTTTTAGCCCCCCATCAACCTCAACCCACTCAACCACTTTCTACCCCCTTTCAGAATCTGGTCATTTCTATTCTGCCTACCCTTACTCCTATCAACACTAGGGTGGCTACCTATCCATTAGCCCATGTTACCACTAACCAACCTCTCATCACAACATCAAACCTAGCCATGCCTTCTACCCAACCATCTTTTGTCCCCTCTTCTATCCCTACGACTAGTCATCCATACGTTGTGCCCTTACTGGTACAACCGACTACGTCGTACGCCTCTTCTAGCCTCATTCAAGCGCCTTACAATCTAGGGGGTGCTCCATCCACCAATCCGTCAGTAGATATCATCAAAATGCTGATGGATAAAATGTCCAGCCTAGAGACCTCCGTTTCCGGCTCATGCAATACTCTGTCATACGAACAAGTTTGCAACGAGCCTATCCATCCTTCCATCCCGATCCGACCATATCCCAGCCAGTGGGAACTTCCTAAATTTTCTCATTTTCAAAGCAAGGAAGACCCATAACAACACTTATAGGCATTCAGACATGCCTATTACCTTATCGCCCATGACGATGCATTACTTTTACGCATGTTCCCTATGTCTCTTTCAGGTGCTGCACTTGACTAGTATAGCTCCATTGCCAGCCATTCCCTCTTCACATTCACTCAGCTGGCCCAGCTCTTCCTCGACCACTTCTCTATCAACATTACCAAGAAGGTCTCAATCACAGACCTCTATTCTATCCGCCAATTCGAGGATGAATCCATTGCTGATTTTGTTGCTCGCTGGAGGGGCCTTATCAATCAACTTTCCTTTTATTTACCCCAACCTGAGCTTATTGAACTATTTTCCCAAGCCTGCACCAGACATATTTCTTCCACCTTGAGGGTTCAGACCTTCCACACTTTTGATGAAGCCTTCACGATGGCCCGTAAACTTGAGTTACGTGCCGTTGAGGAGAATAAAGTCAAGTTACAGAGCAAGAATCCCCACTCCAAGACTAATGACCCATCTTCTAAGCCTTCATCATCCAATCCTAAATTTAAAGCTTCAACAAATGCTGTGGTCGTTAGATCTTCCTCCTCTTCACCTTCAACTAATCAGCCTGAGCCATCCACGTCTCAGAGCGCCACCCGCCAATTCCAGTAGAAATACATACAACGACAGTATACTCCACTTAGAGAATCATACGCGTCTGTGCTGGAAAAACTCGTCAAAAAAGGGATCCTCAATCTCCCTCAGATCCGACCACCACCACAATTTGATCCCTTACGCACCATCCCTGCGTGGTATAGGGAAAACGACTTCTGTAACTACCACCGTGTTAAGGGACATGACACGGGCAACTGTAAAACCCTTAAAAACATCATCCAAGATATGCTTGAAAAGGGTGACCTCATCCTCGACAATCCTAATGCGCCACCTAATCAAAGCATCGACATCTTCAAACAACCATTCCCCAATCATCCACCAACTCAAAACAATGTCCAGACCTTAACTGACAACATTCACGAACACAATATACGAACAGTCAATACAATCTCGCCCTTCATCTCCGACCAGACTCTTTCACAACCTCAAGAGGTAAGTCCACCTATCAGTCCATCACATATGGATGAACCTCTTTCCCCGGTTAGTTCTTCGTTAACCTCTCTCATCTTGGAGGATGCCTCGACCTTACCAACACCGCCAGTTCTACCAATCTCCTTCCTACTGCCCATGGAGGACCTAACCCTTCCTACTCCTTGACCACAAGTGGAGGGCACCATCATCCTTGCTCTTTACCTGCTTGAGGAGCCTCATTCTCTAGTTTCTTCTCCACCCAGGGAAGAACCTGCCTCTCCTTCGTCTCTAACCACAGACGAACCTATCGCGACTCCATCATGCCCTGGGTCTGAGACCGCTACATCAGTCTCATCTTCAACCCCACAACCGTCCACATCTTCTCAAGAACCCAAACCTCATCCCACATCTTCTCAGCCATTTTCTCAACTAGTGGAGAAACTCAAACTTCTCCCTTCAAGGAAAGTGGAGCATCAGGGATTGTGGGAGCGTCTCACAGCTCTTCAACATGCCCGTGCCCTCTCATCTCATGCAGCCAATCCTCCTATGGTGAAATCCCCCAAGACCCTTAACAAAAACCAGATTCCCATTTCTAAATCTCAACCGACCCCATCAAAACCAAAACCAGCATCTACCCCATCTAAACCTATCAAATCACTTGGCGTTCGCCCTGTCTCCAACTTCACTCATTTGCAAGTAAAGGTGGACCTAGACCAGACCTCGATCAATAGTAGTCTTCAACCCAAGTCACAGAAGACTGCCAAACCACAGAGGCAAATGCCTCCTCCTCCGTCATCATTGCCCTCCATTTTGGGCCCTCATCCTTTGACCCTGACCAAAGTCCTTCCCACTCTGACCTTCAATCAAAACCAGTTGCCTCCTTTACTTCCTTTGCCTACCGCTAGCCTACCCTCTTCCAAAAAGGTGATGCCTCTCATGAAGAAAGTACCGTCTCTGCCTGTCATCGTACCATCAACCCAAAAGGTGGTACGGAAGCCTCCTCCGACTCTGCCCAAGCAGAAGTCACCAGTATCGCATACATTGACGAGCACAGACCCTTTAGTGGGTTCATACTCTTTGATTTTGCATCGACTTTTGTAGACTTCTAGCATAACCGTTCCGCCCATCAGGCCTTTCCAACCTCTCGGATCTAAGCCCTCCTGGTTCGATGACATAAAGATTTGTCAATATCATCATACGCCAGGACACAATACTGAGACTTGCTGTGACCTCAAGACCGTCATTCGCCGCTATCTAGAGAAAGACACTCTTCTCTTTGAGGATACTCTCGATCGACCCCTGACTCCTTCTCATAACCCTCCAACCTCTTCAAACCCATCAACATCTCATCAGCAGACCACGACCCCTTCATCTCCTTCACCTCATATCTTCGAAATCAATGCCATTCACATAACCACCAGGTCACAAAAAGATAAGGCAAAAGAAAAAGCCACCATTCCTTAGACCTACCCTTTCATCTAGCCACCTCAACCGCCCAAGCCTAAGATTTCTATCGTTGGCGCGCCTCAACCCTCCTCTTCTTCTTCTTCTTTCGGACCAGTCCATGACTCCATGTTGAAACAGCTTCACCAAATGCCCGTGAAGATGTCCCTTTATGACCTCATTCAAACCTCGCCTCAACATCGTCAAGCCCTCATTAGAGCCCTGCAGGCAGCGGAGGTCTAACCCAAAGACCCCCAGCCACTTGCTGCCCTTGTCCACTCTTTAGCCCCCGTTGCCTCCATTACATTCAGCGATTCTGAGATTCCCACATCTAATACGGAAGATCAGGATGCCACCCTCTTCATCACTGCCTACGTTGATTGAACACGCATTAAATGCGTTATGATTGACGGAGGTGCCAGCATCAACATTATCTCTACCCATGCCTTTGAACAGTTGGCCCTTCCCAAGAATTGTGTCTCCAAAACTAACGCGATCTTGCGCTTCTTTAATGACACCACTGCCACGACCATTGGCACAGTCATCCTTCACATCCGCGTTGGTCCATGCACAGTCCCAAAGCTCTTCTATATCATCGAAGGAGAGTTTCAATACAACATCTTGCTAGGCAGACCCTAGATTCGCGCCATGGCCTGTGTCCCCTCCACCCTGCACCGTTGTGTGAAATTTGAGTATGACGGGCAAGTCCATATCATTCCCGCTGACCCTTCACCCTTCAAAACTTGTAACACCACCTACCGTCCTAATGACGTCCTCATCCCTATCAAGCCATCAATCCTGACACCGCCTCCATCCGCGGAAGCTTCGACCAGTTCTCAATAGACAGTCGCCCTCACACCTCCCCTTCAAGCGACAACCATAGACCCTATGGAAGACATCTTCCAAAGACTTTCATTAGGGGAGTATCGCTTGCTGGCCTTAGACATGTTCCAAACTCCACAAGAGTATGGATGCCTTCATCACAGCCCTAGCTACAACCATCAGATCAGGATGATCATACCTTATGGTCCCCCTCACCTCCAAACCAACCTTGTTTATGGGGGTCTCAATCAAGCTCCTGCTGATTACAATCCTCTTCCTTCACCTCAACCTTTCACATCAGACTTCTCATTTCTTGGCAACCCCTCCTTTGCACATACTTACCTTTATAGGTGTGCATAGAAAGGTTTTGGTTTCGGACATTATGAGCAGGGCTCCCATCAGCCCATCAAACCGCTCAATGATGACAATGCCAAGAAACGGTATGGCCTGGGATATCATGACCCCACTCAGACCCCTACAGACCTTTGTCCCAAACCAACCCTTGACCAATCTCTTCCAGGCTCACCCGTCCCTCCTCCTTCACCTACGGAGTCGATGGTTTCCATCCCTCCTAGTTTTTTTTCTATAAACACCATCCACCTGGAACCCCTGACTTATCAGCTCAATGGGGTATCCAGATCTTTCCCTCTCATTTTTCCTAGCATGGTAGAAGATGAGTCGGTGACCATTCACACTGTCCACTGCGTTGACGATGATGCCATTATTTCCTACATGGGTGCCGACGACTCTTTCATTCAGCGCTCTCTCCCTTATGAGACCCAAGTTATGTTAAATGAATCAACCATTGACATTGACCTCCCTTCTTCCAATGTTCCCCATGTCTTAAAGATTGGTCAATCTTTAGATGCTCAGGAGTAGCTTGCCTACACCCAGTTCCTCTTAGACCATAGTAAGGCCTTTGCCTGGACCTGCCGTGACATGCCTGGCATTGACCCCACCATCGCTACCCATAACATTGTCACCAAACCAAAGGCTAAGCCTATTAGGCAAAAGCTTCGAAAGATGCATCCTCGCGTTGCCCTCCTTGTCAAAGAGGAGCTTCAGCGCCTCCTTTCTATCTCCTTCATCTCAACTATCCGCAGTGGGTCTCTAAAATCATCCCAGTCACTAAAGCAACTGGGGGGATCCAGATCTGCACAGACTATCGCGACCTCAACCTAGCCTGTCCCAAAGACGATTTTCCTCTTCCTAACATTGACCAGCTTGTTGATCTCACGGCCGGCCATGAGATGCTATCTCTTATGGACGGGTTTTCAGGATATAATCAAATCCTGATTGCTCTAGAAGATCAACACAAGACCACTTTCATTACCCCATGGGGGACTTTCTGCTATCGAGTCATGCCTTTCAGCTTGAGAAACGTAGGCACCACTTATCAGTGTGTCATGACCTACATTTTCCATGATCTCCTACACAAAATCATGGAGGACTATGTGGATGACCTGCTCAGCAAGTCCAAGCTTCGTTGTGACCATTTGACCATTCTCAAAATCATCTTCTCTCGCCTTCTTCAATACAATGTCTGCCTTAACCCCAAGAAATGCGTCTTTGGGGTCCTCTCTGGTAAGCTTCTTGGCTTTATCGTTTCTTTCCATGGCATCGAGATAGATCCCGCCAAGATCCGCGCTATCCTCGAGATGCCACTCCCGACCAATCTCAAGCAGCTTCGTAGTCTGCAAGGGAAGCTCCAGTCCATTCACCGTTTCATCTCGCAGCTTTCTGACCACTGCCAACCTTTTCATCATCTCCTTAAGAAGGACATCTCTTTTACATGGAATAAGGACTGTCAAGAGGCTTTTGAGGCCCTCAAATGCTATCTGGTCTCTCCACCAGTCCTCATTCCACCTAAAGATGATCAACCCTTCTACCTTTACATCTCTGTCACCAGCCATTCATTAGGTGCCATGATTGTGCACCGAGACGAGCATCACCGTGAGCAAGCAGTCTACTATATCAGCCGAACACTGGTCGACTATGAAACTCGGTATACTCATATCAAGAAACTCTATTTGGCATTAGTCTTTACTGCTACCAAGCTCCGCCACTATCTTCTTAATCATAAAACCTTTATCATCACCCACACCAACCCTCTTAAGTTTATGCACTCCAAACCATATCAACATCAACGTATGGCTCGGTGGCTCATGCTGCTTGCTGAATTTGACCTTGAATTCATCCAGCAAAAATCTATCAAAGGGCAAACCATTGCTAATCAATCGGCAGATGCCCCTCTTCCTAACAATCAACCTTCGCAGTGCGAGTTTCTTGACGAGTCTATCGCCGCGCTTTCCACCGATGACGCTATCTACCAAATGACCATGTTTTTCGATGGCTCCAAATGTCAAATTGGTGGGGGTGCGGGAGTCATTCTCATCCCACTCGACGGTGAGCCCATGCCTCTGTCTTTCAAGCTTGACTTTAATTGTACCAATAATATGGTTGAATACGAGGCCTTAATTTTGGGACTTCAGACTGCCCTCTCTCTTAACATCAAGTCCATCAACATCTTCGGCGACTCGCAGCTCGTCGTTAATCAGGTCAACGGTTCATACCTCTATAAAAATGAAATTTTGCAAAGGTACAAAAATTGTGCTAACATTCTCCTTGCATCTTTCGACCATTACCTCCTACAGACTGTTCCTCGATCCACGAATAAGTTTGCCGACACCATGGCTTCTCTTGCTTCGCATATCCCGTCTTCATCATCATCATCTCGACTTTTTATCACGGTGCATCGTGTACCGTTGCCTTCATACATCTCTCCTCACATCAATTATATCGACACTGTCAATTCTAGCCCATGAGATGATTGGTATAAGCAACTTGTGGACTACTTATCTTTTTCCGTCATTCCTTCCAACCTCTCTAGCAATATGCGATGAGCTTTTATCAAGCGTACCACTCGCTATACCATGCTAGGGGGTCTTCTTTATAAGCGAGGCTTTGACGGCCTCCTTCTTCGCTCTCTCACCTCCACTGAAACATCTCAGGCCATTAAGCAAGTTCATGACAGGATTTGTGGCAGACATTTCAGTGGGAACTCGGTTTCCAAGCGCATCCTTCGTCTGGGCTATTATTGGTCCACCCTTCATCAAGACTATAGTGATTATGTTCGACGTTGCATCAAGTGTCAGCAGCACTCTAACTTGTTTCATCTTCCTAGTCACGCCTTACAAGTCGCTCAAGATTTCTGGCCTTTTTCTCAATGGGGATTAGATCTCATCGGTGAGATTAACCCTCACTCGTCTCTTTGTCATCAATCCATCATCACTGCCATCGAGTATTTCACCAAGTGGGTGGAAGCCATTCCTCTCGTTTCTACAAAAGCCGACAAGATTATCGACTTCATTAGCACCCACATCATTTGCCGCTTCGGTGTCCCTCACAAGATCATCATCGACAATGGCAAGTCCTTCAAAAACAAGACTATCCAAAAACTCTGCGACTCACTTGGCATCCAGCTCAGTTTTTCTTCACCTTACTACCCACAAGCAAATGGGCAGGTCGAGGCTTCCAACAAAATCTTGACTAAAATTCTCATGAAGGTGGTCGATGACACTGGAAGGGATTGGCACATTCACATTCCCTTCGCTTTGTGGGCCTACTGCACTAGCATTCGAACCTCCACAGGTGCTACCCCTTTTTCTCTCGTGTACGGAACAGAGGCTGTCCTACCTCTCGAAGTACAAATCTCATCTCTCTGCATCTCTCTTCATGACATTCTTTCTAACGATGACTTTCATCAAGATCGCTTAGCTCAACTTGAGTTACTTGACGAACGCCATCTTGCTGCCTTCAACCATCTCCATGTCTATCAACATCGTATCAAGCGAGCCTATGACAAAAATCTGCGAGAATGAGATTTCAATATCGGAGACCTTGTCCTCAAAGAGAATCAGCACGTGACCAATATGGAGCGAAGTAAAAGAGGCAAGTTTTCCCCTAATTGGCTTGGACCTTTTATTATCACGCACAAGTATGGATCAGGGACGTATCATTTGTATTCTATCGATGGACGACCAGAACCTAAGCCTCTTAATGCATTGCATCTGTGACCATTCTTCTGTTAGTCGAGTACTCGTCCACTTGACATTTATCTTGAGATCATCCCTTGAGCAATCCCCGTCCTCTTAGTCCTCATTCCTTTCAACCCTACTCCCTTTTAACAAATCCTATATACCCATTTTATACAGTATGGATGCTTTGTCCTAATAAAAGGGATCCCTTGACCTTATATAGTCCTGTCCATGACTCACATTTCTGTCAAAAATAAATCAAGATGTCAACATATCCATGGTCACCAACTCAGAATCTAAAAGGCAGACTGCTCCCTCGAAGGACAGTTGTACTATCATTACTATAGCTAATAGACTGCTCCCTCGAAGGACAGCTATTCAAAGCACTTATATATAAAGCAAAAATTATAGACCACTACCTCGAAGGATGGCTATGACTAACTCTTGCTCCAAACAGCAATCTTTTTCTGAAGCTTCTCGCATTGATCAGCTTCACAACATGACCACCAAGCAAATGACATCTCTATGTAGACTTCCCGCATTGATCAGTCTACACCCAAAAAAAAAAATGAGTCATGGACTTGGCTTGTAGTTGTCTCAGGGTCTCTTATAAAAAGGGGCAAAGTTATCTCTGCTCTTAAAATGGGTTACCCTATCATCCTCTCCTATTACCTGCTCAAGGGACTTCGAGCTCACTTAATGTCAAGTGATTCGATTACCTCTCTAACACTACATATGGTCAACGACGTCATGCATGAATGGGGCTCTTGGTTCTAATAACCCCTATCTATGTTGTTTTTCTGGTCCTTGTCAATGAAAGAGCAATATGCCTTTCACTTTTTCTTCACTTTGGTCACGTTCAACTTCATCACTTGTCAAACCTAGCCAACCCAACATTTTCAGACCTGTCACATCATCATTGTCCATTTCACATAGTTTCTGTGGACACCAATACACATGGGAACTATCGACCAGACGCAATTTATGTTAAGCATAAACCAATACTTGCTAAAGCATAAATAGACCTCAATTCATTTTTAGCATACATCCATCGCGACTATGGACAATTGCCAGGGATGAAAGACCACATCACCAATGTTACAGAATACACCATTTGGAAAAGGCTATGACATCTTTTTCTCCTCATCATTTTGACATTTGACCACATCTAATCATCAACCATTTTGCCTTTCAGTCTGAACTACATTGGTCTGAGGCCCTACGATCAGGGCTATGTAGGCAGCACTCAGATGATACGATATCTTCTGGGGTTAGCTTGACCACCCTCGTTTGTTCATCTCTCTGATGGACAAACCTTTTTTCCTCCTTTTGACCATAACCTTGCCCTCGACCATGACCAATCGATTCCTTTGACCATTCCTCCCTTTTTGGGAGAACTACATTGGCCTGAGGCCCTTGTGTATAAGTTTCTATGTTTTGGAATGTGTCAATTATAGAGTTTGCATATTTTATAGAAGACCACTAGACCACACCGGAGGCCTCCTCCCCCACCTTCGTCATTACCTTCAATCTTGGGCCCGCATCCGTCCACTTTAATAGGGGTGCTACCCACTACCATACTTCACAGAGGCAAGTCGCCTCCATTACTCCCCCAACCCGTCAAACATATATCTCCTCCAAACCATCGACCAATGCCTCTTATGCCTCTTAAACCAAAGTCATCAACCCTCACTGCAATGAAACATCCAGACCCATTAGCAGGCTCTTATGCCTTCCTGTTACGGTAGTTATTGCAGTTCTCTCGCATCTATCTCCCACCCCTTAAACCATATCAATCTCTCAGACCTAAACCCCCCTGGTTCAACAACACTCGCATTTGTGCGTATCATCGCACACCTGGGCATGACACCGAGCGTTGTTGTGCCCTCAAGGTTGCCATTCGCCAATGTCTGGCGAATGACACCCTTCTTCTTGACCAAATCATTAACAAACCTTCAACACCGCCCCACTCATCAACCCTCGGATCAAGGCCATCTTGGTTCAACAACTCTAAATTCTGTCACTATCATCACACTCCGAGACATGACACTGAGCGTTGTTGCGCTCTCAAAGCTGTCATTCGTCAACAACGGAGAAAGGATTCCCTTCTCATCAAGGATCCTCTTGACCACCCCTTCGATAAATCATCAACACCAGCCCATACTTCTCCAACCTCATCACCTAAATCGGGATCTCCACGTCAGCCTATGGTCCCTTTGTTGCCTTTGACCCCATTATTTGACATCAATACAGTCCATCTAACCACTAAGCCTCAACCAACCTTAACCAATCTATCCAACATTCTCCCTAAGCGACTGGGGGAATCCAACCTTATCCCGACCTCAACCAAACATTTAACCAAGCCTCCGACCAAACATTCAATCAAGCCTTTGACCAAACATTCGACCAACTTTGACCAGACATTAGACCAAACCGCGACCAAGTCTCGTCCAACCATCAATCAACCTTCCTATCATAACCCCGACCAAACCTCGACCAAACTTCAATCATCAAATATCAATCAACCAAACATTTGACCAGTCTCAACTAATCAGCAATCAAATATCATTCAATCAACCTTTTTATCAAAACATTCGACCAGTCTCAACCAATCAGCGATCATGTCAACCAACTCCACACATATCAATCAACACCTGGCCAATCTGGAAAGAGTAAAAGAGGCAAGTTTGCCCCTAATTGGCTCTAACCTTTTATTATCACGCACAAGTATGGATCAGGGATGTATCATTTGTCTTCTCTCGATGGACAACCAGAACCTAAGCCTCTTAATGCGTTGCATCTGCGACCATTCTTCTGTTAGTCGAGTACTCATCCACTTGACATTTATCTTGAGCTCGTCCCTTGAGCAATCCCCATCCTCTTTGTCCTCATTCCTTTCAACCCTACTCCCCTTTAACAAATCCTATATACCCCTTTTATACAGTATGGATGCTTTGTCCTAATAAAAGGGAGCCCTTGACCTTCTATAGTCCTATCCATGACTCACATTTCTGTCAAAAATAAATCAAGATGTCAACATATCCATGGTCACCAACTCAGAATCTAAAAGGCAGACTGCTCCCTCGAAGGACAACTGTACTATCATTGTTGTAGCTAATAGACTGCTCCCTCGAAGGACAGCTATTCAAAGCCCTTATATATAAAGCAAAAACTATAGACCACTCCCTCGAAGGATGGCTATGACTAACTCTTGCTCCAAACAGCAATCTTTTTCTAAAGCTTCCCGCATTGATTAGCTTCACAACATGACCACCAAGCAAATGACATCTCTATGTAGACTTCTCGCATTGATCAGTCTGCACCAAAAAAAAAAAAAAAAATGAGTCATGGACTTGGCTTGTAGTTGTCTCAGGGTCTCTTATAAAAAGGGGCAAAGTTATCTCTACTCTTAAAATGGGTTACCCTATCCTCCTCTTCTATTACCTGCTCAAGGGACTTCGAGCTCACTTAATGTCAAGTGATTCGATTACCTCTCTAACACTACATATGGTCAACGACGTCATGCATGAACGGGGCTCTTGGTTCTAATAACCCCTATCTATGCTATTTTTTTGGTCCTTGTCAATGAAAGAGCAATATGGCTTTCACTTTTTCTTCACTTTGGTCACGTTCAACTTCATCACTTGTCAAACCTAGCCAACCCAACATTTTCAGACCTGTCACATCATCATTGTCCATTTCACATAGTTTCTGTGGACACCAATACACATGGAAAATATCAACTAGACGCAATTTATGTTAAGCATAAACCAATACTTGCTGAAGCATAAATAGACCTCAATTCATTTTTAGCATACATCCATCGTGACTATGGGTAATTGCTAGGGATGAAAGACCACATCACCAATGTTACATAATACACCATTTGGAAAAGGCTGTGACATCTTTTTCTCCTCATCATTTCGACATTTGACCACATCCAATCATCGACCATTTTGCCTTTCAATCTGAACTACATTGGTTTGAGGCCCTATGATCGAGGCTATGCAGGCAGCACTCAGATGATACGATATCTTCTAGGGTTAGCTCGACCACCCTCATTTGTTCATCTCTCTGATGGACAAACCTTTTTCCTCCTTTTGACCATAACCTTGCCCTCGACCACGACCAATCGATTCCTTTGACCATTCCTCCCTTTTCGGGAGAACTACATTGGCCTGAGGCCCTTCACACAAGGGCTATGTAGGCAACACTCAAATCACATGACGTCTTCTGAGGTTAGCTCGGCCACATCCTTTCGTCCATCCATCCACCTTGACCAATGACCATTGAAGATCATGCCTATCTCCTTCGACCTTCGACCACTTCCAAGACAATGTTGTCTAGGTTGTTTTTGCATGTATGCTACCCCATTACTGGTTATCAAAATTGTGCGCAGACTATTTTTGGACCCTCACAAGTATAGGATTGCAAGCCGGTTGGTCCGCACTACTTGTGACTTTTTCGTGTTTTTGGGAGCACTTCTTGAGCCCAGGATACCTAGAACATGACGACCATTTGGAGCTTCAGCTTCGATTAAGTGACTCGATCAACAAACGACTAAATGCTGTGACCCGATTACTTCAATTTTAGCACTCCTTGACCCTTGACTCGTGACACTTTGCCTGACCATCTCATGATGTGGTATGCACGCAATCACGATTTTTTGCAGCATTCACCCTCACCCCTTTTCCCCTTTTTCATCCACTCTTTGTCAAATCAGCACTCAATTTCTGGTTCCCTTCCCTCGACTCCTGCTTTGAGGGGGAATACCTCATCCATAATTGGGGTGATCCATCTTTCTATTTTTGTCTTGCAGTTCACTTGAACAACCAACAAGATGAAATTGACCTTATCCGCACCTGGGGCAATCAACTCCTATTTTTGTCTTGCAGTTCATCCAGAACAACCAACAAGACAAAATGGGGCAAATGTAGACACTAAAATTGTGTCGACTCCCCTGGTCATCCTTCATTTTGTTCTCCCTCGCCTATTTAACCCCTATCAACCACTTTCCCACTAGCCTTGACCCTCGCATCATGTAACAATGAGCAGAGAGCTAAAGCTAGCCCCTGTCTCCATTCTGCATCTACTGACGACGATCGTTACCTGGCTGACGTCACCAACGTCGGTAATCCTACCGATGTCGATCACCTTACCGTTACCCGTTATCAGTTACCATTTGGTTCCCAATCGGTTTCCTTATCGGTTATCAAACCGTCCCTCAAACTGTCCCTTGCCTTCATCAGCAAAACCATTCGAAATATTTGATCAATCGGATCCCGAACTTAGACATTCACAGACTCTTGCAATCAACTCTGGCGATCAACCAACTCTAGCACTCAACCAATCTGCATTCGCTTTGATCAACTTCTAACAGAACATCGACAACTTCAACAACGTCAATCATGTCTTCGCACTATGACAGGTAAGTATCTTCCTCTGTTTATTTTTATTTCCTTATGGTTATTACTTGCTTGTTATTTCTATCATTCTGGATCTTCAGACTATAGACCTGAGCCCTGAGTTCCTTCTTTACACTTCTGCCCACTATCCCCTGACTACACTGTAACTCTGTCCAGACTCGACTAAAACCCCCAGACCCTATGTAGACTCGACCTTACCTTGACCAGACCCTGTCTTGACCTTGTCTCGACTCTACTAGACCCTATCCCGAACCTGTCCAAAACTTGGCCCGACTCGCCCAGACTCTGTCCAGAACCTGCCCCGACCGACGCCGGCACCTTAACCGACGTCGGCACATTCCCCTGACCGACGCCGGCACAGAGACCGACACTGGTGACTGCGTAGAATGGTGTTGCATATCAGGTATGCACTTTATTTTCTATCTTTTATTTCTGCCATTTTATCTTTCAGTATCTACTTTTGTCAAATATTCTGCTTTTTTATCAGTGGGTTGGTATCCTTCTAGGAAGTCTTCGTACTTCCGAGATCAGGCTTTTGCTTGACAACCCACCATATCCTCGTCTAACATTTTTCGTCTTAGTCTCTCTTTTTTTGCAGGTGTCATTCCTCCACAGCCAAAGAGGAGTACCTTCCAACGTTTGATTTCGGTGCGCATGACTACAATCAGGTATCATCTAACCTTGACCACTTTTTAGTTTCTTATTCTTCTTTGAATGTAGAAAGCACTTTTGCATAGAAACATTCTGGCACGCCCATTTTACCACTAACCAACCTCTCATCACAACATCAAACCTAGCCATGCCTTCTACCCAACCATCTTTTGTCCCCTCTTCTATCCCTACGACTAGTCATCCATACGTTGCGCCCTTACTGGTACAACTGACTACGTTGTATGCCTCTTCTAGCCTCATTCAAGCACCTTACAATCTGGGGGGCACTCCATCCACCAATCCGTTAGTAGATATCATCAAAATGCTGATGGATAAAATGTCCAGCCTAGAGACCTCCATTTCTGGCTCACGCAATACTCTGTCATACGAACAAGTTTGCAACGAGCCTATCCATCCTTCCGTCCTGATCTGACCATACCCCAACAAATGGGAGCTTCCTAAATTTACTCATTTTCAGAGTAAGGAAGACCCACAACAGCACTTACGGGCATTCAGACATGCCTGTTACCTTATTTCCCACGATGATGCATTGGTTTTATGCACGTTCCCTATGTCCCTTTCTGGCCCCGCCCTTGACTGGTATAGCTCTCTTGCCAGACATTCTATCTTCTCATTCATCCAACTCACCCAATTATTCCTTGACCATTTTTCTATCAACATTACTAAACAAGTCTCGATCACAGACCTCTACTCCATTAGGCAATTCGACGATGAATCAATAGTCAATTTTGTCGCCCGTTGGAGAGACTTGATTAACCAGCTCTCCGTCTCCTTGCCTCAACCTGAGCTCATCGAGCTCTTTTCTCGAGCATGTGTCAGCCACATCTCTTCCACCTTGTGGATTCAAACATTTTGCACTTTTGACGAGGCTTTCACCATGGCCCGAAAGCTTGAACTCCGTGCCATTGAAGAGGATAAGGTCAAATTGCGTCATACCAATGCAAGAGCCAATGACCCTTCTTCTTCTAGACCTCCTTCTACCAACTCCAAATCTAACAGAGTGGCCAACACTATGGTCGTCAGATCACCATCCTCAACAACAACCAATCAACCTCAACCTTCAACATCTCAAAGCATCACGAAATAGTTCCAACAACGGTATATGCAACCCTTCCCTAACTGTCCACCTAGCCACGACAACATTCAGACTATGACCAATGACTCTCATAACCATCATATACACACAGTCAACACGGTTTTGCCTCTTGTCCCTGACCAACCTCCATCACAGGTAGAAGAGCCATCTTCTCCCATTTGTCTTCCACAGGTAGAAGAATCTTCTTCTCCTATTAGTCCTCCATCGACCTCTCTCATATCGAAGGACGCCTTGACCACGTCAACATCAGCTGCCTCGCCTTCATCCTTCTTATCATCCGTAGATGATCATACCTTTTCAACTCCTCAACCACACATAGAAGCCATGACTACTCCGGTGCTCTTTCCACTTAAAGAGCCCACATCTTCAATTCCTTCTCCTTCGAGAGAAGAACCGTCCATATCTAAGCCCAAACCCGCGTAGGCATCCACCTTACCAAAAGAGATTAAACCTCTTGGTGTTCGCCCCACATCTAACCTCGCCTCACATAATAGTGGCTCTCAACCCATACTAAAGAAGACCACTAGACCACACTGGAGGCCTCCTCCCCCACCTTCGTCATTACCTTCAATTTTAGGTCCGCATCCATCCACTTTAATAGGAGTTCTGCCCACTCCCATACTTCACAGAGGCAAGTCGCCTCCATTACTCCCTCAACTCGTAAAACATATATCTCCTTCAAACCATCGACCAATGCCTCTTATGCCTCCTAAACCAAAGTCATCAACCCTCACTGCAATAAAACATCCAGACCCGTTAGCAGGTTCTTATGCCTTGCTGTTACGGCAATTATTGCAGTCCTCTCGTATCTATCTACCGCCACTTAAACCATATCAATCTCTCAGACCTAAACCCCCCTGGTTCGACGACACTCGCATTTGTGCATATCATCGCATGCCTGGGCATGACACCAAGCGTTGTTGTGCCCTCAAGGTTACCATTCGCCAATGTTTGGGGAATGACATCCTTCTTCTCGACCACATTATCAACAAGCCTTCAACACCGCCCCTCTCATCAACTCTCAGATCAACGCCATCTTGGTTTGACAACTCTAAATTCTGTCACTATCATCACACTCCGGGACATGACACTGAGCATTGTTGTGCTCTCAAAGCTATCATTCGTCAACAACAGAGAAAGGATTCCCTTCTCATCAAGGATCCTCTTGACCACCCCTTCGACAAATCATCAACACCGACCCATGCCTCTCCAACTTCAACACCTAAATTGAGATCTCTACGCTAGCCTATGGTCCCTTTGTCGCCTTTGACCCCATTATTCAACATCAACACAGTCCATCTGACCACTAAGCCTCAACCGACCTTGACCAATCTATCCAACATTCTCCCTAAGCGACTGGGGGAATCCAACCTTATCTCGACCTCGACCAAACATTTAACCAAGCCTTCGACCAAACATTCAATCAAGCCTTTGACCAAACACTCCACCAACTTTGACCAGACATTAGACCAAACCGTGACCAAGTCTCATCCAACCATCAATCAACCTTCCTATCATAACCCCGACTAGACCTCGACCAAACTTCAATCATCAAATATCAATCAACCAAACATTCGACCAGTCTTGACCAATCAGCAATCAAATATCATTCAACCAACCTTTTTATCAAAACATTCGACCAGTCTCAACCAATCAACGACAATGTCAACCAACTTCACATCCATCAATCAACCCCTGAGCAATCTGGAAAGAGCCAAATGGGGCAAGTCTGCTCCTAATTGACTCAAACCTTATCATACACACACTAGCATAGACTAGGAACTTATCAGAACTTGAGCCTCTTAATGCGTTGCGTCTGCGACCATTCTACTATTAGTCAAGTACTCGTCCACTTGACATTTATCTTGAGCTCGTCCCTTGAGCAATCCCCATCCTCTTAGTCCTCATTCCTTTCAACCCTACTCCCCTTTAACAAATCCTATATACCCCTTTTATACAGTATGGATGCTTTGTCCTAATAAAAGGGAGCCCTTGACCTTCTATAGTCCTGTCCATGACTCACATTTTTGTCAAAAATAAATCAAGATGTCAACATATCCAGGTCACCCAACTCAGAATCTAAAAGGCAGACTGCTCCCTCGAAGGACAGCTATACTATCATTCCTGTAGCTAATAGACTGCTCCCTCGAAGGACAGCTATTCAAAGCCCTTATATATAAAGCAAAAACTATAGACCACTCCCTCGAAGGATGGCTATGATTAACTCTTGCTACAAACAGCAATCATTTTTTGAAGCTTCCTGCATTGATCAGCTTCACAACATGACCACCAAGCAAATGACATCTCTATGTAGACTTCCCGCATTGATCAGTCTGCACCAGAAAAAAAAAAAGAACGAGTCATGGACATGGCTTGTAGTTGTCTCAGGGTCTCTTATAAAAAGGGGACTTTGATGATTGGATGTGGTCAAATGTCAAAATGATGAGGAGAAAAAGATGTCACAGCCTTTTCCAAATGGTGTATTCTGTAACATTGGTGATGTGGTCTTTCATCCCTAGCAATGACCCATAGTCACGATGGATGTATGCTAAAAATGAATTGAGGTCTATTTATGCTTCAGTAAGTATTGGTTTATGCTTAACATAAATTGCGTCTTGTCGGTAGTTTCCATGTGTATTGGTGTCCACAGAAACTATGTGAATAGGCTATGATGATGTGACAGGTCTAAAAATGTTGGGTTGGCTAGGTTTGACAAGTGATGAAGTTGAACGTGACCAAAGTGAAGAAAAAGTGAAAGGCATATTGCTCTTTCAGTGACAAGGACCAGAAAAATAGCATAGATAAGGGTTATTAGAACCAAGAGCCCCATTTATGCATGACGTCGTTGACCATATGTAGTGTTAGAGAGGTAATCGAATCACTTGACATTAAGTGAGCTCGAAGTCCCTTGAGCAGGTAATAAGAGAGGAGGATAGGGTAACCCGTTTTAAGAGCAGAGATAACTTTGCCCCTTTTTATAAGAGACCCTGAGACAACTACAAGCCAAGTCCATGACTAGTTTTTTTTTTTTTTTTTTTTTTTTTTTTTTGGGTTAGACTGATCAATGCGGGAAGTCTACATAGAGATGTCATTTGCTTGGTGGTCATGTTGTGAAGCTGATCAATGCGGGAAGCTTCAAAAAAAGATTGTTATTTGGAGCAAGAGTTAGTCATAGCCATTCTTCGAGGGAGTGGTCTATAGTTTTTGCTTTATATATATAAGGGCTTTGAATAGCTGTCCTTCGAGGGAACAATCTATTAGCTACAGCAATGATAGTACAGCTGTCCTTCGAGGGAGCAGTCTGCCTTTTAGATTCTAAGTTGGTGACCATGGATATGTTGACATCTTGATTTATTTTTGATAGAAATGTGAGTCATGGACAGGACTATAGAAGGTCAAGGGCTCCCTTTTATTAGGACAAAGCATCCATACTGTATAAAAGGGGTATATAAGATTTGTTAAAGGGGAGTAGGGTTGAAAGGAATGAGGACTAAGAGGATGGGGATTGCTCAAGGGACGAGTTCAAGATAAATGTCAAGTGGATGAGTACTCGACTAACAGAAGAATGGTCGCAGATGCAACGCATTAAGAGGCTCAGGTTCTGGTCGTCCATCAAGAGAAGACAAACGATACATCCCTGATCCATACTTGTGTGTGATAATAAAAGGTCTGAGCCAATTAGGGGCAAACTTGCCTCTTTTACTTCACTCCATATTGGTCACGTGCTGATTCTCTTTGAGGACAAGGTCTCCGATATTGAAATCTCATTCTCGTAGATTTTTGTCATAGGCTCGCTTGATACGATGTTGATAGACATGGAGATGGTTAAGGGCAGCAAGACGGCGTTCATCAAGTAACTCAAGTTGAGCTAAGCGATCTTGACGAAAGTCATCGTTAGAAAGAATGTCATGAAGAGAGATGCAGAGAGATGGGATTTGTACTTCGAGAGGTAGGACAGCCTCTGTTCCGTACACGAGAGAAAAAGTGGTAGCACCCGTGGAGGTTCAAATGCTAGTGTAGTAGGCCCACAAAGCGAAGGGAATGTGAATGTGTCAATCCCTTCCAGTGTCATCGACCACCTTCATGAGAATTTTAGTCAAGATTTTGTTAGAAGCCTCGGCTTGCCCATTTGCTTGTGGGTAGTAAGGCGAAGAGAAACTGAGCTGGATGCCAAATGAGTCGCAGAGTTTTTGGACAGTCTTGTTTTTGAAGGACTTGCCATTGTCGATGATGATCTTGTGAGGGACACTGAAGTGGCAGATGATGTGGGTGCTAATGAAGTTGATAATCTTGTCGGCTTTTGTAGAAATGAGAGGAATGGCTTCCACCCACTTGGTGAAATACTCGGTGGCAGTGATGATGGATTGATGATGAAGAGACGAGTGAGGGTTAATCTCACCGATGAGATCTAAGCCCCATTGAGAAAAAGGCCAGAAATCCTGAGCGACTTGTAAGGCGTGACTAGGAAGATGAAGCAAGTTAGAGTGTTGCTGACACTTGATGCAACGTTGAACATAATCGCTACAGTCTTGATGAAGGGTGGGCCAATAATAGCCCAGACGAAGGATGCGCTTGGCAACCGAGTTCCCACTGAAATGTCTGCCACAAATCCCGTCATCAACTTGCTTAATGGCCTGAGATGTTTCAGTGGAGGTGAGACAGCGAAGAAGGAGGCTATCGAAGCCTCGCTTATAAATAAGACCCCCTAGCATGGTATAGCGAGTGGTACGCTTGATAAAAGCTCATCGCACATTGCTAGAGAGGTTGGAAGGAATGACAGAAAAAGACAAGTAGTCCACAAGTTACTTATACCAATCATCTCGTGGGCTAGAATTGATAGTGTCGATATAATTTATGTGAGGAGAGATGTATGAAGGCAACGATACATGATGCACCATGACAAAAAGTCAAGATGATGATGATGAAGACGGGATATGTGAAGCAAGAGAAGCCATGGTGTCGGCAAACTTATTTGTGGATCGAGGAACAGTCTGCAGGAGGTAATGGTCGAAAGATGCAAGGAGAATGTCAGCACAATTTTTGTACCTTTGCAAAATTTCATTTTTACAAAGGTATGAACCATTGACCTGATTAACGACGAGCTGCGAGTCATCAAAGATATTGATGGACTTGATGTTAAGAGAGAGGGCGGTCTGAAGTCCCAAAATTAAGGCCTCGTATTCAACCATATTATTGGTACAATTAAAGTCGAGCTTGAAAGACAGAGGCATGGGCTCACCATCGAGTGGGATGAGAATGACTCCCGCACCCCCACCAATTTGACATTTGGAGCCGTAAAAAAACATGGTCATTTGGTAGATAGCGTCATCGGTGGAAAGCACGGTGATAGACTCGTCAGGAAACTCGCACTGCGAAGGTTGATTGTTAGGAAGAGGGGCATCTGCTAGTTGATCAGCAATGGTTTGCCCTTTGATATATTTCTACTGGATGAATTCAAGGTGGAATTCAACAAGCAGCATGAGCCACCGAGCCATACGTTGATGTTGATATGGCTTAGAGTGCATAAACTTAAGAGGGTTGGTGTGGGTGATGACAAAGGTTTTATGATTAAGAAGATAGTGGCAGAGCTTGGAAGCAGCAAAGACTAACGCCAAATAGAGTTTCTCGGTATGAGTATACCAAGTTTCATAGTCGACCAGTGTTTGGCTGATATAGTAGACTGCTTGCTCACGGTGATGCTCATCTTGGTGCGTAATCATGGCACCTAACGAATGGATGGTGACAGAGATGTAAAGGTAGAAGGGTTGATCGTCTTTAAGTGGAATGAGGACTGGTGGAGAGACCAGATAGCGTTTGAGGGCCTCAAAATCCTCTTGACAGTCCTTATCCCATGTAAAAGAGACGTCCTTCTTAAGGAGATGATGAAAAGGTTGGCAGCAGTCAGAAAGCTGCGAGATGAAACGGCGAATGGACTGGAGCTTCCCTTATAGACTGCGAAGCTGCTTGAGATTGGTTGGGTGTGGCATTTCGAGGATAGCGCGGATCTTGGTGGGATCTATCTCGATGCCACAAAAAGAAATGATAAATCCAAGAAGCTTATCGGAGAGGACCCCAAAGACGTATTTCTTGGGGTTAAGGCAGACATTGTATTGAAGAAGGTGAGAAAAGATGATTTTGAGAATGGTCAAATGGTCACGACGAAGCTTGGACTTGCTGAGCAGGTCATCCACATAGTCCTCCATGATTTTATGGAGGAGATCATGGAAAATGTAGGTCATGGCACGCTGATAAGTGGCGCCTATGTTTCTCAAGCCAAAAGGCATGACTCGATAGCAGAAAGTCCCCCATGGGGTAATGAAAGTGGTCTTGTGCTGATCTTCTGGAGCAATCAGGATTTGATTGTATCCTGAAAACCTGTCCATAAGAGATAGCATCTCCTGGCCAGCCATGAGATCAACAAGCTGGTCAATGTTAGGAAGAGGAAAATCGTCTTTGGGACAGGCTAGGTTGAGGTTGCGATAGTCTGTACAGATCTAGATCCCCCAGTTGTTTTAGTGACTGGAACGATGTTAGAGACCCACTGTGGATAGTCAATGGGTTGGATGAAAGAGACAGAAAGGAGGCGTTGAAGCTCCTCTTTGACAAGGAGGGCAATGCAAGGATGCATCTTTCAAAGCTTTTGCCTAACAGGCTTAGCCTCTGGTTTGGTGACAATGTTATGGGTACGGATGGTGGGGTCAATGCCAGGCATGTCACGGTAGGTCCAGGCAAAGGCCTTACTATGGTCTAAGAGGAACTGGGTGTAGGCAAGCTGCTCATGAGCGTCTAAAGATTGACCAATCTTTAAGACATGGGGAACATCAGAAGAAGGGAGGTTAATGTCAATGGTTGATTCATTTAACATAACCTGGGTCTCAGAAGGGAGAGAGCGCTAAATGAAAGAGTCATCGGTGCCCATGTAGGAAAGAATGGCGTCGTCGTCAATGCAGTGGACAGTGTGAATGGTCGCTGACTCATCTTCTACCATGCTAGGAAAAATGAGAGGGCAAGATCTGGACACCCCATTGAGCTGATAAGTCAGGGGTTCTAGGCGGATGGTGTTTATGGAAAAAAAAACTAGGAGGGATGGAAACCACTGACTCCGTAGGTGAAGGAGGAGGGACGGGTGAGCCTGAAAGAGATTGGTCAAGGGTTGGTTCGAGACAAAGGTCTGCAGGGGTCTGAGTGGGGTCATGATATCCCAGGCCATACCATTTCTTGGCATTGTCATCGTTGAGCGGTTTGATGGGCTGATGGGAGCCCTGCTCATAATGTCCGAAACTAAAACCTTTCCATGCACACCTATAAAGGTAAGTATGTGCAAAGGAGGGGTTGCCAAGAAACGAGAAGTTTGATGTGAAAGGTTGAGGTGAAGGAAGAGGATTGCAATCAGTAGGAGCTTGATTGAGACCCCCATAAATAAGGTTGGTTCGGAGGTGAGGGGGACCATAAGGTATGATCATCTCGATCCGATGGTCGTAGCTAGGGCTATGATGAAGGCATCCATACTCTTATGGAGTTTGGAACATGTCTAAGGCTAGCAAGCGATACTCCCCTAATGAAAGTCTTTGGAAGATGTCTTCCATAGGGTCTGTGGTTATCGCTTGAAGGGGAGGTGTGAGGGTGACTGTCTGTTGAGAACTGGTCGAAGCTTCTGTGGATGGAGGCGGTGTTGGGATTGATGGCTTGATAGGGATGAAGACGTCATTAGGATGGTAGGTGGTGTTATAGGTTTTGAAGGGTGAAGGGTCAGTGGGAATGATATGGACTTGCCCGTCATACTCAAATTTCACACAATGGTGCAGGGTGGAGGGGACATAGGCCATGGCACGAATCCAAGGTCGGCCTAGCAAGATGTTGTATTGAAACTCTCCTTCGATGATATAGAAGAGCTCCGAGACTGTGCGTGGACCAACGCAGATGTGAAGGATGACTGTGCCAATGGTCGTGGCAGTGGTGTCATTAAAGGAGCACAAGATTGCGTCAGTTTTGGAGACGCAATTCTTGGGAAGGGCCAACTGTTCAAAGGCATGGGTAGAGATAATGTTGATGCTGGCACCTCCGTCGATCATAACGTGTTTAATGCATGTCTGATCAACGTAGGCAGTGATGAAGAGGGTGGCGTCCTGATCTTTCGTATTAGATGTGAGAATCTCAGAATCGTTGAATGTAATGGAGGCAATGGGGGCTAAAGAGTGGACAAGGGCAGCAAGTGGCTGGGGGTCTTCAGGTTGGACCTCCACTGCCTGCAGGGCTCTGATGAGAGCTTGACGATGTTGAGGTGAGGTTTGAATGAGGTCATAAAGGGACATCTTCACGGGCATCTGGTGAAGCTGTTTCAACATGGAGTCATGGATTGGTCTGGAAGAAGAAGAAGAAGAGGAGGGTTGAGGCACGCCAAGGATAAAAATCTTAGGCTTGGGCAGTTGAGGTGGCTGGATGAAAGGGTAGGTCCAAGGAATGGCGGCTTTTTCCTTCACCTTATCCTTTTGTGACCTGGTGGTTATGTGAATGGCATTGATTTCGAAGATATGAGGTGAAGGAGATGAAGGGGTCGTGGTCTACTGATGAGATGTTGATGGGTTTGAAGAGGTTGGAGGGTTATGAGAAGGAGTCAGGGGTCGGTCGAGAGTATCCTCAAAGAGAAGAGTGTCTTTCTCTAGATAGCAGTGAATGACGGTCTTGAGGGCACATCAAGTCTCGGTATCGTGTCCTGGCGTACGATGATATTGACAAATCTTCATGTCGTCGAACCAGGAGGGCTTAGATCTGAGAGGTTGGAAAGGCCTGATGGGCGGAAGGGTTATGCTAGAAGTCTGCAAAATTTGATGCAAGATTAAAGAGTATGAACCCACTAAAGGGTTCGTGCTCGTTGATGTATGTGATACTGGTGACTTCTGCTTGGGTGGAGTCGGAGGAGGCTTCCGTACCACCTTTTGGGTTGATGGTGCAGTGACAGGCAGAGACGATACTTTCTTCATGAGAGGCATCGCCTTTTTGGAAGAGGGTAGGCTAGCGGTAGGCAAAGGAATTAAAGGAGGCAACTAGTTTTGATTGAAGGTCAGAGTGGGAAGGACTTTGGTCAGGGTCGAAGGATGAGGGCCCAAAATGGAGGGCAATGATGATGGAGGAGGAGGCGTTCACCTCTATGGTTTGGCAGTCTTTTGTGACTTGGGTTAAAGACTACTGTTGATCGAGGTCTGGTCTAGGTTCACCTTTACTTGTGGATGAGTGAAGTTGGAGACAGGGCGAATGCCAAGTGATTTGATAGGTTTAGATGGGGTAGATGCTAGTTTTGGTTTTGATGGGGTCGGTTGAGGTTTAGAAATGGGAATCTGGTTTTTGTTAAGGGTCTTGGGGGATTTCGCCATAGGAGGATTGGCTGCATGAGACGAGAGGGCACGAGCATGTTGAAGAGCTATGAGACGCTCCCACAATCCCCGATGCTCCACTTTCCTTGAAGGGAGAAGTTTGAGTTTCTCCACTAGTCGGGAAAATGGCTGAGAAGATGTGAGATGAGCTTTGGGTTCTTGAGAAGATGTGGACGGTTATGGGGTTGAAGATGAGACTGATGTAGCGGTCTCAGACCCAGGGCATGATGGAGTCGCGATAGGTTCGTCTGTGGTTAGAGACGAAGGAGAGGCAGGTTCTTCCCTGGGTGGAGAAGAAACTGGAGAATGAGGCTCCTCAAGCGGGTAAAGAGCAGGGATGATGGTGCCCTCCACTTGTGGTCGAGGAGTAGGAAGGGTTAGGTCCTCCATTGGCAGTAGGAAGGAGATTGGTGGAACTGGCGGTGTTGGTAAGGTCGAGGCGTCCTCCAAGATGAGAGAGGTTGACGGAGAACTAACTGGGGAAAGAGGTTCGTCCATATGTGATGGACTGATAGGTGGACTTACCTCTTGAGGTTGTGAAAGAGTCTGGTCGGAGATGAAGGGCGAGACTGTATTGACTGTTCGTATATTGCATTCGTGAATGTTGTCAGTCAAGGTCTGGACATTGTTTTGAGTTGGTGGATGATTGGGGAATGGTTGTTTGAAGATGTCGATGTTTTGATTAGGTGGCGCATTAGGATTTTTGAGGATGAGGTCACCCTTTTCAAGCATATCTTGGATGATGTTTTTAAGGGTTTTATAGTTGCCCGTGTCATGTCCCTTAACACGGTGGTAGTTACAAAAGTCATTTTCCCTATACCACACAGGGATGGCGCGTGAGGGATCAAATTGTGGTGGTGGTCAGATCTGAGGGAGATTGAGGACCCCTTGTTTGATGAGTTTTTCCAGCACAGATGCGTATGATTCTCCAAGTGGAGTATATTGTCACTGTATGTATCTCTAATGGAATTGGTGGGTGGCACTCTGAGACGTGGATGGCTCAGGCTGATTAGTTGAAGGCGAAGAGGAGGAAGATATAACGACCACAGCGTTTGCTAAAGCTTTAGATTTAGGATTGGGTGATGAAGGCTTAGAAGAGGGGTCATTAGTCTTGGAGTGGGGATTCTTGCTTCGTAACTTGACTTTATTCTCCTCGACGGCACGTAACTCAAGTTTACGGGCCATCGTGAAGGCTTCGTCAAAAGTGCGGAAGGTCTGAACCCTCAAGGTGGAAGAAATATGTCTGGCGCAGGCTTGGGAAAATAATTCAATAAGCTCAGGTTGGGGTAAAGAAAAGGAAAGTTGATTGATAAGGCCCCTCCAGCGAGCAACAAAATCAGCAATGGATTCGTCCTCGAATTGGCGGATAGAATAGAGGTCTATGATTGAGACCTTCTTGGTAATGTTGATGGAGAAGTGGTCAAGGAAGAGCTGGGCCAGCTGAGTGAATGTGAAGAGGGAATGGCTGGCAAGGGAGCTATACCAGTCAAGTGCAGCACCGGAAAGAGACATAGGGAATGTGCGTAAAAGTAACGCATCATCATGGGCGATAAGGTAACAGGCATGTCTGAATGCCCGTAAGTGTTGTTGTGGGTCTTCCTTGCTTTGAAAATGAGAAAATTTAGGAAGTTCCCACTAGCTAGGATATGGTCGGATCGGGATGGAAGGATGGATAGGCTCGTTGCAAACTTGTTCGTATGACAGAGTATTGCGTGAGCCAAAAACAGAGGTCTCTAGGCTGGACATTTTATCTATCAGCATTTTGATGATATCTACTGACGGATTGGTGGATGGAGCGCCCCCTAGATAGTAAGGTGCTTGAATGAGGCTAGAAGAGGCGTACGACGTAGTCGGTTGTACCAGTAAGGGCACAACATACAGATGACTAGTCGTAGGGATAGAAGAGGGGACAAAAGATGGTTGGGTAGAAGGCATGGCTAGGTTTGATGTTGTGATGAGAGGTTGGTTAGTGGTAACATGGGCTAATGGATAGGTAGCCACCCTAGTGTTGATAGGAGTAAGGGTAGGCAGAATAGAAACGACCAGATTCTGAAAGGGAGTAGAAAGTGGTTGAGTGGGTTGACGTTGATGGGGGGCCGAAACCCCAGTGGAAGTGGGCCCCATGATAGAGGGAGAGGCCACACTCAGATGGTTGGTCAAAGGCTAGTCGTTGGTCGAAGCAATAGCCTGGGCGTCTAAAGGTTGAATTACGGACGTTGTTGATACGACTGCAGTTTCGAGAAGAGAGGTCGACATTCCATAGATTGGATTGCCCGAGGGGTCTCGCATTTGGCTATTCGCGAGATAGTGTTGTAAGGCTTTGACGTTGAGGTCCAAGAATCATGCAAAATCTTGGTCCCCTTCTGGGACGATAGGCGTCTGGGTCAGGGATGGTCCTCTAAGAGTTCTTTCAGTTTTTGAGTGGAACTCCATTATAGGACTGGTTACAGACGGAGTGGATGGAAGTGGTTAATGGCTAGCATGGTCAAAAAGAGCCTTGGTTTGACTGCGTGTCAAAACCATACAAGGCAAGAAAGAATGTCCTCACACGCTCAAACAAGCAGATAAGAACTTAAAATATGAAGACAAGCAGATCCTAAAACCCTAAGAGTAAATTTTTAGGATTATAGTGGCGTATGCCTTAGAAAGTGTGTAGAGGAAGATTGGCTTTGAGTCAGGTCCTAGAATAAGCAGTCTATGGATGGTTTCGGGTTAGTTATGGTGCTCAAGAAGTCTATGTTAGGTTTCGTACAAGGCCTGGTGCTAAGGAGCAAGCTCCCCTCACTTCACGAGTCCACTGATAAACTGAGCCCGCTTAGCCAAAATATACTTCCCCTATAGTTTAGACTTTGCTAGAGAACAGAGTGGGCTTTCCCCTTGGTGATGAAATCCAAGTGAGATCGCCAGGACGGGTAAGGTATCCACTGGGGGATGAAATCCCAGTCGGGCCTTGTCTCAAGTAAGTTAAGATGTTTATGTTGTGCAAGTGGTTTGGTCGCGTAACATCAAGTGATCTAGATTAATTCAATATGTGTTCGTTAATTACTATGTGTGGTCTAAGAATGCAAGCACAAGCAGAAATGCAATGCAGAGTGTTTTAATGTCCAAGTCAAAATGTTTGGTTCGTATGAAGACGAATGGAGAAAGAGTCGAAGAGCATGAATTTGGACTAGTCTAGAAGTGCAAGAAAGAAAAGAAATGTTCTTTCTGGTCCTGCTTATAGTGTCGTTAAGAAGAGATGAAAGGAGGCGAAAAGGAAGAAACCTAATGCGCCTATATGAACGAAAAGAAAAAGGAACCCACGAAAGAACCTAGGGTCCCACCGGGCGTGCCAGTATGTTTCTATGCAAAAGTGCTTTCTACATTCAAAGAAGAACAAGAAATTGAAAAGTGGTCAAGGTTAGATGATACCTGATTGTAGTCATGCACACTGAAATCAGACGTTGGAAGGTACTCCTCTTTGGCTGTGGAGGAATGACACCTGCGAAGAAAAAGAGACTGAAACATGAGAAAACGTTAGACTAAGAGACAGTGGGATGTCAAGCAGAAGCCTGATCCTAGAAGTATGAAGACTTCCTAGAAGGATATTAACCCACTGATAAAAAAGTAAAATATTTGACGAAAGTAGATAATGAAAGATAAAATGACAGAAATAAAAGATAGAAAATAAAGTGTGTACCTGATATGTAGCACTATTCTGCGCAATCACCAGTGTCGGTCTCTGTGTCGGCGTCGGTCAGGGGAATGTGCCGACGTCGATTAAGGTGCCAGCGTCGATCGGGGTAACGTCTGGCGTCGGTCGGGGCAGGCTCTGGACAGAGTCTGGAGGAGTCGGGATAGGTTTTGGACAGGTTCGGGACAGGGTCTAGTAGAGTCGAGACAAGGTCAAGACAGGGTCTGGTCAAGGTAAGGTCGAGTCTACACAGGGTCTGGGGGTTTTAGTCGAGTCTGGACAGAGTTACAGTGTAGTCAGGGGATAGTGGGCAGAAGTTTAAAGAAGGAACTCAGGGCTCGGGTCTATAGTCTGAAGATACAGAATGATAGAAATAACAAGCAAGTAATAACCAAAAGGAAATAAAAATAAATAGAGAAAGATACTTACCTGTCACAGTGCGAAGACATGATTGACATTGTTGAAGTTGTCGATGTTCTGTCAAAAGTTGATCGAAGCGAATGCAGATTGGTTGAGTGCTGGAGTTGGTTGATCGCCAGAGTTGATTGTAAGAGATGGTTGAATGGATGAGCTGGGTGAATGATTGATCAGAGATTTTGAATGGTTTTGTTGATGAAGGCGAGGGACGGTTCGAGGGACGGTTCGATAACCGATCGGGAAACCGATTGGGAACCGAATGGTAACTGATAATGGGTAACGGTAAGGTGACCGATGTCGACAGGATTACCGACATCGGCTGATAAATGACCGACGTCGGTGACGTCGGCCAGGTAACGACCGCAGATGCAGAATGGAGACAGGGGCTAGCTTTAGCTCTCTACTCATTGTTACATGCTGCGAGGGTCAAGGCTAGTGGGAAAGTGGTTGACAAGGGTTAAATAGGCGAGGGAGAACAAAATGAAGGATGACCAGGGGAGTCGACACGATTTCAGTGTCTACATTTGCCCCTTTTTGTCTTGTTGGTTGTTCTGGATGAACTGTAAGACAAAAACAAGAGTTTATTGCCCCAGGTGCGGATAAGGTCAATTTCGTCTTGTTGGTTGTTCAAGTGAACTGCAAGACAAAAATAGAAAGATGGATTTCCCCGATTATGGATGAGGTATTCCCCCTCAAAGCAAGAGTCGAGAGAAGGGAACCAGGAATCGGGTGCTGATTTGACAAAGAGTGGATGAAAAAGGGGAAAAGGGGTGAGGGTGAATGCTGCAAAAAATCGTGATTGCGCGCATACCACGTCACGAGATGGTCAGGCAAAGTGTCGCAGGTCAAGGGTCAAGGAGTGCTAAAATTGAAGTAACCGGGTCACAGCATTTAGTCGTCGACTGATCGGGTCACTCAATCAAAGCTGAAGCTCCAAATGGTCATCGTGTTCTAGGTATCCCAGGCTCAGGAAGTGCTCCCAGAAACACGAAAAAGTCACAAGTAGTGCAGATCAACCGGCTTGCAATCCTATACTTGTGAGGGTCCAAAAATAGTCTGCGCATAATTTTGCTAACCAATCATGGGGTAGCATACATGCAAAAACAACCTAGACAACATTGTCTTGGAAGTGGTCGAAGGTCGAAGGAGATAGGCATGATCTCTAATGGTCATTGGTCAAGGTGGATGGATGGACGAAAGGATGTGGCCGAGCTAACCTCAGAAGACGTCATGTGATCTGAGTGCTACCTACATAGCCCTTGTGTGAAGGGCCTCAGGCCAATGTAGTTCTCCCGAAAAGGGAGGAATGGTCAAAGGAATCGATTGGTCGTGGTCGAGGGCAAGGTTATGGTCAAAAGGAGGAAAAAAGGTTTGTCCATCAAAGAGACGAATAAACAAGGGTGTTCGAGCTAACCCTAGAAGATATCGTATCATCTGAGTGCTGCCTACATAGCCCAGATCATAGGGCCTCAGACCAATGTAGTTCAGACTGAAAGGCAAAATGGTCGATGATTGGATGTGGTCAAATGTCGAAATGATGAGGAGAAAAAGATGTCATAGCCTTTTCCAAATGGTGTATTCTATAACATTGGTTATGTGGTCTTTCATCCCTAGCAATTACCCATAGTCGTGATGGATGTATGCTAAAAATGAATTGAGGTCTATTTATGCTTCAGCAAGTATTGGTTTATGCTTAACATAAATTGCATCTGGTCGGTAGTTCCCATGTGTATTGGTGTCCACAAAAACTATGTGAGTAGGCTATGATGATGTGATAGGTCTAAAAATGTTGGGTTGGCTAGGTTTGACAAGTGATGATGTTGAACATGACCAAAGTGAAGAAAAAGTGAAAGGCATATTGCTCTTTTGTTGACAAGGACCAGAATAACAACATAGATAGGGGTTATTAGAACCAAGAGCCCCGTTCATGCATGACGTCATTGACCATATGTAGTGTTAGAGAGGTAATCGAATCACTTGACATTAAGTGAGCTCGAAGTCCCTTGAGCAGGTAATAAGAGAGGAGGATAGGGTAACCCATTTTAAGAGCAGAGATAACTTTGCCCCTTTTTATAAGAGACCCTGAGACAACTACAAGCCAAGTCCATGACTCATTTTTTTTTTTTGGTGCAGACTGATCAATGCGGGAAGTCTACATAGAGATGTCATTTGCTTGGTGTTCATGTTGTGAAGCTGATCAATGCGGGAAGCTTCAGAAAAAGATTGTTGTTTGGAGCAAGAGTTAGTCATAGCCATCCTTTGAGGGAGTGGTTTATAGTTTTTGCTTTATATATAAGGGCTTTGAATAGCTGTCCTTCGAGGGAGCAGTCTATTAGCTATAGCAATGATAGTACAACTGTCCTTCGAGGGAGCAGTCTGCCTTTTAGATTCTGAGTTGGTGACCATGGATATGTTGACATCTTGATTTATTTTTGACAGAAATGTGAGTCATGGACAGGACTATAGAAGGTCAAGGGCTCCCTTTTATTAGGACAAAGCATCCATACTGTATAAAAGGGGTATATAGGATTTGTTAAAGGGGAGTAGGGTTGAAAGGAATGAGGACTAAGAGGATGGGGATTGCTCAAGGGATGAGCTCAAGATAAATGTCAAGTGGACGAGTACTCGACTAACAGAAGAATGGTCGTAGATGCAACGCATTAAGAGGCTCAGGTTCTGGTCGTCCATCGAGAGAAGACAAACAATATGTCCCTGATCCATACCTGTGCGTGATAATAAAAGGTCCGAGCCAATTAGGGGTAAACTTGCCTCTTTTACTTCGCTCCATATTGGTCACGTGTTGATTCTCTTTGAGGACAAGGTCTCTGCCACAAATCCCGTCATGAACTTGCTTAATGGCCTGAGATGTTTCAGTGGAGGTGAGACAACGAAGAAGGAGGTCGTCGAAGCCTCGCTTATAAATAAGACCCCCTAGCATGGTATAGCGAGTGGTACACTTAATAAAAGCTCGTCGCACATTGCTAGAGAGGTTGGAAGGAATGATGAAAAAAGACAAGTAGTCCACAAGTTGCCTATACCAATCATCTCGTGGGCTAGAATTGACAGTGTCGATATAATTGATGTGAGGAGAGATGTATGAAGGCAACGGTACACGATGCACAGTGACAAAAAGTCGAGATGATGATGAAGATGAGATATGCAAAGCAAGAGAAGCCATGGTGTCGGCAAACTTATTCGTGGATAGAAGAACAGTCTGCAGGAGGTAATGGTCGAAAGATGCAAGGAGAATGTTAGCACAATTTTTGTACCTTTGCAAAATTTCATTTTTACAAAGGTATGAAATGTTGACCTAATTAACAACGAGCTGCGAGTCGCCAAAGATGTTGATGGACTTGATGTTAAGAGAGAGGGCGGTCTGAAGTCCCAAAATTAAGGCCTCGTATTCAGCCATATTATTGGTACAATTAAAGTCGAGCTTGAAAGACAGAGGCATGGGCTCACCGTCGAGTGGGATGAGAATGACTCCTGAACCCCCACCAATTTGACATTTAGAGCCATCGAAAAACATGGTCATTTGGTAGATAGCATCATCGGTGGAAACCACGGTGATAGACTCATCAGGAAACTCGCACTGCGAAGGTTGATTGTTAGGAAGAGGGGCATTTGTTAGTTGATCAGTAATGGTTTGCCCTCTAATAGATTTCTACTGGATGAATTCAAGGTCAAATTCAGCAAGCAGCCTGAGCCACCGAGCCATACATTGATGTTGATATGGCTTGGAGTGCATAAACTTAAGAGGGTCAGTGTGGGTGATGACAAAGGTTTTATGATTAAGAAGATAGTGGCAGAGCTTGGTAGCAGCAAAGACTAATGCCAAATAGAGTTTATCGGTATGAGTATATCGAGTTTCATAGTCGACTAGTGTTTAGCTGATATAGTAGACTGCTTGCTCACGGTGATGCTCGTCTCGATGCGCAATCATGGCACCTAACGAATGGCTGGTGACAGAGATGTAAAGGTAGAAGGGTTGATCGTCTTTAGGTGGAATGAGGACTGGTGGAGAGACCAGATAGCGTTTGAGGGCCTCAAAAGCCTCTTGACAGTCCTTATCCCATGTAAAAGAGATGTCCTTCTTAAGGAGATGATGAAAAGGTTGGCAGCGATCAGAAAGTTGCGAGATGAAACGGTGAATGGACTGGAGCTTCCCTTGCAGACTGCAAAGCTGCTTGAGATAGGTCGGGGGTGGCATTTTGAGGATAACACAGATCTTGGCGGGATCTATCTCAATGCCACAAAAAGAAATGATAAAGCCAATAAGTTTACCGGAGAGGACCGCAAAGACGCATTTCTTCGGGTTAAGGCGGACATTGTATTGAAGAAAGCGAGAGAAGATGATTTTGAAAATGGTCAAATGGTCACGACAAAGCTTGGACTTGCCGAGCAGGTCATCCACATAGTCTTCCATGATTTTATGGAGGAGATCATGGCACGCTGATAAGTGGCGCCTGCATTTCTCAAGCCGAAAGGCATGACTCGATAGCAGAAAGTCCCCCATGGGGTAATGAAAGTGGTCTTGTGTTGATCTTCTGGAGCAATCAAGATTTGATTGTATCTTGAAAACCCATCCATAAGAGATAGCATCTCATGGCCGGTCGTGAGATCAACAAGCTGGTCAATGTTAGGAAGAGGAAAATAATCTTTGGGATAGGCTAGGTTGAGGTCGCAGTCTGTGCAGATCCGGATCCCCCTAGTTGCTTTAGTGACTGGGACGATGTTAGAGACCCACTGCGGATAGTCGATGGGTTGGATGAAGGAGATAGAAAGGAGGCGCTGAAGCTCCTCTTTGACAAGGAGGGCAACGCGAGGATGCATCTTTCGAAGCTTTTGCCTAACAGGCTTAGCCTCTGGTTTGGTGACAATGTTATGGGTAGCGATGGTGGGGTCAATGCCAGGCATGTCACGGTAGGTCCAGGCAAAGGCCTTACTATGGTCTAAGAGGAACTGGGTGTAGGCAAGCTGCTCATGAGCGTCTAAAGATTGACCAATCTTTAAGACATGGGGAACATCGAAAGAAGGGAGGTTAATGTCAATGGTTGATTCACTTAACATAACCTGGGTCTCAGAAGGGAGAGAGCGCTTAATGAAAGAGTCATCGGTGCCCATGTAGGAAAGAATGGCGTCATCATCAACACAGTGGACAGTGTGAATGGTCGCCGACTCATCTTCTACCATGCTAGGAAAAATGAGAGGGAAAGATCTGGACACCCCATTAAGCTGATAAGTCATGGGTTCCAGGTGGATGGTGTTTATGGAAAAAAAAACTAGGAGGGATGGAAACCACCAACTCCGTAGGTGTAGGAGGAGGGACAGGTGAGCCTGGAAGAGATTGGTCAAGGGTTGGTTTGGGACAAAGGTCTGCAGGGGTCTGAGTGGGGTCGTGATATCCCAGGCCATACCGTTTCTTGGCATCGTCATCATTGAGCGGTTTGATGGGCTGATGGGAGCCCTGTTCATAACGTCCGAAACCAAAACCTTTCCATGCACACCTATAAAGGTAAGTATGTGCAAAGGAGGGGTTGCCAAGAAATGAGAAGTTTGATGTGAAAGGTTGAGGTGAAGGAAGAGGATTGCAATCAACAGGAGCTTGATTGAGACCCCCATAAACAAGGTTGGTTCGGAGGTGAGGGGGACCATAAGGTATGATCATCCTGATCTGATGGTCATAGCTAGGGCTGTGATGAAGGCGTCCATACTCTTATGGAGTTTGGAACATGTCTTAGGCTAACAAGCGATACTCCCCTAATGAAAGTCTTTGGAAGATGTCTTCCATAGGGTCTGTGGTTGTCACTTGAAGGGGAGGTGTGAGGGCGACTGTCTGTTGAGAACTGGTCAAAGCTTCCACGGATGGAGGCAGTGTCGGGATTGATGGCTTGATAGGGATGAGGACATCATTAGGACGGTAGGTGGTGTTATAGGTTTTGATGGGTGAAGGGTCAGCGGGAATGATATGGACTTGCCCGTCATACTCAAATTTCACACAACGGTGCAGGGTGGAGGGGACACAGGCCATGGCGCGAATCCAGGGTCAGCCTAGCAAGATGTTGTATTGAAACTCTCCTTCGATGATATAGAAGAGCTCTGGGACTGTGCGTGGACCAATGCGGATGTGAAGGATGACTGTGCCAATGGTCGTGGCAGTGGTGTCATTAAAGGAGCACAAGATCACGTCAGTTTTGGAGATGCAATTCTTGGGAAGGGCCAACTGTTCAAAGGCATGGGTAGAGATAATGTTGATGCTGGCACCTCTATCGATCATAACATGTTTAATGCGTGTCTGATCAACATAGGCAGTGATGAAGAGGGCGGCCTCTTGATCTTCTGTATTAGATGTGGGAATCTCAGAATCACTGAATGTAATGGAGGCAATGGGGGCTAAAGAGTGGACAAGGGCAGCAAGTGGCTGGGGGTCTTTGGGTTGGACCTCCGCTGCCTGCAGGGCTCTGATGAGGGCTTGACGATGTTGAGGTGAGGTTTGAATGAGGTCATAAAGGGACATCTTCACGGGCATCTAGTGAAGCTGTTTCAACATGGAGTCATGGATTGGTCTGGAAGAAGAAGAAGAAGAGGAGGGTTGAGGCGCGCCAAGGATAGAAATCTTAGGCTTGGGCGGTTGAGGTGGCTGGACGAAAGGGTAGGTCCAAGGAATGGTGACTTTTTCCTTCGCCTTATCCTTTTGTGACCTGGTGGTTATGTGAATGGCATTGATTTTGAAGATATGAGGTGAAGGAGATGAAGGGGTCGTGGTCTGCTAATGAGATGTTGATGGGTTTGAAGAGGTTGGAGGGTTATGAGAAGGAGTCAGGGGTCGGTTGAGAGTATCCTTGATGAGAAGGCAATCCTTTCTCCAGATAGCGGCGAATGACGGTCTTGAGGGCACAGCAAGTCTCGGTATCGTGTCCTAGCATACGATGATATTGACAAATCTTCGTGTCATTGAACCAGGAGGGCTTAGATCCGAGAGGTTGGAAAGGCCTGATGGGCGAAAGGGTTATGCTAGAAGTCTGCAAAATTCAATGCAAGATCAAAGAGTATGAACCCACTAAAGGGTCTGTGCTCGTCGATGTATGCGATACTGGTGACTTCTGCTTGGGCAGAGTCGGAGGAGGCTTCCGTACCACCTTTTGGGTTGATGGTGCGGTGATAGGTGGAGACGATACTTTCTTCATGAGAGGCATCACCTTTTTGGAAGAGGGTAGGCTAGCGGTAGGCAAAGGAAGTAAAGGAGGCAACTGGTTCTGATTGAAGGTCAGAGTGGGAAGGACTTTGGTCAGGGTCGAAGGATGAGGGCCCAAAATGGAGGGCAATGATGATGGAGGAGGAGGCATTCGCCTCTATGGTTTGGCAGTCTTCTGTGACTTGGGTTGAAGACTACTATTGATCAAGGTCTGGTCTATTTCCACCTTTACTTATGGATGAGTGAAGTTGGAGACAGGGCGAATGCCAAGTGATTTGATAGGTTTAGATGGGGTAGATGCTGGTTTTGGTTTTGATGGGTTCGGTTGAGGTTTAGAAACGGGAATCTGGTTTTTGTTAAGGGTCTTGGGGGATTTCACCATAGGAGGATTGGCTGCATGAGACGAGAGGGCACGGGCATGTTGAAGAGCTGTGAGACGCTCCCACAATCCCTGATGCTCCACTTTCCTTGAAGGGAGAAGTTCGAGTTTCTCCACTAGTCGGGAAAATGGTTGAGAAGATGTGGGATGAGGTTTGGGTTCTTGAGAAGATGTGGACGGTTGTGGGGTTGAAGATGAGATTGATGTAGCGGTCTCAGACCCAAGGCATGATGGAGTCGCGATAGGTTCGTCTGTGGTTAGAGACGAAGGAGAGGCAGGTTCTTCCCTGGGTGGAGAAGAAACTGGAGAATGAGGCTCCTCAAGCGGGTAAAGAGCAGGGATGATGGTGACCTCCACTTGTGGTTGAGGAGTAGGAAGGGTTAGGTTGTCATACTAAAGAAGACCACTAGACCACACCAGAGGCCTCCTCCCCCACCTTCGTCATTACCTTCAATTTTAGGTCCGCATCTGTCCACTTTAATAGGAGTTCTGCCCACTCCCATACTTCACAGACGCAAGTCACCTCCATTACTCCCTCAACCCGTAAAACATATATCTCCTTCAAACCATTGACCAATGCCTCTTATGCCTCCTAAACCAAAGTCATCAACCCTCACTGCAATAAAACATCCAGACCCATTAGCAGGTTCTTATGCCTTGCTGTTACGGCAATTATTGTAGTCCTCTCGTATCTATCTACCACCGCTTAAACCATATCAATCTCTCGGACCTAAACCCCCCTAGTTCGATGATACTTGCATTTGTGCGTATCATCGCACGCCTGGGCATGACACCGAGCATTGTTGTGCCCTCAAGGTTGCCATTTGCTAATGTTTGGGGAATGACATCCTTCTTCTCGACCACATTATCAACAAGCCTTCAACACCGCCCCTCTCATCAACTCTCGGATCAAGGCCATCTTGGTTCGACAACTCTAAATTCTATCACTATCATCACACTCCAAGACATGACACTGAGCATTGTTGCACTCTCAAAGCTGTCATTCGTCAACAACGGAGAAAGGATTCCCTTCTCATCAAGGATCCTCTTGACCACCCCTTCGACAAATCATCAACACCGACCCATGCCTCTCTAACTTCAACACCTAAATCAGGATGTCTACGCCAGCCTATGGTCCCTTTATCGCCTTTGACCCCATTATTCAACATCAACACAGTCCATCTGACCACAAAGCCTCAACTGACCTTGACCAATCTATCCAACATTCTCCCTAAGCGACTGGGGGAATCCAACCTTATCCCGACCTTGACCAAACATTTAACCAAGCCTCTGACCAAACATTCAATCAAGCCTTTGACCAAACATTCAACCAACTTTGACCAGACATTAGACCATACCGCGACCAAGTCTCATCCAACCATCAATCAACCTTCCTATCATAACCCCGACTAGACCTCGACCAAACTTCAATCATCAAATATCAATCGACCAAACATTCGACCAGTCTCGACCAATCAGCAATCAAATATCATTCAACCAACCTTTTTATCAAAACATTCGACCAGTCTCAACCAATCAACGACAATGTCAACCAACTTCACATCCATCAATCAACCCCTGACCAATCTGGAAAGAGCCAAATGGGGCAAGTCTGCTCCTAATTGACTCGGACCTTATCATACACGCACTAGCATAGACCAGGAACTTATCAGAACCTGAGCCTCTTAATGCGTTGCATCTGCGACCATTCTACTGTTAGTCAAGTACTCATCCACTTGACATTTATCTTGAGCTCATCCCTTGAGCAATCCCCGTCCTCTTAGTCCTCATTCCTTTCAACTCTACTCCCCTTTAACAAATCTTATATACCCCTTTTATACAGTATGGATGCTTTGTCCTAATAAAAGGGAGCCCTTGACCTTCTATAGTCTTGTCCATGACTCACATTTCTGTCAAAAATAAATCAAGATGTCAACATATCTAGGTCACCCAACTCAAAATATAAAAGGCAGACTGCTCCCTCAAAGGATAGTTGTACTATCATTACTATAGCTAATAGACTGCTCCCTCAAAGGACAGCTATTCAAAGCCCTTATATATAAAGCAAAAACTATAGACCACTCCCTCGAAGGATGGCTATGACTAACTCTTGCTCCAAACAGCAATCTTTTTCTGAAGCTTCCCGCATTGATCAGCTTCACAACATGACCACCAAGCAAATGACATCTCTATGTAGAATTCCCGCATTGATCAGTCTGCACCAAAAAAAAAAAAAAAATGAGTCATGGACTTGGCTTGTAGTTGTCTCAGGGTCTCTTATAAAAGGGGGCAAAGTTATCTCTGCTCTTAAAATGGGTTACCCTATTCTCCTCTCCTATTACCTGCTCAAGGGACTTTGAGCTCACTTAATGTCAAGTGATTTGATTACCTCTCTAACACTACATATGGTCAACGACGTCATGCATGAACGGGGCTCTTGGTTCTAATAACCCCTATCTATGTTGTTTTTCTAGTCCTTGTCAATGAAAGAGCAATATGCCTTTCACTTTTTCTTCACTTTGGTCACGTTCAACTTCATCACTTGTCAAACCTAGCCAACCCAACATTTTCAGACCTGTCACATCATCATTATCCATTTCACATAGTTTCTGTGGACACCAATACACATGGGAACTACCAACCAGACGCAATTTATGTTAAGCATAAACCAATACTTGCTGAAGCATAAATAGACCTCAATTCATTTTTAGCATACATCCATCGCGACTATGGACAATTGCTAGGGATGAAAGACCACATCACCAATGTTACAGAATACACCATTTGGAAAAGGCTGTGACATCTTTTTCTCCTCATCATTTCGACATTTGACCACATCCAATCATCGACCATTTTGCCTTTCAGTCTGAACTACATTGGTCTGAGGCCCTACGATCGGGGCTATGTAGGTAGCACTCAGATGATACGATATCTTCTAGGGTTAGCTCGACCACCCTCATTTGTTCATCTCTCTGATGGATAAACCTTTTTTCCTCCTTTTGACCATAACCTTGCCCTCGACCACAACCAATCGATTCCTTTGACCATTCCTCCCTTTTAGGGAGAACTACATTGGCCTGAGGCCCTTCACACAAGGGCTATGTAGGCAGCACTCAAATCACATGACGTCTTCTGAGGTTAGCTCGGCCACATCCTTTCGTCCATCCATACACCTTGACCAATGACCATTAGAGATCATGCCTATCTCCTTCGACCTTTGACTACTTCCAAGACAATGTTGTCTAGGTTGTTTTTGCATGTATGCTACCCCATGACTAGTTAGCAAAATTGTGCACAGACTATTTTTGGACCCTCACAAGTATAGGATCGCAAGCTAGTTGATCTGCACTAATTGTGACTTTTTCATGTTTCTGGGAGCACTTCCTGAGCCCAGGATACCTAGAACACGATGACCATTTGGAGCTTCAGCTTCGATTGAGTGACCCGATCAGCAAATGACTAAATGCTGTGACCTGGTTACTTCAATTTTAGCACTCTTTGACCCTTGACCTGTGACACTTTGCCTGACCATCTCGTGACGTGGTATGCGCGCAATCACAATTTTTTACAGCATTCACCCTCACCCCTTTTCCCCTTTTTCATCCACTCTTTGTCAAATCAGCACCCGATTCCCAGTTCCCTTCCCTCGACTCCTGATTTGAGGGGGAATACCTCATCCATAATCAGGGCAATCCATCTTTTTATTTTTGTCTTGCAGTTCACTTGAACAACCAACAAGACGAAATCAACCTTATCCACACTTGGGGCAATCAACTCCTATTTTTGTCTTGCAGTTCGTCCAGAACAACCAATAAGACAAAAAGGGGCAAATGTAGACACTGAAATCGTGTCGACTCCACTGGTCATCCTTCATTTTGTTCTCCCTCGCCTATTCAACCCCTGTCAACCACTTTCCCACTAGCCTTGACCCTCGCAGCATGTCAAAATGAGTAGAAGGCTAAAGTTAGTCTCTGCCCCCATTCTACATCTGCCGACCACAGTCACCACCCGATCGATGTGGCCGACGTCGATCACTTCTTGGTCGACGTCGGCAGTTCTGTCGACATCGGTTCTCCTTAGCACTGCGTTCTCAACCCAAACATAGAAACTATTATCCGTTATCTGTTACCCAATTCGGTTCCTAATCAGTTTCCCGATCGGTTATCGAACCGTCCCTCACCTTCAGCCGCAACCTCTTCATTCAATCCACAATTCAATCATTCACCCATCTCATCCATTCAACTGTCTCTTGCAATCAACTTTGGCGATCAACCAACTCCAGCACTCAACCAATCTGCATTCACTTCGATCGACTTCTGACAGAGCATCGACAACTTCAACAACATCAATCATGTCTTCACACTGTGACAGGTAAGTATCTTCCTCTATTTATTTTTATTTCCTTTTAGTTATTGCTTGCTTGTTATTTCTATCATTCTGGATCTTCAGACTATAGACCCGAGCCCTGAGTTCCTTCTTTACACTTCTGCCCACTATCCCCTGACTACACTGTAACTCTGTCCAGACTCGACTAAAACCCCCAGACCCTATGCAGACTCGACCTTACCTCTACTAGACCCTGTCCTGACATTGTCTCGACTCTACTAGACCCTGTCCCAACCCTGTCCAAAACCTATCCCGACTCGCCCAGACTCTGTCCAGAACCTACCCCGACCGACGCCGGGCGTTACCCCGACTGACGCCGGCACCTTAACCGACGTCGGTACTTTCCCCTGACCGACGCCGGCATAGAGACCAACACCGGTGACTGCGCAGAATAGTGCTGCATATCAGGTACGCACTTTATTTTCTATCTTTTATTTCTGACATTTTATCTTTCATTATCTACTTTCGTCAAATATTCTGCTTTTTACTAGTGGGTTGATATCCATCTAGGAAGTCTTCATACTTCCGGGATCAGGCATTTGCTTGACAGCCCACCGTCTCTTAGTCTAACATTTTCTCGTGTTTCAGTCTCTTTTTCTTCGTAGGTGTCATTCCTCCACAGCCAAAGAGGAGTACCTTCCAACGTCTGATTTCAGTGCGCATGACTACAATCAGGTATCATCTAACCTTGACCATCGGGCGTGCCAGAATGTTTCTATGCAAAAGTGCTTTCTACATTCAAAGAAGAACAAGAAACTGAAAAGTGGTCAAGGTTAGATGATACCTGATTGTAGTCGTGCGCACTGAAATCAGACATTGGAAGGTACTCCTCTTTGGCTGTGGAGGAATGACACCTGCGAAGAAAAAGAGACTGAAACATGAGAAAACATTAGACTAAGAGACGGTGGGCTGTCAAGCAAATGCCTGATCCTGGAAGTATGAAGACTTCCTAGATGGATATCAACCCACTAGTAAAAAGCAAAATATTTGACAAAAAAATAGTAATAGTGAAGGACAGAATGAAAGAAATAAAAGACAGAAAATAAAATACATACCTGATATGCAGCACTATTCTGCACAGTCATCAGTGTCGGTCTCTGTGCCGGTGTCGGTCAGGGGAAAGTGTCGACGTCGGTTAAGGTGCCGGCATCGGTCGGGGTAACACCCGACGTCGATCGGGGTAATAGTTTAGGACAAAGTCTGGGCGAGTCTGGTCGGCTCTGGTCGAGTCGGGATAAGGTCTGAACAGGTTCTTAGGGTCGGGACAGGGTCTTAGGCTTTGCAGAAAGGTCTGTCTGAGGGTTTGGGATTTGGTCAGAATGACTGTATATCAAAAATGGTGGACAGAGGTAATACGGATGGCAGTAAAGTCTCGGGTCTATAGTCTAAAAAGCTCTGGGGTGATAATAGTAATGAACAAATAATAACCAGAGATAAACAAAAAAATGAAAACACAGATACTTACCTGTTACACGCTTGAAGATGAAGTCAAAGACATGATTGAAGACGTTGTCACTGTGTCACAAATAACTAAAGTAGGATACCTGTGTTGGAGAGAGAAAGATGAAAGATTGATTGTAGATACGCTGGATGCAAGAAAATGGTTGATTGTCAGAGTTGATTGATCACAAGAGACGGTTGAATGGATGAGCTGGGTGAATGATTGAATTGTGGATCGAATGAAGAGGTTGCGGATGAAGGTGAGGGACAGTTCGATAACCGATCGGGAAACCGATTGGGAACCGAATTGGGTAACGGATAATGGGTAACGATTTCTGTGTTTGGGTTGAGAACGCAGTGCTAAGGAGAACCGACATTGGCAGAACTGCCGACATCGGCCGAGAAGTGACCGACGTCGGCCACGTCGGTCGGGTGGTGACCCTGGTCGGCAGATGCAGAATGGGGGCAGAGACTAACTTTAGCCTTCTACTCATTTTGACATGTTGCAAGGGTCAAGGCTAGTGGGAAAGTGGTTGACAGGGGTTAAATAGGCGAGGGAGAACAAAATGAAGGATGACCAGGGGAGTCAACACAATTTCAGTGTCTACATTTGCCCCTTTTTGTCTTGTTGGTTATTCTAGACGAACTGCAAGACAAAAATAGGAGTTGATTGCCCCAGGTGCAGATAAGGTCAATTTCGTCTTGTTGGTTGTTCAAATGAACTGCAAGACAAAAATAGAAAGATGGATTGCCCCGATTATGGATGAGGTACTCCCCCTCAAAGCAAGAGTCGAGGGAAGGGAACCGGGAATTGGGTGTTGATTTGACAAAGAGTGGATGAAAAAGGGGAAAAGGGGTGAGGGTAAACGATACAAAAAATCGTGATTGCATGCATACCATGTCACGAGATGGTCAGGCAAAGTGTCACAGGTCAAGGGTCAAGGAGTGCTAAAATTGAAGTAATCGGGTCACAGCATTTAGTCGTCTGCTGATCGGGTCACTCAATCGAAGCTGAAGCTCTAAATGGTCATCGTGTTCTAGGTATCCCGAGCTCAAGAAGTGCTCCCAAAAACACGAAAAAGTCACAAGTAGTGCGGATCAACCGGCTTGTGATCCTATACTTGTGAGGGTCCAAAAATAGTCTGTGCACAATTTTGCTAACCAATCATGGGGTAGCATACATGCAAAAACAATCTAGACAACATTGTCTTGGAAGTGGTCGAAGGTCGAAGGAGATAGGCATGATCTCCAATGGTCATTGGTCAAGGTGGATGGATGGACGAAAGGATGTGGCCGAGCTAACCTCATAAGACATCATGTGATCTGAGTGCTGCCTACATAGCCCTTGTGTGAAGGGCCTCATGCCAATGTAGTTCTCCTGAAAAGGGAGGAATGTCAAAGGAATCGATTGGTCATGGTCGAGGGCAAGGTTACGGTCAAAAGGAGGAAAAAAGGTTTGTCCATCAGAGAGATGAACAAATGAGGGTGGTCGAGCTAACCCCAGAAGATATCGTATCATCTGAGTGCTGCCTACATAGCCCCGATCATAGGGCCTCAGACCAATGTAGTTCAGACTGAAAGGCAAAATGGTCGATGATTGGATGTGGTCAAATGTCGAAATGATGAGAAAAAGATGTCACAACCTTTTCCAAATGGTGTATTCTGTAACATTGGTGATGTGATCTTTCATCCCTAGCAATTACCCATAGTCACGATGGATGTATGCTAAAAATGAATTGAGGTCTATTTATGCTTCAGCAAGTATTGGTTTATGCTTAACATAAATTACATCTGGTTGATAGTTTCCATGTGTATTGGTGTCCACAGAAACTATGTGAAATGGACAATGATGATGTGACAGGTCTGAAAATGTTGGGTTGGCTAGGTTTGACAAGTGATGAAGTTGAACATGACCAAAGTGAAGAAAAAGTGAAAGGCATATTGCTCTTTTATTGACAAGGACCAAAAAAACAGCATAGATAGGGGTTATTAGAACCAAGAGCCCCATTCATGCATGACGTCGTTGACCATATGTAGTGTTAGAGAGGTAATCAAATCACTTGACATTAAGTGAGCTTGAAGTCCCTTGAGCAGGTAATAGGAGAGGAGGATAGGGTAACCCGTTTTAAGAGCAGAGATAACTTTGCCCCTTTTTATAAGAGACCCTGAGACAACTACAAGCCAAGTCCATGACTCATTTTTTTTTTTTTGGTGAGGTTAGACCACTTATATAATCCTCAAAGTCTACACCTCCCCTTCAAGTGACAACCACAGACCCTATGGAAGACATCTTCCAAAGACTTTCATTAGGGGAGTATCGCTTGCTAGCCTTAGACATGTTCCAAACTCCACAAGAGTATGGGCGCCTTCATCACAGCCCTAGCTATGACCATCGGATCGAGATGATCATACCTTATGGTCCCCCTCACCTCCGAACCAACCTTGTTTATGGGGGTCTCAATCAAGCTCCTGCTAAATGCAATCCTCTTCCTTCACCTCAACCTTTCACATCAGACTTCTCATTTCTTGGCAACCCCTCCTTTGCACATACTTACCTTTATAGGTGTGCATGGAAAGGTTTTGGTTTCGGACGTTATGAGCAGGGCTCCCATCAGCCCATCAAACCGCTCAATGATGACGATGCCAAGAAACGGTATGGCCTGGGATATCACGACCCCACTCAGACCCCTGTAGACCTTTGTCCCGAACCAACCCTTGACCAATCTCTTCCAGGCTCACCCATCCCTCCTCCTTCACCTACGGAGTCGGTGGTTTCCATCCCTCCTAGTTTTTTTTTCATAAACACCATCTGCCTGGAACCCCTGACTTATCAGCTCAATGGGGTGTCCAGATCTTTCCCTCTCATTTTTCCTAGCATGGTAGAAAATGAGTCGGCGACCATTCACACTGTCCACTGCGTTGACGATGATGCCATTCTTTCCTACATGGGCACTAACGACTCTTTCATTCAGCGCTCTCTCCCTTCTGAGACCCAGGTTATGTTAAATGAATCAACCATTGACATTAACCTCCCTTCTTCTGATGTTTCCCATGTCTTAAAGATTGGTCAATCTTTAGACGCTCATGAGCAGCTTGCCTACACCCAGTTCCTCTTAGACCATAGTAAGGCCTTTGCCTGGACCTACCGTGACATGCCTGGCATTGACCCCACCATCGCTACCCATAACATTGTCACCAAACCAGAGGCTAAGCCTGTTAGGCAAAAGCTTCGAAAGATGCATCCTCGCATTGCCCTCCTTGTCAAAGAGGAGCTTCAGTGCCTCCTTTCTGTCTCCTTCATCCAACCCATCGACTATCCGCAGTGGGTCTCTAACATTGTCCCAATCACTAAATCAACTGGGGGGATTCGGATCTGCACAGACTATCGCAACCTCAACCTAGCCTGTCCCAAAGATGATTTTCCTCTTCCTAACATTGACCAGCTTGTTGATCTCACGGCCAGCCATGAGATACTATCTCTTATGGATGGGTTTTCAGGATACAATCAAATCCTGATTGCTCTGGAAGATCAGCACAAGACCACTTTCATTACCCCATGGGGGACTTTCTACTATCGAGTCATGCCTTTCGGCTTGAGAAATGCAGGCGCCACTTATCAGCGTGCCATGACCTACATTTTCCATGATCTCCTCCATAAAATCATGGAGGACTATGTGGATGACCTGCTCGGCAAGTCCAAGCTTCATCGTGACCATTTGACCATTCTCAAAATCATCTTCTCTCACCTTCTTCAATACAATGTCTGCCTTAACCCCAAGAAATGTGTCTTTGGGGTCCTCTCCGGTAAGCTTCTTGGCTTTATCATTTCTTTCCGTGGCATCGAGATAGATCTCGCCAAGATCCGCGCTATCCTCGAAATGCCACCCCCGACCAATCTCAAGCAGCTTTGCAGTCTGCAAGGGAAGCTCCAGTCCATTCGTCGTTTCATCTCGCAGCTTTCTAACCGCTGCCAACCTTTTCATCATCTCCTTAAGAAGGACGTCTCTTTTACATGGGATAAGGACTATCAAGAGGCTTTTGAGGCCCTCAAACACTATTTGGTCTCTCCACCGGTCCTCATTCCACCTAAAGACGATCAACCCTTCTACCTTTACATCTCTATCACCAGCCATTCGTTAGGTGCCATGATTGCGCATCGAGACGAGCATCACCGTGAGTAAGCAGTCTACTATATCAGCCAAACACTGGTCAACTATGAAACTCGGTATACTCATACCAAGAAACTCTGTTTGGCATTAGTCTTTACTGCTACCAAGCTCCGCCACTATTTTCTTAATCATAAAACCTTTGTCATCACCCACACCGACCCTCTTAAGTTTATGCACTCCAAGCCATATCAACATCAACGTATGGCTCGGTGGCTCATGCTGCTTGCTGAATTCGACCTTGAATTCATCCAGCAGAAATCTATCAAAGGGCAAACCATTGCTGATCAACTGGTAGATGCCCCTCTTCCTAACAATCAACCTTCGCAGTTCGAGTTTCTTGACGAGTCTATTGCCGTGCTTTCCACCGATGATGCTATCTACCAAATGACCATGTTTTTCGATGGCTCCAAATGTCAAATTGGTGGGGGTGTGGGAGTCATTCTCATCCCACTCGACGGTGAGCCCATGCCTCTGTCTTTCAAGCTTGACTTTAATTGTACCAATAATATGGCTGAATACGAGGCCTTAATTTTGGGACTTCAGACCGCCCTCTCTCTTAACATCAAGTCCATCAACATCTTTGATGACTCACAGCTCGTCGTTAATCAGGTCAACGGTTCATACCTTTGTAAAAATGAAATTTTGCAAAGGTACAAAAATCGTGCTGACATTCTCCTTACATCTTTCGACCATTACCTCCTGCAGACTATTCCTTGATCCATGAATAAGTTTGCCGACACCATGGCTTCTCTTGCTTCGCATATCCTGTCTTCATCATCATCATCTCGACTTTTTGTCACGGTGCATCATGTACCGTTGCCTTCATACATCTCTCCTCACATCAATTATATTGACACTGTCAATTCTAGCCCACGAGATGATTGGTATAAGCAAATTGTGGACTACTTGTCTTTTTCCGTCATTCCTTCCAACCTCTCTAGCAATGCGCGACGAGCTTTTATCAAGCGTACCACTCGCTATACCATGCCAGGGGGTCTTCTTTATAAGCGAGGCTTCGACGGCCTCCTTCTTCGCTGTCTCACCTCCACTGAAACATCTCAGGCCATTAAGCAAGTTCATGACGGGATTTGTGGCGGACATTTCAGTGGGAACTCGGTTGCCAAGCACATCCTTCGTCTGGGCTATTATTGGCCCACCCTTCATCAAGACTGTAGTGATTATGTTCGATGTTGCATCAAGTGTCAGCAGCACTCTAACTTGCTTCATCTTCCTAGTCACGCCTTACAAGTCGCTCAGGATTTCTAGCCTTTTTCTCAATGGGGCTTAGATCTCATCGGTGAGATTAACCCTCACTCGTCTCTTCGTCATCAATCCATCAAGTATTTCTAGTAAGGTTTGAAACACAAAGAGCTATAGGCTTTGGCTACTCAAATATGCAAAAAATTAAGCTTGGAGTAGCTGAGAACTCTAATATTAATATTTTCATATTAGCAATTTTTTTCAACAATCTTTTAAGACAATTTCTCCTGCCTTAAGAGAGAAAAATTCCTAAAGAAAAATTCAAAAGTTACATGTTTAAAGATTGGTGGAAAATAGAGAACCTTATAAGTTTTGGCTACTAAAATTTGCATAAAGTTTTGCCTAGACAAGCTGAAAATTAAATATTGATAACATTTTGCAATTTTATCTCTGAGCTTAATTTCAATGTTTCTTGGGATAAAACGCCCATATTTGAGTTGTCTACTTGTGCTATGTTAAATATTGTGCATATTTTAGAAGTATATTCCTCTTTTGCATCATTATATTGCCAGTCTAAGTGTTTCTTTGGAATTGGACATGATTATGCATGGGATTAATAGAGGTTTCACACCAAATTTCCCACAACCTAATAACAAAACACAGTGAACATGCCTCACAAGCTCCTATCATGTGTATATTATTGTATTTTATGTTTGAATAATGAGACCAAAATCCCTGTTGTAGATTAAATAAGAAATTTATAAGACTACTTGAGGTATCACAATACAGGGTAGAGGACTTATGTTTCATTTTTTATCCCACTTAGAATAGTTATGTTCAATAACCATTGATGGATATTAACATCGCTTTCTAGATTGAAGTCATAGAAAGTTGGCAATCAGGGAGCTAAGGTCAGGGTTCTGACCCCTTGAATGCAACATGTGAAGCAATTACATTGTATCACACCAAACCAATACAAGTACTAATACCAATTATTTGTGCTTCAATGCAATGTTGCAAACAAATAGCTACAGGTGCAACCATAAATTGAGTAAAAAATGTGGTCTTTATCCAGCTTCCAAAGAATTACAATCCTAGCTACCAAAAAATAGCTTAACACAAAATGAATGGGATGTGAATGTTCCATACTCATAGATGGATATCAACATAGCTTTCTATATTAATGCCAAGTTGTAGTTCTAAAATAACAATGCAAGTAAAACAAATAAATTAGGAAAGAATATGAGGTATATCCTATTTTCATAGAATTTAAGTCCTAGCTAGTCCTACTACACAACTTGAAACAAAAAGAATGAGATTGGGAAAAGCATTCAATGCCCCCTATACATAGACCCAAAAGTTTTAATGCAGAAAACAATTATGGGTAGACTAGAATTCAATACCTTGAAACTCTGAACTTAGGCTCCCCAATGATTAAGTGTAGAGGTGTGGAGGAGACTGAAGAGAAAGGTGACTAGTATTAAAGTAAGAATATTTTCAAACAATCAATATTATAAAATCATTGAGAGCACAACATGCAAAAGGTATCTTTCCAATTGAAACAATCAGTCCTAAGACAAGTGCCTGATAAAGAAAAGCAAAGGAATCTCATCATGCCACATGAACACTAACACTATTCACAGGGTATTGTTGGTCAAGTTTTGGCCCACATATGAAGCTTTGGTAGGGTTTGATGAAATAATGGATCAAAGAAGGTTTGGAGGAAATTTTAGCAAGTTCTTTATGGGGCTAATAGTAATGTTCAAAAGCAAGCCCGCAGGCCAAAGGACTAAGCCTTGCACAAAGTTCTTTTATTCAGCTAAGTCATTAATCATTCTTCAGGATTTTTAGGTGATAAGTGTGTGTCTTACCTCGGGTTTGATTTTCTTTGTTTTAAATTCATGGTTTTCCTTCAAAAAAAATTCCCACACAACTTTTTTAAAAGAATGTTTCACTTTTGGCAAAGTTTTCTTCAAAAGCTAAGCGTCAGGAATTATTTCAAACCTTTTATTAGAATTTTTTTTTCCAAAGGGCACTTTCAAAAATTCCAATGGGTTGTTCAAAGCAAAGTGCCTAGACATTTTTTCGAAGGGTACTTCTTGGGAGAAACAATCCAATTCAATATTTCCAAAGGGTACTTTCCCCTCGTAAAAGTGCCAAAATAAATTGTTGAAGGGCACTTTTCTCATCAAAAATAGGGTAATTCATCAAAAGGAAAGGACCATTTGCAAAATCCCAAAGGGTGTTTGGCCCTTCGAGAAAGTCCTTGACAAGAAAATTCAAGTAGGAGTTATGGAGAAAAGGCTCAAGAAGAAGGAATCTCGAGACCAAGTGTCCAAAGGAAATGATGGGAAGATGGACATCAAAATCAAGATAAGTGACTAGCCATTGGAAGTAATCAGGTTTGGAAAGCCTAAAGACTTAAGGCTTGAAATCTTAAGTCTTGGAAACAACAAAGTGAGAAGACTTCAAGATAGAGGAGCCCAAAGTCATCAAGTATGAAGTTGAGGAGCTCAGAGAACCTAAATTACTCTTCATAGTGCAATTCAAGATTCTCTGAGTGCTTTACTTATGAACTTTTTAAGTAAAATAGTCACAAAAGCCTAAAGTCATCAAGCTAGAGGAACCTAAAGACATCAGGCCTGGAAATGATGAATGAAAGGTTGCCACATGGTGTAAGCTAGGGCAGAGATTGACTTTTCAAAGGAATAAATGGAGGATGATCCAGGAGCATTTTTAGCTAGCAAAGAGAATCAATGGTTCACAAAAGTCAAAGCTCAAATAGACCTGAGTTAAATGGATACAAGAAAACCAATGCCTTTAGATTGGTTTTCCTTTTGTAAGAAGGGTCTAGTCCAAGTTTCAAAGCAGGAGCTGGTAGGTGAAATTAATGGCCATCGCTCTCGATAAATAGTTGTTTGACGTAAAAGCAACATGGTTTGGCTTGAGATTAAGGGCATGAAGATCTCATCCTTTTCAAATAGGACATGTGAGGGAGAAAGTCACCATGTTGTTTTAAATGTAGGAATCGATTCAGTCACACAAATGGAGACATCTAGTTTCTCGTGACATGGTTGTCTCAGCTCCACTAAAGGGAGACTTGAATGCAGGAATGGCTTGAGGAGATTTGGCGGTGATCTTGGGTAATGAATCTCGTGGTCAAATGAAGATGACAATAGTAGTCCCAATCATTAATGACTCAGCAACTTCTTCCCTCTTCCCTTTTTCTCATGCAACCCTTTTTCTCTCTCTTCCATTCTCTATATATATCTCACGATTTACCATTGTAATGGTTCCCAATTTTTTAGATTTTTATTTTATCTTTCTAGCAGATGGAACATTCTTTGAGATATTGTAAAATATGCTTAGCTTGATTATGCTTGACCCTATCAGGCACTTGTAAGAACTACCCCTTGAAGCAATAAAAGGACTTTATTTCCGTATCTCTTACCTTAGATTCTTGTCTATTGAGTTGTGCACTATGGTAATGTGTGAAGGAATATCTTCCTTGTCCATGGTCCTCCTTTCTATCCTTGTTTAGGGTGTTTTCAAGGCTATTCATAGGTCTAGTTTAGTGTTCTTTCTACCATTGATGTGAGCTTTCAGTGAGTCATATAACTCTTCTCTATTTTCATTCATTGCTTCTAGAACCTTCTCCATGAAATACTAATGCAACCAGCTCGATCTTGAGAATTTGAAAGTCAGTATTGTCCTCTGTACAATCAATGTGGGTTCAAGCTGGTGATATTTTCCCATTTAGCTTTGGTGCATCACCTAGTTAGCTTGTTTAGGATCCCTTATCCCCTTTCTAACCCTTTTCCCTATGAAGCATTAGTTTAGATTTTAGTTTAGGTGAGCATCAAAGAGGAACCAACCTACTTTGGAGGTTCAACCTCACTACAAGATACCCACATCCTAAGGTTGTTCCCATGCTTGCAGCTAGAAGTGAGAGAGCCTGAAAAACTCTCCCACAAGGGTGAAATTCCAAGCTTCAATAATTTTTGGCACGCCCGGTGGGACTAAGGTCCAAAGTAGTGGAAGGATTTTTGGTGTTGTCCTTCTATGCATTTTTTAAACATCAATGGTGATCCCAAGCATTTGTCAAGTGGTTTAAGCAATCCAAGTGCCTAATCAATGTATTTGGTATGTATAATCAACCATTTTTTGACCAACATGTGTATTTTCTACCTCAGCTATCAAGCTAATAATGTTTGTGTTCCCCCCAAGTGGCCCTCAAACAACCTATCATCCCCATCATGGCCTTTACACTCCTCTCACCCCTACGTATGACCAAGATCAGCCTCCTATGCATTCAAATTAGTCTGCTATTTCCCCTTGTCAAGAAAATGTTTATCCTATTACATCCTTGTCAGGATTCAAGTAAGCATTATTGGATTATAGCAAGATGATAAGGGAGATTGGTAGGGGTTTGGATCTTTCTCTAGTCATCCCTATCCATGTTCTACAAGAGGTAAGGAGTTATCTTTAGTTGGTCAAGAATAGGTGGGCAATTTGTGAGGATGAACAATTCACAGTTTATGAGGGGAGAACAAGATGTGGTTGAGAAGCATGGTCCAAAATTTAGAAAGTGTGCTGACATATTATGAAGATCAACAGACTTAATGTAATTATTCCTATGTGTCCTCTCCCCTCCAAGAGCCTCAATCTCAATTTTTAAAGGTTTCAAATCAACCCCCTACACACATTCCCACTCAAGAGTGTGAAACCATCCCACCATGGATCTTCTCCTACACCTTTGACCCTAACTATGTCATGCCCTCTCTTGTGAAACCACCTTCTCCTATACCCATTCAAAAGGAGGAAAAGGTGGCTATTTCTTGCACATTTCCATCCTAGAAATCATTTCAACTAGTTCAAGAGAAGAAGGAAGAGCTGTTGGTTATGGTGATTCAAGAGCCAGTTCAAGAAAAGGAGGAGTTAGTGGTTGAAGAATATAAAAAAGAGGGGTTATCTCAGCTTAATGAGCTTGCCCTACAAGAGTTTTGAGATTCTTTATCCCTCCCTCAAGAGCTACCAAAATGTCCACCCAAGGTCCCTAGCTAAAAAGACACTCTCTAAAGCTACAAGCAAGGTGAATTTTTTCACCCTCCCACCATCTCCCTCTTGGAGGAAGAGCCTGTTTTACAAGGAATAGAGGATCTTACAATCAAGTTTGAGCCTAAAGTAGACAACACAAGTGCCTATGATGAAGAAATCATGATAGGTAGTCCACTTCAGAAAAGGGAGGAGAAATCAAGTTTGGACTAGCTATGGCATGGCTTTGACATCGAAGAATTAGAGCCTGAAGGTAGTTTGATGCCTTCATACTTAAGGAGTGTATTCATGGTGCAGTTGAGAGCAAAGAGGATCAAGATGAAGTATGGCAATAGCTATACCATGACTTCATGGATCAAGTAAAGGTTCCAAACCAGCCTTTGCCTCTTCTAAAGTCTGAAGATGAACTTGCCAATCAAGTTGAAGAAGCTAACCAATCTCAAGATAAATTGTCCATTGAAGGCAATACTGATGTCTTTAATAATGGAGAATGGTCAGATGTAGAGCCATAAAAATATGACGTTTTGGGACTTGGATGGATTAATGAACTACCATACAGTTCCCTTCAAAGCAAGCCAATAAAATATGGAATTGAAGTTGGCATTGTCTCGAATGACCAAGAATAAGTTGCCTTTTGGGATGACTTGAAGTTTTTCAACTTAAGTCTAGACAACAAACCAAGCACCAGCTCAAAGGAGCCATCACATGTCATGCTTGATTTAGATCATAAATTTGAGCTATCAAATGAGGAGACTGCAAAAGCCCCTACAGTCCAACGTGAACCAAGTTTGGAGGACATTAACCAATATGTCTACATTGGAGACATGTTTGTTCCATTCCATCCATTAGAGGGCACACCAAAAGGATTGACCATAAAGCTACCTTGTTCACCAATTTTGGTATGTCCAAAGCAAGGTATCTTTCATCTTGATTTGTTATAGGTGAATAATACTCATACTTTCCCATTTGATCCAGGAGGGAGATACTTGTAAATTGTAATGTTGTATATATTAGGATAGATTTCATGCTTTCCTTAAAGTGCCTTGTGCAGATTTCTTTTATGTTCTATTTTTCTTTTCCCTAAGTGCCTTGGGCACTTTGTGTTATTTTTGTGATATCCTCATTGCTTCAAGAGGAAGATCCATCAAGGGTATGCCTTGTATCTAGTTTAGACTAGGTCAGTTGTAGAGGCAAATGGAGACTCTGTGCCCAATGGATTAGACTTTGATCGACTAGACTGGGTTCCCAAGCATAGCAGGCATGCTTCCCTGTGAGTCACCAAAGATGTTAGTCAATTTTTGGCCAACAAATGAAGCTCAAGTTTGAAAAAATAATGGATCAAAAGAGGTTTAGAGAAAATCTAACCAAGTTTTTCAAGGGGATAGCAACAATGTTCAAAAGCAAGCCTGCATGCTAAAGGACTAAGCCTTATGCAAAGTTCTTTTATTTAGATTCTTTTATTCGGATAAGTCATTGATCATTCTTTGGGATTTGTAGGTGCTAAGTGTGTCTCTTCCCTCAGGTTTGCTTTTCTTTATTTTAACTTCATGGTTTTCCTTCAAAAAAATTACCCACACAACTTTTTGAAAGGAATGTTTCACTTTTGACAAAGTTTTCTTCAAAAGTTAAGCGTTGAGAATTGATTCGGACCTTTTGTCCAAAATAATTCTTCCTAAGGAAACTTTTAAAATTTTTGATAGGTTGTTCAAAGTGCCTAGACAATTTTTTGAAGGGTAGTTCTTGGGAGAAACAGTCCAATTCAATATTTCTAAAGGGTACTTTCCCTCCACAAAAGTGTCGAAACAAATTTTCAAAGGGCACTTTTCTCGATAAAAACAAGGCAATTCATCAAAAGGAAAGGACCATTTGTAAAATACCAAAGGATGTCTAGCCCTTTAGGAAAGTCTTTGACAAGAAAAGCCAAGCTAGAGCCACAAAGAAATGGCCTGAGAAGAAGGAAGCTCGAGACCAAGTGTCCAAAGGAAATGACAGGCCAATGGACATCAAAATAAAGATAAGTGAGTAGCCATTGGAAGTAATTGGGTTTGGAAAGCCCAAAGACTTAAGGCTTGAAAAGCCCAAAGTTTGAAGGCTTAGAAATAACAAAGTGAGAAGACTTCAAGATGGAGGACCCTGAAGTCATCAAGTGTGAAGTTGAGGAGCTCAGAGAACCTAAATCACTCTTCATAGTGTAATTTGGGATTCTCTAAATGATTTACTTATGAGCTTTATAAGTAAAGTAGACATGAAATGCTGAAGTCATCAAGCTAGAGGAACCCAAAGACATCAGCCCTAGAAATGACAAATGAAAGGCTGCCATGTGGCATAAGCTAGAACAGAGATTAACTTTTCAAAGGAACAGATGGAGGATGATCTAGGAGCATTTTTAGCTAGCAAAGAGAATCGATGGTTTGTGGAAGTCGAATCTCAAATAGACCCGAGTTAAATAGATATGAGAAAACCAATGTCTTTAGATTGGTTTTTTGTCTATAAGAAAGGTTTGGTCCATGTTTCAAAGCAAGAGTTGGTAGGTGAAAGTAATGGCCATCACTCCCAATAAATAGTTGTTTGACATAGAAGCAACATGGTTCTACTTGAGCTTAAGAGCATGAAGATCTCATCCTTTCAGATGGGACACATGAGGGAGAAATTTTCCATGCCATTTTAAATGCATGAATTGATTCAGTTATGAAAATGGAGGCATCCAGCTGCCCATGGCATGGCTCTCTTAGATCCACTAAAGGGAGACTTGAATGTGGGAATGGCTTGAGGAGATTTGGTGGTGATCTTGGATGATGCATCTCATGGTCAAAGGAGGACGATAGCAACATCCTAGTCATCAATGACTTAATGACTTCCTCTCTCTTCCCTTTTTCTCATCCAACCCTTTTTCTCTCTTTTCCATCCTCTATATATATCTCATGATTTGCCATTATAATGGTTCCCAATTTTTTAGAATTTTTTTAATCTTTCTGGCAGACTTGACATTCTTTGAGATATTGCAAAATATGCTCAACTTGATTATGCTCAACCTTGTCAAGCACTTGTAAGAACTACCTCTTGATGCAATAAGAGGACTTTCTTTGCCTATCTCTTGCCTTGGATTTGTGTCTATTGAGTTATTCATTATGGTAATGTGTGAAGGAGAATCTTCCTCATCCATGGTCTTCCTTTTTGGCCTTGTTTAGGGTGTTTTAAAGGTTGTTCACAGGTTTGGTTTAGTGTTCTTTCTGTCAATGATGTGAGATTTCAGTGAGTCATATAAATCCTCTCTATTTGCATTCATTACTTCTGGAACCTTCTCCATGAAATACTAATGCATTCAGCTTGATCTTAAGATTGTGTAAGTTGGTATTGTCCTCTGGAAAATTAGTGTGGGTTCAAGCTAGTGAGATTTTTCCATTTAGCTTTGGTACATCCCCTAGTTAGCTTTCTTAGGAGCCCTTATCCCCTTTCTAACCCTTTTCCTTGTGAAGCATTAATTTAGCTTTTAGTTTAGGTGAGCATCAAAGAGGAACCAACCTACTCTGGAGGTTCAACCTCGCTATAAGATACCCACAGCTTGAGGTTGTTCCCATGCTTGTAGCTGGAAGTGAGAGACCCTGAAAAACTCTCCCACAAGGGTGCAATTCCAAGCTTCAACAGGGATCTCAACCAAAGATATTATATTGGAAAAAATAATACATAGGCTCTGATAAAAAGAGATACATTTTATGTCTTAGTAATTAGGGTTGATGGGCGCTAAAGTATACATATATAGGGTAAAGAAGAGGAAGTAGGAAGGAAAAAAGAGGAGAAGCGGTTTGACCCAATGCTTACTTGTTTTAACAGCGGGCTTGATGGTGAAGTATAAACATGTGCACATGGATAACTACCATGAAAATACTCAAATCACCAACAAAAACTACAATGATCAATAGAAAAAATTGCATAAAAAAAATTAATCTCTGTCAAAACACTAAATTTATTACTTATAGCGGAGCTCTTCCAACCAACAACCAATGTTTTTGAAAGTCTGACCCCTGGCTATATTGTAGACCAGCGAAGCCCCTACTTCACCTCTGTAATATGTAGATGTAATGAATCTGAAGCATTCATAGCCAACATCATCCTAAATCTGTGTGAGTTCAAGCATAATGCCTTCTCCACAATAACTAGTGTTGTCCATAGAAGGAAATCTGTAACAAAAAACAACCTACCCTACTATTTTGGGAGATTTCATGGAGATTTATAGTGCTCAGGGAGGTGCATGGCAGCTGCTGTCATGAAGGAGCTCAACCCCAAATGAACCCCAAAATGATTATCTTTTAGGGTTTTTGAGTTATATTTCAGTGAAGGTAAAAAGTAAATAGGATTATTTTCATTTGGGTCGGGGGAGGAGAGTATGCTAAAAGGGATTTTTAAAATATGAATATATGTATTATTATTTTGTAAATGGTTTTTTCATGTTTAGTTATTGGTGCTTTTGGGATTATGAAATAGTGTTTTCAAGATTATGTTTTGATCATAGGTTTAATAAATGTGTTCTATAACCTCTTATGATAAAATTGTTAATATCGTAAAATGTATAATGCATTAGAATTTGAAAGCTTAGGTATAACTAGTTAAGACGACCTATTAAAATGGGTAAATTTTTTGAAATTTAATGTGATGTTATAACACCTTAATTGGATGTCCAAAATTAAGGTGTGCGGCTAATGGGAGCTTTCCCCTGGTACTGATGCAGACTAAAAATTTAAATTATTCCTACTTATTAAGATTGGAAATGTATTCATACCATATGTTTGAGTCAATTGTTGTATCTATCTCAGCTAAAATGACTGACTGGAAAAGATGAACTTGTTGGTAGTACGAACCTAAAAGTGCATTCATATGGTGGCAGCTAGCCAGCACTACCTGTTTGTGGTACACTGTTGAGCTCTCCATGAAAGGTTGTCTTGAAAGCTGGACTTTGGAATAAATTCTAACTTTATAGTTGTTGAAATTATTGGCTCTTCATGTCATTCAAATTTTGGTGAGTACTTTCATCTCTCATAATCCTTCAATAATGCCATTCTAAAAGGTCATATGTACTTTCAGATGTGGTAATTATTTTTAAAAGGGTTTAGAGATTTTGTATAATTAGTAGAATGTTTTTATGTCAAAAGGTTGTGTTAATAAGGAATTATTTTGTTGAATCTTAGTTTCATAGATTAATTGGTCTCGTGAATATTATTAAAATATTTTATTTATTTATTTATTTATTATTCTAAGAAAACATTTGTTTTTACATTTCATCTTTTATACATAACAAATTTAATTAGCTTTAGTTTCTTTGAAATTCAGAAAACTCTCTCCTCTTTTGAAATCAGCTAGCAATGACGGTCGCTTTGAGACATCCTTGGCTATATTAATTTCACATGCACCTTGTTCTCAAATCAAATATTTAAAAAGAATTTTGTGATATCCCTAGCTTCAAAATTTGGGAACTAACACTAGATTTTATTAATTGTCCCTTTATAATGCATGTGGTGGTTTGAATCGTGGTGTTCACAAGGCTTTAATCCCATACAAAAAAATCTCTATCGTCTATATGTTAAAATGATGGGGTTATTATTTGTTAATGTCTACAACAATTCACATTACTCTACATGTGAATCATGCCAGATCTGGGGTAGGGGTTAAATTTGACGGTCACCCTTGCCCATCAAGAAAATTTTTTGTGACAGTTTTTAAATTAATATCACTTTGCACGTAACGTTCATTTATCATTTTTGACTTTCATAATTTTATATAGAAATTAATTAAACTTATTGTTCATGTGATGGGGAACCCTGAACAACTCTCCAGATGGATATTTCTCAATATTTCTCAAGCGTTGAACCGAATCATTCCCATCCTTGTGGAGTCTATAGAAACCCTATAGAGTTTGTAGAAATGGACCTGCAGAGTCTGTAGAAAACTTCACTGATACTGCTGAATCTGTAGAAATCCAAACTCTACAGAGTCTGTAGAAATCATGATTTATGGGCTATGTGCACCTCCTATTTGTTTTGTGTATTGTGTGGGAGCTTTTGATTTGCTTGAGTGACCATTGTGTAATTGATTTTCCACTCAAAACCCTAGATCAATAGGCAAAAAGATTAATGTAAATCATAGAGTTAAAATGGTTCAGTGGTTGAAGTTGTGTGAGATTTGAACACCCCATGTGTTGAGCACTACCTACATACCAATTCTCCAAAGAGGTATCCAACTCCATGTAATTTTCTCATTCTACGGTGGTGGGTATGAAACTAGTACAATATGTTATATGATGGTGCAAGTATAGTTTGATTAAGTGCTTCAACCATGACTTGTGACCTTGTATATGTATTCATAATTTATCTTAGGGCTACGAGGGTTGTATATACTCAAAATTGAGAGAAATAAGTAATTTGCTCTCAATGTACAATTTGAATTCTAGTGTTTTTTGTGCGGAAGTCTCTTGTGTGCAAAATGATTTGACATATGTTTATATGGTGGTTTATTATAAATTCCTTTGGGTGGGGCTTATTAAAAGTACTTGGTGGTATTCATATTAGGAATTATAGGGATGCGAATAACAATGGGATGTGTTTTAGTCCAAATGGGGGGGATCCTATTCAAAAGGTGGACAAATCTAAACAATATGTATGAATAAATATGGATATGAGCCTGCGCTAATAAACGAGCTAGATAAATGTGTCTAGAGGTGATTTGAGGTGTTTTAAAAGGGTGGATCATCATGTAGAATGTGAACAACAATGGTCAAAAGGCCCTAGGATAGGTCATGAGACAAGTGTGTCAAAAGGATGATCACAAGTGCATGATTTTAGCTTAAATATAAATTTATGTGATTACATTTGTCCTCCTTTTATTCTAGTAATGCAACAAAGTAAATTTGCTATAGTAAAAGTAAAAATTACATAACTAAACTTATTTGTGAAGTGTAGTCTCGAATGTAGGCTACAACCTTGAACTGTGTTCCTCACAAACATGTATAAAAATTAGCCTTTAAGATGAAAATCAATAAGTAAAGACAAGCAACTCAAGATCTAATAACAAGGAATGAATACACTTGATTAGGCATGTGAACCATTATGTTTTCTAGTGAAATACTAGTGTAAAATTAGTGATTATGGAGGGTAGCCTCCTTGGAGATTTATTTGTATTGAAAATCTTGGATTGGACTATGCATGCTTTAATCTTCATTGATTAGGAGAGTGTGCTTAAAAATACAAGGTATGCTTCACTCCGTGATTGCATACCCATGGCAGTGATGTATCTTGGAATCCCTGTATGAATCCTAATAGAGTGTTCTAGTACTCAATTGGTGCAAAAAGGTAAACCAACCATTTTAGATGTAATAGACTTATTTGTAGTGTAAAATTGGTGTAATTAATTTATATAATCCAAGTCTGGTGTATACAACATGGAAAATGACAAGTATTATCATTCCACATGTAAAACTAGTGCAAAACTAAGCAAGGATGAAGACATACGTGACATACATGCCCCTAATCTGATATCTAGTGTATATAAATTCTAAGACTAAGTAATAAAAACTAAAATTCTAAGCAAAATCTGTGTAGTAACCTAAAACACATGCCATGCATGATGCCCCCAATATGAGTAAATCTAAGAAAAAATATGAATAAATTTTAAAAACTAAAATTATATAACTATTGCAAATTGATTTGGACTATATGATATTCTGATAGGTTCTAGAAATGACTATTTTTGAGCTTTGGGACAACACTCTACTTGGATAATAGTGCAGTGCATTGCTATCCATGTGCAATTCTCCTATTCAAATCAATTCTCTAAGTGCTTGTTGAGTATGAATAGTGATCCCCTATTTGAGGACTATAAAATTATGTTTGTGTCTATATGTGCATTGGAGTGAGTGGGTATAGTCTCTAAGACAAACCTCTATGTATGAACTTTACTTTGAGGTGAGTTATTGTGCCTGGTCAATAACTTAACTCAAAATAAAAAGTTATACAAGATATGTTATGAAAAAATATGTAAATCTGAGTACTAATGATAGCATGGAGAAACATGGCATCATCATATAGATAGACTGAATATAAAAATAGTGTGATATGCATGTTAGAACAAGCATACAAGTGTGAATGTCAAGATAGATGATTGCAATTTGGCACACATATAAGTGATCAAAATTGAGTATCGAAAGTTGAATAATATTACTTGTGGAGGGATGCATGATGTCCATCAAGGGATCAAAAACTGAGAGAATGCATAATATTCATCATGACATCTAAATATGAGCAAAATGAGAAAACAATCAAGCAAGTGTCATGGCCATACACACACAAACATAGAGTACACTCAAAGCACACAAGGCACACAAAATGGAAGGCCAAAGAGACACATACAAGGAACATGTTCAAATGTCCTCACATGCATAGAATCATAAAATGAAGGCTCAGATCCACACATAATGACATATTTAAATGTCCTCAATTAAAAATAACATACATAAGGACATGTTCAAATGTCTCACAAGTATATAATCAGAGAATGAAAGCTTAGAGCGATACATAATGACATATTCAAATGTCCTTAATTGAAATTAAAACATAAAAAACATGTTTAAATGCCCCAAACACATATAATCATGTAATGAAGGCTTAGAGGCACACATATAATGACATATTTGAATTTCCTCAATTGAAAGAAACACACACAAAATATTAAGCACGAAAGCAAACATGAAAACATGCATATATGTGTAGCTGATCAAAATAAACAATTTAAAACACAATTAGGTTTGGTAACTTAGATAACCATAGTATATCAATGTGTTAATACATGAGAAATATTGATAGATGTAATGCAATAAAAGAACTAAGCTTTGAGAAATAAGGGAAATACATATCAAGATAAAACTTGTGTATGGTATGCCCCTAGTCAATTAGTTGTTGTATGTACATGCTATAGAAACCCTATTTGTGGTTTGGAGCTAAGTAATGACAATCTGAACTACCTAGGACAACATAGGGGGAACTCAACAATAGAGTAGGGAATTCCTATCCAATAGGGTCTTGTTGTCTGAATGCAATTTCTAAGTGTGTGATATTGAAATCACTAGTAATTGGGTCTATAAATGGTATCTTGTATGCTTTGTAGTCACTCATGTACACTTGTGAAGCATATATGATATAAACTAGTTAAATGATCCATAAACTCTATAATGTTACCGTACGCAAAAAGTTTACAATGGATACTTTTTGTCAAACACTCATTTTCTCAAAATACTCAAAGGAATTGTATCAATTTTGACCTTTAAAAACATGTTTATCAAGGTTGAGAAAAAGTGGATTTTGATACTGAATGAAATAAAGTTGCACGTTCATTCATTTATCCAATCAACCATTTCTAAACTCAAAGTATATTAAATCTCTATTAAATTTTAGTAATTAATTAAATTTACATCCAAAATGATTAATTATTAAATCAAATGTAGAAAAGAATGCAAAAGAAATAACTCATGACAATAATGTTGATAACAGAGTTCACTCCCTGCTTAGGCTACGTCTCCAAGTTCGCTTTATACATGAACTAATCTATTTTCATGAATTGAAAGTACATGGCCAAAATATTCCAATTGTCAAATGGATTCTTTAAGATTAAAAAAACTTAGCAATAGACCTTCAAAAAAATTTGGTACTCACGGTTAAACTTTTCACCTTCCTATTGTGAAAGCAACCTCACATCCCTGAAGTTCTCTACCAAAAGTCTCTCTTTAGGGCTTTAAAAATTGGCTCAAAATAAATTAAATAAAGAAAATAATTATATCACCAAAATCATCTTGGAGTCTAGAACATTTATCAATTCACTTCAAAGTCTTCAAATGACTATATATGCTTTGAAAATGGTGATACATGTAAACTAGTCCTAAACTGGCCATTACACACTCTGTGAAGCTTGTCTTTGAGGCATTAAAATTGGCATAAAAATACCTCAAATCTAGACACTCAGCATATGGATGGAACTAACTCAGAGTCTAGAACAAATCTATAGTTTACTCTAAAGTATGAAAATGAATTTAGATTCTTTGAAAATGGCAATACATGCAAAATGGTCCTAAACTGGCCATTACACAATCTGCAAAGCTTGTCTTTGAGGCATTAAAATAGGCATCAAACAACCTCAAATATAGACACTTAGCATATGGCTGGAACCAAATCAAAGTCTATAACAACTATCTAGTTCACTCCAAAGTTTGGAAATGCCTCTAGGTACCTCAAAACTGAGGATGAGTGAAAATGGGGCCTTATGTCTTAGCTACTCAGCTGAGAACTTGTTCAAATATAGTTTAGCGGCTTTATATAGTTGTTCAGATCTGTGGGCATAGTGGTAAGGCCTTATTTTTTTTTTGGAGGTTAGGTGTTTGAATATTAACTTAGCATATCCATGCTCCAAGTCTTTATCATTATCCCACATTTATTGGGGAAGGGAACGGATTAGCCTTTATTTAACCTTGGTCTATGTATTAAACTGCCAAGCATGCTTGGTTAGCCATGTGGCATGAAATTCTTAGACCAAGTGGGCATGGTATACAGATAGCTATGTTGGAACCATGTTGGTTATGACCCGTGTTAGCCATGCTACGTGCCTTGTTGGTGCTTTAAATGTTGTCATGTCCATGTGCTTGACTTTTGTGTCATGGCAAAATGGCTAAGTGCTTGGAAATCTAAACTTGACCCAAACTCGAGTTGGTGACTCAACACCATACACTATCAAAGACAAATTTAACAAACAAAGCCAATTTTTTTGCACTATTTGACTGCCACATGTCACAAGGGGATTGGTCAACTTACACTACCACATCGTCACTTTAACCACATTTAATTGGCCATAAATTCCACATACAGACTAAGATTTAGTCTATTCAAAATGTGTTAGAAATATTTAAATTAGATCTACACCATGGAATTAATTTAAAAATGTTCCAAGACCATTAATTCTTTTAGTTGACTAGCTTTGACCACTTATTGACCCAAACTTTGACCAACTGCATTGAGAGCAAAAAAGATTTGTTTCTTGAGTTCTGCATACCATCAGAAAGCTCGCATTGATCTCTACACTATGCCAATGGTTTTAGGGTCATTTGAGATCATTCCAAAAATGACCTCTAGATCACACCTCCCCACTAAGAAGGCTTTTGGTCCACCAAAAGCTAGTACCTGACTTGATCCTCTAAAATGCCAATCAGTTCTGAATATACTCTGATGGGTCTTATCAGTCTACTTAGGTTTTGTAATTGTGCCTAGAATGCTTGGAAGAATTGACTAATCACACCTACTACAATTCCTCTACTATTGCATGACCATCAATAGCCTCTACACAATACTAAGGTTTAGAATGTGATGATTTCCTTTGTTGCATAGCTTCACAAAAGCCTCTACATAGATAAGCCTAGTGATTTTTTCTATTGCATAGATTCAACAAGCCTCTACATAGAAGTCTAGTGATCTCCTCTATTGCATGAATTCAATGAGCCTCTACACAGATCTAAGATCCTAAATCTCTTCTATTGTATGGCCTTAATGATCATCTACACAGGTATGAGATTATGTACATACATCCACATCCTCCTCTACTGCACAACCATCTAAAGACCTCTACACAAATTTATGCATGGATAATAACACATCCATCAACGTCTTTTTCTATTGCATGGCCATCCAAGGACCTCTAAATAAAACTATGTGCAGACCAAGTGCTTCCTGGGTCTACTAAACTATTATTTTTAAATTAACACTTAACAAAAACAAAATTATAGCATACCTTACACAATCTGCATATACCATTGTTAATGGAAAACATCTACCAAAATGTGAGAAGACAACTTGAGTATGATAAGCCTATCACTCAATTCTTTTCTATAGGTGACTCCACAACAAAACAAATTGTATTTTTTTTTACAATACATGTATATATAGATTATAAACAATGCCTCTTGGGTATTTTAAACTATGCACGGTGTATGTCACAATACTTCCCGTATGGGTCTTATTCATACATCCTAACTAGTACATTATTTTTACTATTTTTATGAGCATATATAAATGGATAAACCAAAATGCTCAAAAGCCTTTAACTACCACCTAAGATTCTATACTAGCCATTAAATCCTGGCATGGGCCTGGCTCCTCTGGTAGTCACCCTGTGGATCATTATGTGGCTTGCCTTTCAGGTTATTGATGGTCACTTGATACATACGAGTCTGATGTCTCACTAAAATTATTATGACTGGGTCTAGAGACCTATCATGTCTCAAACTGCATGATCCAAGTGTGTTCTAGGAGAATATCTATGCTATCACATATGAAAGATGCTTGTCGAGTGAAGAGATACATATTTCCCAAAACAATCTCATTCATCTCCAATGGGATGATATTGAGAGTCACCATGTCTGAGAACTATCTCCCAACTACAAATTGTAAGGTGTAATAACATGTTACCATACTTTTGACAATGCCATTCCACATGCCAACTATTTTGGCATGCATCAATGGTAACATTGGCAAGCCTAATCGATGTACTATGCGAGTGGTCACATAACCTATTCCAATGTCCCCATCAAACACAAGTCTAACGACACATCCCTCTAAAAAAAATGGAACACTCTACCTAGAGGCTCTCATAGATTTTAAGACAATGCCTAAAGGTCTAGATGGTGTTCTCTATCAAACTGGGGATTCTGAATGCTAATTAGTTCTCAAAATAGTAGGAGCCTTTGCTCTATTCATGTTCCTCTGTTATAACCATTATGGTGTATGATAAGGATTTTACAACCAACAATGTTCTGCCACATGTCCATGTTTCAAACAATGACTACGATTGACCTAGCTGGAGCATTAAGATCATCTCAACAGTGTTTCCTCCATCCTAACTCTTCTACTAACTGAGCAGAAAGAGATTCTACTTTTTGGTAGAGTTCGATGATCTACTAGTTCTGTCTATACTAATATACACTCACATTGACCGTGATTGTGTTTAATTCAACTATCTATTGTGCATACTCCTAGTGAAGTGACATCATCCTATGTATTACTATGTCTGGTATTAATAGCCAGGTGGGAAACTGGATCCATTGATACATATCCATTACAAAGCTGGTCCCAAAGGTCTGATCTTGACTCACTCTGATACCAAACTTGATCTATAAACTCTACACTGTTATCATACGAAAAAAGTTTATAATGGATACTTTTTTTTAAACACTCATTTTCTTGAAATACTCAAAGGGATTTCATCAATGTTTGACCTTTAAAAATGTGTTTATCAAGGTTGATTAAAAGTGGATTTTGATACTAAATGAATTAAAGTTGCAAGTTCATTCATTAATCTAATCAACCATTTCTAAACCCAAAGTATATTAAATCTTCATTGAATTTCTATAATTAATTAAATTTGCATCCAAAATGATTAATTATTAAATCAAATGTGGAAAAGAATGCAAAATAAATAACTCATGACAACAAGGTTGATAACAGAGTTCACCTGTTGTACGGGCTATGTCTCTGGGTTTGCTTAAAACATGAACCAATCCATTTCCATGAATTGCAAGTACATGGCTAAAATCTTCCAATTATTAAATGGATCCTCTAAGATTGAAAAAATTCAGCAATAGACCTTTGAAAAGTCCTAGTACTCACGGTCAAACTTTCCACCTTCCTGTCATGAAAACAACCTTGCCAAAAGTCTCTCTTCAAGGATTTAAAAATTGGCTCAAACAAACTTAAATTAGGAAAATAATTATATCACCAGAAATGTTTTGAAGTCTATAAAATTTCATAGTTCACTCTGAAGTTTGGAAATGACTCTAGATGCTATGAAAATGGTGATACATGCAAATTGGTCCTAAATTGGCCATTATATAGTCTACAAAGCTTGTCTTAGAGGCATTAAAATTGATATCAAATGACCTTAAATATATACACTCAACATATGGATGGAACCAGCTCAAAGTCTAGAACAACTCTCTAGATCACTCTAAAGTCTAGAAATGACTCTAGATACTTTGAAAATGGTGATACATGCAAACTGGTCCTAAACTGGCCATTACACAGTCTGCAAAGCTTGTCTTTGAGGCATTAAAATTGGCATCAAATGACCTCAAATATAGACACTCAAAATATGGTTGGAACTGGCTCAGAGTATAGAATAACTCTCTAGTTCACTCATAAGTCTGGAAATGTATCTAGGTACCTCAAAACTGAGGATAAGTGAAAATGGGTCCTTATGTCTTAGCTACTCAACTGAGAACCTATTGTTCAAATACAATTTAGCGGCTTTATATAGTTGTTTAGAACCATGGGCATAGAGGTAAGACGTTATCTTTTTTGCTTGGAGGTTGGGAGTTTGAATTCCAACTTATCATATCCACGCTCCAGGTCTTATCATTATCACACATTTGCTGGAGAAGGGAATGGATTCGCCTTTATTTAACCTTGGTCCATGGATTAAACCACCAAGAATGCTTGGTTAGGCATGTGGCACGAAATCATCAGACTATGTTGGCATGGTATATGGATATTTATGTTGTAACTATGTTAGTTACAACCCGTGTTAGCCATGCTACGTGCTATGTTGGTGCTTTGAACGCTACCCTGTCCATGTGATCAGCTTTCATGTCATGGCAAAATGACTAAGTGCCTAGAAATCTGAACTTGACCCAAACTTGATTTGATGACTCGACACCTTACACTGTCAAAGATGAATTTAACAAACAAACCCAATTTTTTTTTACTATCTGACTACCATGTGTCGCAATGGGATTGGTCAACTTAGACTACCACATCATCGCTTGACCAAGTTTGACTGGAACTTTGACTAGCCATAACTTCCACATACAGACTCAGATTTGGTTCATTAAAAATGCATTAGAAAGATTGCAATGATATCTAAACCATAGAACTATTTTATAAATGTTCCAAGACCATTAATTTTTCTAGTTGACTAGTTTTGACCACTTGTTGACCCAAACTTTGACCAGCTACATTGGGAGCAAACGAGCTCTGTTTATCGAGTTTCACATACCATCAAAAATATCTCATTGAGATCTACATTGCACTAATGGTTTTATGACCATTTGAGATCATTCTAAAAATGACATTTGGATCACTAAAAAAAAGTATTGATAATTATGCATAAATTAACTAGTGTAGAATGAAACTAAACATAAGCATGCATAAGTCCAGATTTTATATTTTTCTAGAATATTTGATTTTTGTTGTTTTTAAAAAAAATGTAAATTAAAATGAAAAGAGAAGGAGAAATATACTAACCGATGAGTCATGATATGGACTTACAATCTAGGGGTCTTGTCTCAAAGTTAGGAATTGTGACCCTTTGCAAATGGAAAGTGTCATACTGCTAAAACTATATTGAAATGAATTATGGATTTGAACATTGATTTATATTTGTATTATGAGTGCCATGGGAATAATGGTGATCATTAGCATAATGTGTATTTGGTTGAGCATGAAGAACTCTATGGATTTTTTGAACCCATCATGGAATAGAAGAATTCTAAGTTGGTGCCTTATGTGAAACACCTTTAGTGCCTTATAATATAAATTTGGGATGTGTAGGAGTAGAAATATGAGCTCTAGAATCTATGAAAAATCTCGATGAAAGTGGCCTTTTAAGGATAGGCCTTCTTGGAAGTGTCGATATCTATTTCTAAATTTTCTCAATAGATTACACCTTTTTAGGTCCCTCAATTGAAATATGTGGTTGTGGCATTATATCAAATTATGGTACAAGGTGTTCATATGGAATACCCTAAATTATGGTTACCTCATTATCATAGATAATATAATTTAGGTATATATGAATTGTAGAATGAATTACATGACTCTATTGAATCCAAGGGAATTCTAATAATATATTGAATAACATTGCATTGGGTACTACTATGAATCTAATTGCCGCATGTTTTGGATCAATCTATAGTGGTAGTGTAATCTCACCAATAGAAATATAAATGTTTCCATTGAACCCTTTTATTTCCCTATTAGAGGGAAGTAGATTCTGATCTATGTATTCAAGATGATAGAGAAGTGTATTGGCACACATATTTATGCTTAAACCATTATTGACTATAATAATATGAATATGCTAGTGATCAATGTATGCTTGAATGAATATTGATGCAAATCCAAATCATCATTTACTATCTCATACTCTAAAAATGTGTTGAGAGGTCTAAGAGGTACTAAAGTATGGTAGGTACCATTTGATGGTTGAATATTTTGTCGATCAGCATACTGATAAACAAAATAGGTTTGATCATCCAAAGTAGGAAGATTGGTCATCCAAATGTGTAGATTTACCACATAAAAATGGACTAATCTCTCCTCTAATCAAGGGGAGGTTCCCTATATATATATATATATATATATATATATATATATATATATATATATATATATATAAAATAATACTCAAGGGTAGGATAAGCCATCCATCTCTCTTTCTTCAGAGATGATGTGTGCAAATCAAAGGAAAAATCTCAAGGGAAATGACAGAAAACACTCCTCTTCTTTTAGAAGTACTATTCAACAAACCACAAGAATACTCCTGATAGTAATTGCAAAATGTAACCAAGGACGTAGTAACCAGTAGATTGAGATGTAGCACAAAGTCTCTACCTCAATTATGCAAGAGTGAGATACTAAGGACAATGAGGGCACAAAGTCATCCCAAGGTCCTTTACAAAGAAACTAAAAGAAAACACACTAAAAGGCAATTGTGGGGGCACAAAGTCTCTCCATAGTTGGCTTTAGGACACCTTCCTGACTACTTTCACTAATTGTGCTTATTGAGTTAAAGGAATAGAAAATATATTAAGGAAAAAGACATAAGAACAGTTTTCCCAACAACAAAGATATCACAGCACAAAGTCTAAAAAGTCACTTGCTTTCTTATTCCAATAACAAAATATGATCAACAATCTAAGCTCAAAGTCTCAGTAATGCCTTTCAATTTTGGCAGAGTTTTATTTCTAATAATCAGAGAGAGAGATCTCACCACAATAACAAGAGAGTCCTTTATATAGCCTCTTTAAGAAGGACTTGGGAATAGTAACACATTATGTTGCATTAAATTTTGTTAAGAAGACATGCTGGAATTTAGGGGCATTTACCCATTTGCTTTTCTCAATGCAAAAAAATAGGTTATGCTATTAAAAGTTTGCATATTTCAATATCCACCTGGCGGTCTACTTCTAGAAACATATCTAATGTGAAAATGTTTCTGGTCGTTCCTGCTCTTTACACTCTTTTCAGCGGTTCTTCCTTTTGGCCTTGGCCTTAAAGCATTTGAATGCATTTGGGTCTATTTTAGGTCGGGAAGAGCCCCTCGCAAGGGTATCTGCCCTTCGAGTGGTCTTCAGATGGCCTTCTAGCTTCTTTTGGCAGGTCACTAAGTTCTTTGGTTCTTTTTTAAGGCTTTTCAAAGTCAATGGCTATTTTATGAACCTTGAAATTGATGTTCACGCACCCATCACTATGTTTGAATTTTCAACGGCTAGTTCATTGTTCCTGACTTTGACGTCTTCAGGTGCATCACCCCTTGGTCTTTCTTGTGCTTTCTCTTGATTTGGCCTTTTTTGCTACTTGCTTCCTTCAGATTTCTTGTTTTTCATCCTCTCGAAGGGAAGGTGACCCTTTAGCTTTGGGGAAGTGTCCTTTAATTTGGCAGCTGAGAGTCCCTCGTAAGGGTACCTACCCTTTAGGGTCCTTCAGTGGCCTTTTGTCTTCAAAGCCCTTCAGAGCTTTCCCATAGATATTTTCCCATGGACAAAAGTCTGCAAGAATTGTTTTGGCTACTGTCTTTGGCCTTCAGAAATTATTTCGGGCTTTCCTCCCGTAGTTTCCCTAAATTTCTTCAGACTTTTTGTCTGAAGGAATTCCTTCAGATAGAAGTCTGAAAGAATTTATTTCTTGCCTTAGTCTCTCTACCTGTCTTTACTTTATTTTTTGGTCTTTGAATTGGTCCATTTTCCCCCTCTTTGCCCTTCGCAAGGGCTGTTTGAGCTCCAAATTAGCCTTTCAGGTTTTTACAACGGTTCATTTCAGCTTTTGAGTGTCCTCTACAAGGGATGTTTGTCCCTTAGAAATTTGCCTTAGTCAATTTTATGTGAATTTCAAATTGTGACACATGGTAGCATCCACTAAGTTCTATCGGGTTTTTGCTTGTTACCCTCTACAAGGGTTTTAGGCCTTGGTTCACTGCCCTCTGCTAGGGCTGTTTGATCCTTTGGGTTTGGGGCAACCCCTTGAACCTATCGATTGAACCAACTGATTGAACTAACTTTGGTTCAATGGTTCATTCCCTTTGACTGCTTGAACCAAGATTCTTTGAAACAAGCCTCATTAAACCCGTTGTACCTTGAACCTTGAACCCATTAAACCTTTGAACCAAAGTGGTTCAATGGTTCATTAGTTTAATTAGTTCATTCTTTTTATTTGGGTAAGTCCTTTTGATCTTTTTTGAACCAAATGCATTAAACCATTTGGTCATTGAACCTGTTGAACCATTGAACCAAAATGGTTCAATGGTTCAAGCATTGAAAACTTGTTCTTTTGATTGAACCTACTTGTTGAAGCCTTTGAACCTGTTAAACCTTAAACTTTGAAGCAGTTGAACTCTTGATGCTGATGTTGAACCTTTGAATCTGGTGAACCTATTGAACCAACTATGAAATTGCCTAAGTGTTGAGAGCTTGCTTCTTTCCTGTAGAGTCCGTAGAAATCAACCTGTGAAGTCTATTGAACTTGGCCAATAGAGTCCATAGATTTTATTCCTGTAGAGTCTGTAGATTTTCTACCTATAGAGTCTATAGATTTAAGCCTGTAGAGTCTATAGATTTAAGCTTGTAGAGTCTATAAATTCAAGCCTATAGAGTCCATAGATTTAAGCTTGTAGAGTCTGTAGATTTAAGCTTGTAGAGTTCATAGATTTTTGAGAAGCTTGAAAAAGGAGGAACTTGAATGCTTAGAACAAATTTTGAGAAGGGAAAAGATTATTTTGGTCTGAGGACCAAAATAGTTCAAATGTCATCCCAAAAATGAGTGATATTTTTGGGGGACAATAGCTGGCTCCAGTTGGGGAACTTCTATCAATTGTAAAAAAGAATTGAAAGGAGTAGAATCCAAAATCTCTAGTGTCTTCATGTGTACCATTGGGCTATGGAGTCATGTTACCTAGAAATGGGAGGCATCAAAAATGGAAACAAGCAAAACAAAATAGAATTAAAAACTATACAAATATACATATGTACAGATACAATGATCTGATACTTCAAGAGTTGAAGTGTTTCAGATGCTACCCATTATGAGGCAGAGAAAAGAGTGTGCCATCTTGATATTTTAGTAGAAAGCTATTTTCACCATTATGTTGATGAATTATAAATCGGCTTCTCCAAAGGGAGTCAAACTTTCCATGCATTCTTTTTGGTTCTCTCCTTTTGTCCCACAACAGGGCTTGATCCCTAATCTAGAAATCATGATTTTTGGCCTTCTGGTCAAAGAGTTTCTTTACCAGACTTTGATAAGTAGCAATTTGGTCCACCACCATGGTTCTCTGTTCATCTAGCTCAATTAGGCACATGATTTTCTTATCAAGAGAGCTTTCATATGTCTGATCTTCAATTGCCTTTGCCAATTTCAAGGCTGGCAATTCTAAGGTGATTGGTATTTCAGCATTGATACCATAAAGAAGTTGAAATGGTGACATAACAATTGCCCTCTTTGGTGTGATTCTATCTGCCCATAGATCATCAATCAATGCTTTATGCCATGTCCTTTGATTGTCATTTGTTAGCTTCTTGATGATAGTTACCAGGTTCTTATTGCTTGATTCAACTTGTCCATTCCGTTATGGAAAATAATCAAAAGAATGGGAGAGTGTAATTTCATAATGGAAACAGAATTGTGTAATCTCCTAGGAGGTGAAAAAAGTTTCATTGTCAGTAAAAATTTTGGCTAGAACTCCAAACTTGGAAATGATATTCTCCTTGAAGAAATTGCATACAACTTCTGAAGTAGCATGCTTAGTTGGAATTGCTTCTACCCACTTGGTGAAATAGTCAGTTACTGTAATGACATAATCATGTCTAGCATTTGAAGATGGGTTTATAGTCCCAATAAAACCAATCCCCCATTGCTAGAAAGGTTCTTCTATGATCACTCGCTTGAGAGGCAAGGCAGCTAACTTAGGTCTTCCAACAAATTGCTGGCAAAGTTCACATTTTCTCACCCACTTATATGCATCTTGGAAAAGAGTTGGCTAGTAATACCTAGCTCAAAAAATCTTTTGAGCAGGTATAGGAGCAAAAAAAATTTCTCCACAAGCTAGATTGTGGAAAGATTTCAAAAGTTGGCTTTATTGCTCTTTGTCTACACAGCGAAGGAATACTCCATCTAGGCTTCTTTTGTACAAGCCATTATCCCAAAGGACAAAATTAGTTGCTTTCAACTTGATATTCCTCCTTTCTTTATAAGACAAATGAGTAGGGCATTCACCATAAGTAAGGAAATGAGCAATACTTGAATACCACTCATTGGTAGTGGAGACAAAAAGGACTGTTGGTGTATCTTCCACTTCAACTTCTTCATGTTGTGTATCTTCTGGCTTGTTGTCAGCAATTAATTGGCATAGGCCTTTTCCCCTAACCAACTTTGTTGGCTTGATGCCTAGATTGAACTCTTGGATCTTTGTAATCCAATTGCCTCTTTTTGTGCCAAAATCTTGTTGAGTTAACATGGACTTGACTGTGGTGTCAGGAACTAAGGCAGTAGTGTGTGAATTCAGGATATAAAAGCAAAAATATTTGACTACTTTCACCAACGCATAAGCATGCTTCTCTATGTTTGAATACTTCATCTCATGGGTTTTGAGAGGGAAACTCATGAAATAAATAAGAGATTCCATACCTTCATTGTCCTATTAAATAAGAATTGCTGAAAGCATGTGTTCAAAAGCATAGTTGTATATGATGAAATTTTTGTTGTAATCTGGACAAACCAAGGTAGGGGCATGGGCAATGGTAATCTTGATATTCTAAAATGCTGACTTGCCTTCTTTAGTCTAGTTGAAGGTGGTCTTCCCTTTCATCATATTCATAATGTGTCTAGTCTTCTCCGCAAATTTGGGGATGAACCTCTATAAGAAATTCACCTTTCTAAAGAAAGAGTGAACAACATTTTTACTTGTAGGCAAATTAAGCTCTTGAATAGACTTGACTCTATCTGAGTCAATATTTATGCCTTCTTTAGACATAATGTGTTTGAGGAGTTTCCCCTCTGTTACTCCAAAAACAGACCTCTTAGGGTTCAAGAAAATACCATTCTGGCGGCAGCGCTCCAACACTTGTTGTAAGTGGCGTACATGATCAAAATGGTGCTTTGAGAAGATGGTTAAGTCATCAAGGTATACCACTATGAATTTACCTATCTCATCTTTGAAATCTAGGTCCATTACTCTTTGAAAGGTGGCACCAACATTTATCAAGCCAAAAGGCATTCTTCTATATGCAAATGTACCCCAAGGTGTGGTGAATGTAGTCTTGTGTTGGTCTGCTTCACCAACTTTAACTTGATTATATCTTGAGAAGCCATCTAGCATTGATAAAATCTCTGAACCTATCACTATTTGAAGCACTTGATCCATAATTGGCAAAGAGTAATTATCTTTCAAAGATGAGTGATTCAGATTCCTAAAATCTACACAAATGTGAATTTCACCACTCTTCTTCCTTATAGGCACTATGTTTGCAATCCATGTGGAATGATGGATTGGGAAGATGATTCTAGCATTTACCATTTTTTGTATCTCAGACAAAATAGTACTTGATATTTTCAAATTGTACTGTCTAAATTTTTGCTTATAGGGCATTGAGTCAGCCTTGAGAGGAATGTCATGGCAGATTTCATCAAGTCTGAGAGACATCAAGTCATCATAAGAATATGTTAAGACATCCATGTATTGATGAAGTAAAGTGGTGAACTTGAATCTTTCTTTAGGGGTGCAACACTTACCAATGTTAACCTTCTTGGGATTTTTTTAGTAGTTAGATTTACTTGATCGAATCCCTGAGAAAAATTTGAATCTATTTGCTATTGTTTGATGAATCTATCATGCTTGTCAAACAGTTTCTCAAGAGAAACTAGGCCTTTGGGAATTTTATTTCCTTTCAGCTATAAGAATTATTCATTTATATCTAAACTAGATTCAGAGGCTGATTCATACTTCTGAGGTTCACTGCTTTCAAAACGTAGTTGTTCAAAATTATCTTTTCATTTTAGGAAGGCAATGATTTGATGATCATCATTGAATACTTGCCAATGATCAGCATTGTTAGGAACACTTCGTCTATAGACTAGCTCAATAGTATACCTGTCTTCTTTGAAATTTGAGTGGGAAACTAAAAGAGTTCCTGAAACAGCAAGTGCATTAGCTCTATCATTAGATTCCCTAGGTATGGCAAAAATGTTGAAAACATCAAAGCTTTAAATTTGGTCCCAAACTAGGTTGCGATAGTGGTGTAATCTTTCATTCTTAGTTTGGTATAGATTTCTTAATTGACAAACCACTAATTCAACATCCCCTTTGGCATGAAGAAACTTGATGCCTTTATCTTGAGCAACCTTTAGTCCAAGCAACAGAGATTCATATTCAGCTGTATTGTTAGTGTTGCTAAATTGTAATTTGTAAGATGAAGGAAACATATCTCTTTGAGGAGATATCAACATAATCCCAGCTCCTAAACTGATAGAGGAGCATTTGTCATCAAATTTCATAGTCCATACCTCATCAAACACTAATTTTTCTGTAGACTTTCCTTCATTAGAGAGGGAGGGTCCTTCATTTGTATTGCAACCTACTAAATCTTCTGTTATTCTAGTTAAACTAATTTTTGGGTTGACACTTTCAAGAATTTTATCAAATGTTTCATGCATTTCATTTGTAGATAGAAATTAGTTACCCATACCTAAGGATTCAAAAATAATTTGAGCTTCAGGGGTTGATGTTTGGGTGACCACATATTTTGCCTCATTTTTAGGGAGTAACCTCTTCATTACGCCTTTGACATGGATTCTTGCCTCAGACAGGTCCATGCTTAGTTCTCCTCCCACGTCCTTGCAAAAATTTCATCTAAGCAAAATTTCATAGGATGCTAGAATGTCAGCCACCAAGATAGTCATCTTGATTCTCTTATCTAGAGTTGAAAATGTAAATTGGGCATCTTTGATTTGCCCCAACAATGGTGCTTGCTTGTTTTCCATGGAGAAACATCTCCCAAATGTCTTGGTCAGTGTGAGGCCAAGAGATTCAGCTACTTTAGTAGGCATGACATTGTCAGATGCACTTGAGTCTAATATAATTACTTAGCTTGTAACCATTTATTAATAAGGAAATATAGAAAGGTTCTATTTTCCCAGGGGTAGCTGGAGGAGTAATGAAAAGATTATTCAGAATGGGCATGTTCTTTGGTGAATCAGGAGTTACCTTTTTAGTTTCTTGTCCTGCAGAGACGGTTTGGTTCTTGACACATTGGACCAACTTATCCAATTGATCAGAATTGGACTACAAATATTCAAATTCAGACATTTGTATTTTTATCTTTTTGACATGATCAATTATGTTAAATGGCTGAATTGGATTAGGAATAGAGGAAGTTATTTTAAACTTTTGAGTTTTAAGAGGGATGGGAGGAGGGCTGGTTTGTGAAATTGAAGTAGAAGGTGAAGGTGAAATTGATGTGCTTACTTTTTGGGTGATCACTGGATCTTTTTAATGGAAAGGTAGAGTGGTTCCACGCTTAGCAATTGTAATTGTTGATTGAGGTTGCTCCTCTGTCTTCCCTTTATCAGCTTGCTAGACTGATTAGTTCTTGGACCTGGTAAACACTACATATGATCCATCAAAAGCTTCTCCTTTGCTTCTGGGTTCATCCCAGTAGTTCAAGAAACCAATGTGGGAGTCACCAGCTAATTTTTCTTGATTTTCTACAAGGAGATCATTGTCATTTTCTCGATTCAATTCAGGCTGGAATGAGAACTTTGATTCTGCTTCAAGATATCCCATTGCTGAATTGGTTGGAGGAGTTTCCAGGGCAAGTTTCCCTTGTGGGGGAGGAAGAAAATTTTGTTGCCCTTGATTCCTGGCAGCATTGCCCTGATATGACTGATTTGGAAATGTCCTTCTTGGCATATCTCTGTATGAAGGAGTAGAAGACATTCCTTGTGCCATTTGCTTTTTGAGAGCAAGCAACTCATTTGCCAACTTCTACACCATTGGATCTGTGGTGCCTGTAGATAAATATTCAAAAGATGATGAAGGTCTATTTCTATTTGGATCTCTTATTATCTTCCTTGCTAAGATGAGATCATCTTCTACCTCAGTGGACAAATGTTGAGCTACAACAAGATCTATTTGACCAGCACGTCTCAAAAGAAAACTTACTTTAGGTAACTGAGAATTAATAAAGAAGCATTTGAGATTTTCGGTTGTAGGTCGAGCAATTAAAAGAATTTTATTTCCCAATTTGTCAAATTTGGTTATGAAGTCTCTCATTGGTTCATGAGGCTCTTTCTTCATTTGTGTGAGTTGAACCAGAAGTGCATGTGCATCTTCTACAAGTTTGAATCTAGCTTCAAACTTAGCTTTGAGGGTATTCTAATCAGTTACTGACCGAGCTTGTAGATGATAAAACCAATCTACAGCAAGACCTTGTAATGTTTCTACAAATAGCCTGACTGCTATATCTTCAAATTCTACTCCAATTACGCCACAGGCTATGCTAAAGGCTACAATGTGTTCATCAGGATGAACTTTCCCATCACCATAGAATTTAGGGAAATTCTTCTTTGAACTGCGTGGAAGCTCATGTAGAGGTGGAGTAAGATTGAGAGGACCAAAAGAATTACCCCAAGGGCCTTGAACTGCCATTATATGACTATGAAAAGGAGGAATAACAAATCTCAGAGGGGTAATTATTGGTAAAGCTTTATCAACAGCAGAAGTCAATACTTCATTTGGCAATGGAGATCTGACTTTAGTAGGAGGAAAGCTCTTGGTTCATTGGAGGCGAGATGGTGAAGGAAATAGATCAAAATTACTTTGTTGTACCAACTTGAATATAGGGTTAACAATACCTTTAGCCCTTTGGCTTTGTGTATACCTTGAATCTGTCAGATTGTGAAACAAAAATGGAAAAGAATTGACCTTGCTTTAGTTTTGAAGCTACTTTAAACTGCGTGTTCTTTCCCAGTTAGTGTGGAGGTGAATGGTAAGGTTATAATAATAATGGGTAAAACATAGAAATGGAATGGAGTCTATAATGGATAATGGTAGAGACTGATTCCATCTGAAACTTGAGGTTTTAGAATGCACATAACTATATCCCCAGCAGAGTCACCAAAAACTATTGGTTGAATATTTTGTCGATCAGTGTACTGACAAACAAAATAAGTCTGATCATCTAAAGTAGGAAGATTGGTCATCCAAATGTGTAGATTTACCACATCAAAAGGGGAATAATCTCTCCTCTCATCAAGGGGAGGTTCCCTATAGATATGCTATATATATATATATATATATATATATATATATAAACAAAAAATAATACTCAAGGGTAGGATAAACCATCCATCTCTCTTTCTTTAGAGATGATGCGTGCAAATCAATGAAAAAATCTCAAGGGAAATGACAGAAAGCACTCCTCTTCTTTCAGAAGTACTATTCAGCAAACCACAAGAATACTCCTGGTAGTAATTGCAAAATGTAACCAAGGATGTAGTAACCAGTAGATTGAGATGTAGCACAAAGTCTCCATCTCAATTATGCAAGAGTGACATACTAAGGACAATGAGGGCACAAAGTCATCTTAAGGTCTTTTACACAAAAACTAAAAGAAAACACACTAAAAGGCAATTGTGGGGGCACAAAGTCTCTCCACAATTGGCTTCAGGACACCTTCCTGACTACTTTCACTAATTCTACTTATTGAGTTAAAGGAACAAAAACTATATTAAGGAAAAAGACATAAGAACAGTTTCTCCAACAACAAAGATATCACAGCACAAAGTCTAAAAATTCACTTGATTTCTTATTCCAATAACAAAATATGATCAACAATCTGAGCTCAAAGTCTCAGTAATGCCTTTTAATTTTGGCAGAGTTTTATTTTTGATAATCAAAGAGAGAGATCTCGCCACAATAATAAGATAGTCCCTTATATAGCCTCTTCAAGAAGGACTTGGGAATAGTAACACATCATGTTGCATTGAATTTTGTTAAAAAGACATGCTAGAATTTAGGGGCATTTACCTATTTGCTTTTCTCAATGCAGAGAAATAGGTCACACTATTGAAAGTTTGCATCTTTCAATATCCACCTAGCAGTCTACTTCTAGAAACATATCTGATGTGCAAATGTTTCTGGTCACTCTTGCTCTTTATGCTCCTTTCAGTGGTTCTTCCTTTTGGCCTTGGCCTTAAAGCCTTTGAATGCATTCGGGTCTATTTTGGATCAAGAAGAGCCCCCTACAAGGGTATTTGCCCTTCGGGTAGTCTTCAAATGGCCTTCAGGATTTTTTTGGTAGGTCACTAAGTTATTTGGCTCTTCTTTAAGGCTTTTCAAAATCAATAGCTTTTTTACGAATCTTGAAATTGGCGTTCACGCACCCATCACTACATTTGAATTTCCAATGGCTAGTTCTCTATTCTTGACTTTGATGTCTTCAAGCACATCACCCCTTGGACTTTCTTCAGCTTTCTCTTGATTCGACCTTTTCTACTACTTGCTTCCTTTGAATTTCTTATTTTGCATCCTCCCAAAGGGAAGGTGACCCTTTGACTTTGGGGAAGTGTCCTTTAATTTGGCAGCCGAGAGTCCCCCGCAAGGGCACCTACCCTTCAGGGTCCTTCGATGGCCTTTTGTCTTTGGAGTCCTTCAGAGCTTTTCCACAGACTTTTTCTATGAATATTTTCTCTCAGATAAAAGTCTGCAAGAATTGTTTTGGCTACTTTGTCTTTAGCCTTTGAAAATTCTTTCAGGCTTTCCTCCTGTAGCTTCCCTAAATTTCTTTATATTTTTTGTCTAAAGGAATTCCTTCAAATAGAAGTTTGAAATAATTTATTTCTTGACTTAGTCTTTCTTCTGGGCTTTGCTTTGTTTTTCAATCTTTGAATTGGTCCATTTTCCCCCTCTCTGCCCTCTATAAGGGCTGTTTGAGCTCTAAATTAGCCTTTCAAGTTTTTGCAATGGTTCATTTCAGCTTCTGAGTGTCCTCTGCAAGGGCTGTTTATCCCTTGGAAATTTGCCTTAGTCGATTTTATGTGAATTTCAAATTATGACACGTCACAACATCCACTGAGTTTTATCAAGTTTTTGCTCGCTACCCTCTACAAGGGTTTTAGGCCTTGGTTCACCGCCCTCCACAAGGGTTGTTTGATCATTTGGCTTTGGGGCAACCCCTTGAACCTTCCAATTGAACCAACTGATTGAACCAACTTTGGTTCACTGGTTCATTCCCTTTGACCACTTGAACCAAGATTCTTTGAAACAAGCCTCATTGAACCCGTTGAACCTTGAACCTTGAACCTTGAACCCATTGAACCTTTCAACCAAAGTGGTTTAATGGTTGATCATTTTAATCAGTTCATTCTTTTTATTTGGCTAAGTCCTTTTGATCTTCTTTAAACCAAACACATTGAACCATTTGGTCATTGAACCTGTTGAACCATTGAACCTTTGAACCAAAGTGGTTCAATGGTTCAAGCGTTAGAAACTTGTTCTTTTGATTAAATCTGCTTGTAAAAGCCTTTAAACCTGTTGAACCTTGAACCTTGAAGCGGTTGAACTCTTGCTATTGATGTTGAACCTTTGAACCTGTTGAACCAACTTTGAAATTGCCTAAGTGTTGAGAGCTTGCTTCTTTCTTGCAAAGTCCATAAAAATCAACCTGTGAAGTTTGTTAAACTTGGCCTGCAGAGTCTGTAGATTTTCTTCCTACAGAGTTCATAGATTTTCTTCCTATAGATTTCATAGATTTAAGCCTATAGAGTCCATGATTCAAGCGTACAGAGTCCATAGATTTAAGCCTACAGAGTCTGTATATTTAAGCCTGCAGAGTCCGTAGATTTTTGAGAAGCTTGAAAAATGAGGAATTTGAATGCTTAGAACAAATTTCAAGAAGGGTAGAGATTATTTTGGTCTGAGGACCAAAATAGTTCAAATGTTGTCCCAAAAATGAGTGATATTTTTGGGGGACAACACCATTGATGCCATTCAAAGAGTGTGGTACCTCTATCTAGGAATGGTAAGAGATCAGAGGAAGGTGTGTATTATATACATAATGCACTCTTGAAGTATCTAACATCTTATTAGTTGTATGCTTGGGAAAATAATCATTGAATATTTTCATTGCATTGATTTCACTTGGTTTATATTAGGTGTGCTTACATAAATGAGGTTTGCATCTATCAAATCCAAAATTTAGTGCCTTAAACTAATGCACGTGTTAGTAGTATGGCCTGGTGCCTTGTGATAATCACAAAATGTATTTTGATCAAAACCTTTTTGAAGAGTCTAATTAAAATAAACATATTTAATGGGATGGATAGATATGGCATAGCATTCAAATAGTGTTTTAGAACCTTATATGGAGCTTTTTGTAGATTGGTAAATTGTCTCCTTGGAGGTGTTGAAAATATAATGCACAAAGTTGGTTTCAAAATTAAATTTAGTGTTGCCTTTTGATCATTATTATTCTATGTTGATCTCACCTTATATAGAGGTTTATTTTTAGTTTTTTTATTTGAATCAGTGTTGTCTACATACTTGAGCTTATTCATTACCGAAAGCTTGATTTCTCCTCCCTTTACCTATGGCATAAATCTATGAATGAAGGGAACTTATTGAACATGATTGATTCATGTAAGAATGAAAGAAAATTATATTTGAATATATCTTGGAGTTTTTTGTCTGCCATAGGCTTTATCATCTTAGATAACAATGTCTTGTATCTTAGGACATATTCTACAAGAGGCTCATTAGACTTCTATTTGAGTTGAACAATTTGACCATATGAGACTTTCTTACTGATAATGATTGAGAAGTGTGATAGAAACATATTGGCCAATGTACTAAATGCATGTATTGATTGATTTGGTAAGTTTTAAAACCATTTTAAATCATATTCCTTTAAACTCATTCAAAATGATTTAGTCCACAAGCTGTCATTGGACACATAGTCCAAACATGCTTCATGGAATGCTCTCAAATGTTGTTTGAGGTCACCCTTTCCATAATATAATGTAAGCTTGGGTTCCATAAAACCTATAAGTAGAAGATATACCAAAATATGTGGTGCCAATGGAGTATGCAATAAAATTGAGAATCAAGAGCCTGATTTGGTTTCGAAGCACCTTGCTCTAAATGTAATGATTTAGCTTATAGAATATGAATCTCATACATGAGGGTAGGTACATTTGGAGAAGAAGAATGTGTGATAACCAAATTTGGAGTTCTAAATGACTGATTAGTAATTGGCATAATAAATTTTTAAATCCCTTGGGTTTTCCCATTGTGAATGTTAGAATAGAAGTTGTATCCATGATAGTCATAGGATGAGAAGTGTTAGAGGATTGAACTTAAGTGGATTTATTGTTTTCATCTCTTAGGATTTGTATGATTCCATCTTGCATATCTATATTCTTTGAACCTATCAACCAATTCTACCAATAAATGCTTGTAATTGCCTTTTATATTTGTCATCAAATCTATCAACTGATTTTGCCATTATAGTGTTATTATTGGAAGATGAAATATGCTTGGCTTGGAGACAAGGTAATGTACCACAGTGCCTTAAGTATGTAGAGACAAATTTATTAAATTGAATCAGAAAATAAATAACAATGTAGAATATTGTTGTTATTAAAGTATTTATTGAACTAAAAATCCTATGACAATAATAGGAAAAAAAAGAAGGATAAAAACCCTAACAACATCTATGGTTAGGGTTCTATAATATTCAATGTATATGTTGGGTTCACCAATATGTATAATCATTTTTTTGGAATTAGGAGATAGATTCCCTAATTAGATAAACTACTGTGTAAAATCATACTACTATAAATATGTAATAAATGACATACTTGATTTGGAAATTCACTAAAATTGTAAACTTACTAAAAATGGAAAGTGCGGGAAAGAAATATAAAACTTAGCTAAAAAATTGAGATGCATGATGTTTCAGGATCTGAGATTGAGATATTGACTATATTGACTGTGCATGAATTAGAAATAGGAGCTAATAGATTTTTTAGATAAGATCATTATGATTAGATAGGGCAAGGGAGAATTTTAGTCCTTAGGAAGCATTATTGTCTAATAGTTATAAGATTTATGTGTTATGTGTGCCTCTCCTATTTATTCTATGGACTATGGAGGAGATTACAATTCATTTTGGTGACCACTATGTAACTAATTTTCCACTCAAAACCTACCTTAATAGGCAAGAAAACCAATGAAAATCATGGAGTAAAAAGGGGCCAATGGTTGAATTTATGCGAGACCTCAACAACCCCTATGTTGAGTATGACCTACATACCAATAATGTGAAGTGGGATCAAACTCCATGTAGTTCTCCCATGTTATGCTAATGTGTGTGAAACTAGTGTAATATGTTATATGTTGGTGTAATTATAGCGTGATTAAATTCTTCAACCATGACTTGTGATCTTAGAGGAGTATTTAAAATTTATCTCATGAAAATTAGGTTGTATGTAATCAAAATTGTGAGAAGTAGGGAATTTTCTCTCAATGTGCAATTTAAATTTTAGTGATTTTTTGTGCAGAAGCCTTTTATGTGAAAAATTATTCAAAATGTGTTTATATAATGGTATATTAGTAATTCCTTTAGATGGGGCTTATTAAAACTCATTGGCTGACCTTTACATTACATTGAATTTCTAAAAATCATTGTTAGTTGGCGAGAGGATAACTTCTAGGGATGTAGATAACAACGTGGTGTGTTGTAGTCCAAATGGAGCACTCTTGTCCAAAAGGTGGAAATTCTAAGTAACATGTATGAATCAATTTGGGTATGAGCCTAGGTTGATGAGCAAGTTAGATAGATGTGTCTTGAGGTGATTTTAGGTGTTTTAAAAAGGTGGATCACCAGGTAGAATGTGAAGGAAAGTGATCGAAATACCCTAGGATAGGTCATGATCTAAGTGTGTCTCAAAAGGATGATCATAAGTGCATGATTTCACTTAAAATGTTAATCTATGTGACTACATCATCTAGTAATTTTGAAATATATATTGTCCTGTCAATAAATGTTTTAATTCTAAAAATCTATCTCATTAGGTTAGTAATGGTCACCTCAAAATAAATTCTAAGAATGGTGATATAAATGTTATTGTATTGAAATATTTTGTTCAACATATTAAGCTCACCTAAAATATATGCAAGCATATGCAAACAAAACTACATCAAATAAATTAGTGTCTTATCATACCATGATGAGTTGTTCCTTTATTCTTCCATAGTGTTAAAATATCTAACATAAGCTTTACTAACCTTTGAAAGACCTATCCCCTAGATAACCATCTGAATCCATGTATTTATAAAACATCAATAACATCAATTTGCATTACTTTAAGTAGTGATGCTAATTCATTATTTCCTTTTGAATAATTTTTTACCCATGAATATAACTTATTTTTAATTTTTTCCACATACATTAACTCAGGAACCCTATTTGAAGCATTTGTTACTACAAATGACTCTTGATGTGATACACAATATACTGTGATAAATTTTAGGATATCTTTTCTTAAATATGAAACAAAACTATTTTTGCATCTTAACATTACTGATGCCCCATCTGTAGAAACAACAATCAACCTCTTCATTGAAATACCTCACTCATTTATTGATTCATGCACATTATCATATATTATTTTCCCTTTCCCATTTTCCACATTATTGAGTACCATAAATTGGGAAATTCATGGTCTAATCCCTTTTTAGTATATATATGTATCATAGAGAAGATGTTTGAAACTAAATCAGTGATTTCATCTAATATCAACAAAAAGAACAGGATATTTTATATATTATCAACTTGCATCTTTTCAAGATACTTTGATATGCAATAAAAAATTATTTAAAATAAAACAATTTATAAATTAAGCATATTCCAAGAACTTTGGAATATTAGGTGTTTCTAGATGTAAGAGAAATTGGCAAATATTTTCATATTTGGACAATGATAAATCCTCTTGGTAAAAAAAGTACATTGTTTTCATTGTGGTGATCACTCTTTATTTATTAAGGTATTGAATTTATGCAACAAGCTATGGGATAGACTTTACATGTTTCTCCTTAGCACATAACCATACATCAAATACCTCCTTATGTGCTACAAATTTCTCACAAGTTAAAAGAGCATCATGTTTTACTATAGTGCATCCATTACCTCTACCCCATGGTCCACATTTTTAATCCTTTTCATAATATTTACACTTCATGAATTTTTTATCATCACACTCAAAATAAACTAACCATTGAAACTTATCTACCCATTCAAGGTAGAACTTCATTATTTTTGTCACATTTTATTTTTTGTTGCTAACCTCTTCATTAAATTTAATCTATAATGAATCAAAGAAAGTTACAAATATTTCATTTAATTTTGCCTTAACTTTAGGGTCTTTATCTTTGTGACTCACCCTCTCTAGGGAATATCTAAGGGAGTGTTTGAGCCTAGTGTTTTTTAAAATCTATAAATTTCATGAATAATACACTAATATTTTTTTCTTTGTGACATTATAGAATTACTTGTAGGTTGCATGTTCAAAAATTTATGTTAACATAAATTTTACATAAACACTAGAAAAAATTATCAAATTTAAATCTAATCATTAATTATAGAGGGATAACACTATTAAAGTTTAATATATCCATTGATTACATCCTTAAATATTTAAAACACAAAAATAGTTGAGACATATATCTAACTATTATATATACTTATTATTAAATGTTATATTATGGAATATGAATCCATTATATCTATGCTTTGTTGAATAAAGGATCCATTTATGTTATCCTCTAATTTTTGGTATGGTCTTTTTTTTTTTTTTTGAGGTCATTTTGTTAGCAATAGGTGGGAATTGGTAACTAACTTCCAGCACACAATTCTTGTTTTTTTGGTTTTTATGTATCGTTCCCTCTTTATAACACAAAAATAAATTATAATTAATAGAGTTCAATGAACTCACTTTTTAAAAGAACCTTTAAGATCTTGTTTTCCACCTTCAAAGAAAAAATGATTTTTATTTTTTTTATGTATGAGAGGTCAATGGACTCCATTTCTTACAAAAATATTTTATGCCCTTGTTTTTCATCTATGATGTCTATGTAATACCTTTAGTAAAAACCTTTTAAACTCTTTTGAACAAAATATTATTCATCTGCAATGTCATAAATCATTATGGTCTAACTGAAAACTCTAAGGGGTTAATTTTTATCCATTTTATTGGAGAGTTGTCATGATGATGTCATGATGACATCATGGAGGTATCTTAGTGAGTGGATGGAGTGCTTTGATAGCCTAAGTGATAATGACAAAGTGTGCAATGTGCTTATCCTAGTGTGCTTGAAGTTGGCTTGGTTGATCTTCAGAGTTTGCATGGTTAAGGATGTTTAGGGATGAGTATGATGATTTGAGTATATCAAATGGGTCCCTAAGATGTTTTATATGATTGGAGAGCTTGTGTACATAAGTGGAATTCATATGGTAGTCCATATTTTTCATTTAGATAGTTTGGGTCTAGTGGCAAAAAATATGAAAAGGTAGTTTGATGACATCATATTTGCCACATGTGGATGAGTCAAGGGGAGTTAGTCATATTATTGTGATCACATTATGCACTAGATCTCAAATCAGGCATCGAAGTGCAATCAAAAATATAAGGGTGAAAATTTGGCTTCTTAGACAGAATTCAACCTTTTCCCATACTTAGCCAAATTTGCAACGTGGCAAGAAGAGTCAAGTAAGCATTTTGATGGTGGCATTTCTCACATGTGTTGACAATGCAAGAGAAGGTGATCATATGGGTTTGTTTAATTTTGAGTCTAGTTTAATTGTACTAAATTTTAGATCATGTGCTAAAGCACGTCAAAAGATATGCATGTTCAAATTTGGTCTCCCAAACAAGTTCTAAGCATAGTTGGCTCTATGATAGAAGTTTTTGAGAAGGAATTTTAATGGCATTATATCTCACATGCACAAAGGTTATATGAAAAATTTGTTATATGGATGGATTCTCCTTTGAAAGGTGATCATGAGGTCCAAATTTGAGATCATGTGTCTAAGTTCAGAAGAAGTTATTGAGGTTCAAAATAGGCTTTCCAGGCATATTGTGCTTGGTTCCCGTAGTCAATTTACATGATGTTAAATATCTAGACCTAGTAAGATCCAATAGCTCATATGAGTTCATAATTTCATATCTAGTGGTGTGCATAGAGTCAAATGGGTTAATGTGATAGTTGTTTAGTAAAGTTAAAGTTTAGGACCAAATGAGATCCAATAGTGTGCAGGTGATCATATAGATCAAAGATCAATGGTGTATGTTGAGTTAGATGAGGACAGGTGCATGAAGTTTAACATCTGAGAAAAGGTACATGATAAGGATATAATGGTGAGTGGGTATTCATATAGATTGATTTGATGGTGAGCATTGACTGCTAAAGACCTATTTGATCCATAGAGATTGATGAAGCATGTTGAGTCAACATTTCAAGATTGCACAAGATGAGGTCAATGTGACTGAGGTTTAATGTTTAGCATTGGAGATCTACATGTTAAAGATAAAATAAGATCAATGGTGTACATTTTATCTGAAATGAGAGGACATGAATATGAACATTGTGTTTGAAGGTTAATTGTGATCATTTGTATTTGAATATTTGAATTTACAAAGGAAAAAATTAGTTTCCAATTTTTGGGCTATAACTTTTGATCTAGAATGAATTTACTCATGTATTAAAAATAAAAGAGGTAGAGGAATCCAAGGCACATCTAAAAATATGGATTTTAAGATATATAATTACGTGTAAATGAATATATTTATCTCTAAAGTTAACTGTGGTTTCATGTTTGTTCTACAAGTTACCCAAGAAGAGTATTTGAGCTTGTGTTGATGATGTTTCGATGTCTCATGGTGACTTGGATACTGGGGAGTGTTGTAGACTCCATGAGCATGCTCTATGTGTATTTTTTAGGTGTGATCAATTTATCTTGAGTATGAACAAAGGCTAAGAAGTTGAATGTGTTCATTGAATACATTGGCAGTTTCAGTAATCATGTTGAAGGAGTGATTGACGGTGTTTTGAGAGGAATTGATGAGTCCAATGAATATAGAGATGTTGTATAAGTCTCAAAGAATTATTTTAAGGATTTGATCATCATATTTGGCCCTTGATTAGATGTGGAGAGTTAAAACAACTTGACTATATTTTGATAGTGTATAACCAGTTTGAGTGGTCATCTTGAGTGTGATAGTTTGAGGTATTTTGGTCTATGTTAGTGTGTCTAAGGCACATGGAGATGTTACAGAGATATTGGAGGTTATATTCATATGCCTTATTAATGTGTTTATGTAAGAGACTTGAATGTTTAGTTTATTAGTTTGAGAGTGTGTTTTTTCTATATTTGAAGACTTGAAGAGAGAGGTGATCTAATTGATAGGTTTGAGTGTGGAGTTGGTGTTCCAAGTGGCATAAACCCATGTCAGAGTGATCAAGGGATAATGTGGAGTGGTCCTATGCTTTTAGAAGTGGTCTTGAGTTTCTATTTTTCTTTTTGAAGTTCTAAATGGGTGAATAAGTCTCCATGACATCTATAAGAGCTACAAGGGCCTTATTAAAAGGTGTAGCTTCTTAATGGTGACCCATAGATGCTATTGCCAACTTATGAGGGTGTAATTGAGCCATGTATTCATGTAAGAGAATCCTTAAGGGTTAATTAAAGTTTAATGGTTGACCAAGAAGTTGTTTATCATGAAGGCTCTATATATATTGAAACCAAAGGAGATGGTTTCTAGTCTTGTGAGAGAAGTGCATTAAAATAAAGAAGAGAGGAGTCCGAGTGTGCCCAATGGATGGGTTAATAAGCCAAGTAGATTAGATATTATGTGTATGACTTGTAGATCATGTTTTTGGTGGTATAATAGTGCTCTTACAAGTTGAGCATGATCGAAGAGGTCTAGAGTGATCCAAAAGGATGTTTTGGATATGATAAGAATGAGCAATGGATTGCTAGTGTTTGTGAGATCTTGGTGATTGGTTTGAGAGACTAATTAGAGTGTGGATAGTGTGTATGCAAATATCATCAAGTTGATGTGGTGACAAAGTCATTTCTAAAGTTTGAAGAGTGGGGTTAGTAGGGATATGTAATGTGTCCTAATTGATCTTTGTGTGTTGGTTTATGTATGTAATGTGCTTTGGCCAAAAAGAAGTGTTGTTTGATCCAAAAGCTGGATTTGGATACATTAAAAGATTGATAATCAAAGTTACATCATCAGGTGTTGAATACATCAATTCAAAGGTAGAGTTGTTCAAGGTAGCTAGTTGGGTGGTTAGTTGCCTAGGGGGTTTGTTCCTCCTTACAAGGTGACACTTACTAAAAGTCTAGTTGTTGTGGGTACTCAGCTAGATAGGTATAGAAGTTCCTTGTGGGATTGCAGTCTCACTAAAACAAGAAATGGTAGTTCCTTGATCATTTGTAGATGGTCTAAATTAGATCTTTTTATTATAGGACAATAGTCCAATTGTAGTTTCTAGTGGGTTTTATTCCCCAAGAGGGTTTCCCACGTATGTCATGTGTTATGTGATTGATCTTGCATTGCCTCTCTTGATCATTGATATGAATGTTGTGTATTCTTCATGATTGTGTATGGTAACTAATTAGGTGTTTTCAAAGCTCAAAATTAAAGTTAGATTATTTGGGCCCACTAATTCACCACCCTCTCAATGATTTTACCTCTAAAAAATTGTATTAGAGCAGGTCCTTTGGTATAGGCCAAACAACTTTAATGTAATCCAAGGTACAATATAGGTAGTCATCAAGGCGATTTCTCTACTAAGTAATCATCAATGTCTAATAGATCCATTTATGCTTTTTGGAGTGCAAGGATGAGGACATATATTATGTACCTAGGGTTTGATGTATGGAAATCTATTCTGGATTGTTATGTTGTTCCTATTACTCCTCCATCTAGTGTTGCTAACAAGAATTTTTTTTAGAACAATTTCAAGGCGATGAATGTTATCACTTGTGGTCTTTCAAAGACTAAATACACTAAGGTAATCCATTGTACATTTGCTAAAGAGATATGGGAAAAATTGAAGATCATTTTTGAAGAGATTCAAAGGTTAAGCTTGCTAAGTTGTAGATTCACAAAAGACAATTTGAAATTCTCAAGATGAAGGATGAAGATTCTATGGCATCTTTTTTGTATATAGTTGATGAGACTATGAACATCATCAAAGGTCTTGGAGAGAATCTTGAAAAGGCAACTATAGTCTAAAGGTTATTAAGGTCTATATCTCTCAAGTTTGATCCAAAAATATCTACTATAGAAGAGAGTCATGATCTTACTCATTTGAAGATGGATTAATTGCATGAAACTCTTACTTCATATGAGATGAGTATAAATGATGACATGTCACCAAATAAGGAAGCTACATTCAAGACAAAGATGAATCCTAAGAATAAGTTACAAGGTAAGAAATACAAAGAGGATGACATATCTGACATTGATGATGATGAACTAATTACTTTGATTACTAGGAAATTGAACATAGACTCAAGGAAGTATAAGGGTAAACTACACTTCAAATGTTTCAATTGTGGAGAGATAGGACATTTTGATCATAAGTATCCTCATAAACATGAGAATAAATATTATGAAGAGAATGGTGAATGCCAAAATGATGACAAGAAGACATATAGGAAGAAAGGATTCATAAAGTTTAACAACCATAAGAAGTCCTTCAAAAACAAGAAGAGTTTCTACACCAAATAAAATTGTAGCTCATCATATGAAAGTGAATATAGTGACTTAGGATATGATCATGAAGATGATAGTATTGTTAAATATGAATCTCTATTCATGGCTAAGGAAGGAATTTGCTCACATTATAAGGTGTCTACTTGGAGTGATTCAAATAATGATGAAGATGAAGTGGACTGTGAGACTATTTTGATGAATGCTCTTGAATAACTGAAAATTGAGAAGAAGATAAATAGGAAGATGAAATCTAAGATCAAGGACTATGAGGATAAATTTAGTGTATTTGATGAAATATTAAATGAAGACACCAAGGATCATGAAGATATGATCAAGCATCTCTGGTGTCAATTGGAAATTCTGTCTACAAGCCTAAAAGCTAAAGAAGATGAATGTTCAAGGTATGTTTCTAAAAATGAGTCTTTGAAATCTGAGTTAGAGAAGACATTTAGTAAGGTGAAGTCATTTATGATATTTGAAAAGAAATCATGTGATCCAGACAACATTATGAGTGGTCAAAATAATGTTAGTGATTGAATTAGTCATAGATGTGAAGAACACAAGAATATTACTCAAGACAAGATGAAAACTAATGTAAACCAGGACAATCTTACTCTGAAGACAAATAATCAAAAAAAGGACTGAAGGTACTAGTAGAATGAAGACAAATCAGATTAGACAACCAAATTCTATGAGGTTAGCAAGATTCAATGGTTACTATTACACATGTAATCAATTTGAGCATAGGGCTAGAGAATTCAAGAGACCTATTAGAAATGATTTTGCATGGAACTATGATGAGGGTCATCAGTCAAAAGGTATGAACAGAGTTAAGTGCTTTATTTATCATAACATAGGACATGTTGCAAATTTTTGTCCAAATAAGGTAAGGCAAGATACATTTCTTGCAAAAGGTATGGTGTGTTACAATTATGAACAAAGAAATTACATTGCTAGGTTCTGCAAGCAAATGTCTATAAGTCTGAATAAGTTTAATCAAGATCCTAGAGTGAAGGAAAGAAGGCATGTTAACACATGGAAGTTAAAGTTGAAAAGTGTGATTCATGATGAGACTGCAAGTCCAAGTAATCTATTTGTTATGGTGGAGAACGCTTCAATAGTTTAAGAATGCCAAGGGCTCTCATTATCTCCTCAAGTTGAGAATGAAGAGATCAAGCTCAGAGAGAAGACCAAGGTACTAGTTGAAGCTAGTCCTGAGGTATGTATGGATCCAAGTGAATATCTTATTATTATTGAGAATGTATCATGCAAAGAACATCAATTGTCTATGCCTATTAATGATGCTCCAAACTACAAGGTGGATTCTTCAAATGAAAAGGTATGTAATGAAGATTTGTTATCTCCATGTATTGTCAATCCAATTATATAATAAAAGGATAATGTTGTAGTGGATGAGGAATTTATTTCTCCTAATCCAAAAAAGAATAACTATAAGTATTAGATGACTAAGGAGGATAAGGAATATGAGGAGTTGTGGGAAACTCCTAGTTTTACACCATGATAGAGCATTCTGGTGTAGAGGAGGTCTCTGTCTGTGCTTCTTAAAAGACTCCTTTAAATGAAGAAGAAATTTTGTGTGCTCAAGATGATAATGCCAATCAGATAAGGTATTTGGTTAATAAGGAACAAGTTTATGAGCCTTTTTTAAAGGTTTTAGAAGGAGATATAGTATAGAGTCAGAATGGGTGGTTTCAGGTGGCTTAATGATATTGATGTAAATATCAAGAAGAGTTTGATTCTTAGAAAGGTCTATACACCTATTTTTGATGTGCTCTATCTAATTTTGTGATCTAAAGTTATGTATTGTGTCAATTAAAGATTATTGAGTGCTCTCAGTTTTCTCAGCTTTTGGCTTAAGAGCTAGTAGGCCTAAAAGTGGTTATAGGAAGTCAAGGCTCCCAAAGGTGTGAAGGATCAATTTTTTGGTCTAGAAGTGTGTGATGGGTGTCTCCATGTGTACAATAAATTTTAGAGGTGTGCATTGACTAGGAGGTTTGTTATCCCTATTTGTTTTTAGTTTCTAGGGTTTTGGGCTATGCTAGAAAAGTATTATGCATTATGAGTTAAGGTTTAAGTCTTCTTAATATGTTTAATGGGCCAAATGGGTGATCAAATCAATATTCACATAGATTTTAAGGATTGTGGTTCTCAAGTTATTCAAGTTTTTGTCAATATGGAGGTCTAATTGACTAGTAGGTTTGTGAAGGAAGTATGTTGCATAGTGTTGGGTGAATATTTTGTCACCAGCGTACTGATGAGAAAAATAGGTCTAATCAACCACAACAAGGAAGATTGGTTAGCCTTGTGTGAAATTTTACCACATCAAAAGGGGGTGAATCTCTCCTCTCATCAGGGGGAGGTTCCCTATAAGTATGAAGGGGCTATATATTATATATATGAGTAGAAAATAACACTCAGGGGTAGGATACACCATCCATATCTCTTATTTTAGAGATGATGTTCACAAACAAAGGAGAAACTCCTGGTGAAAATACTGAAGGCACTTCTCTTCTTTTAGAAGTGTTCTTGCAGGGAATAGTAGGAGTTCTTTCAGGTAGTGATAAGTAACTAGTAACCAAAGGCGTAGTAACCAACAGACTGAGATGTAGCACAAAGTCTCCACCTCAACTACCTAAGAGTGAAATATGAAGGATAATGAGGGCACAAAATCATCCCAAGATCCTTTACATAGGAACATAAATAAAACACACTAAAGGCATTTGTGGGGGCACAAAGTCTCTCCACAGTTGGCTTCAGGACACCTTCTTAATTACTTCCACTAGTTCTGCTTGTTAGATCAAATAAACAAGAATGCTCCTAGGAAAAAGACACAATAACAATTTCCTAAAATGGCACAAGCTATAATAGCACAAAGTTTGCAAGTAACTTACTTTCTCATTCAAATAAAATAATATAAACAACAATCTGAGCTCAAAGTCTCAGTATTCGCCTTTCAATTTGGGTAGAGTTTTGCTTCTATATTGGGAAGATTTCCTTTGTAATGACAAAAGAGAATACAATATATAGTAGCCAAGAAAGGCTTGGCACTTTGTTCCATGGAATGGCCTATGTTGTGCATTTAATGCCTTGAATGCATTTTTACTTTTGTCAAAGAGGGCCATGCTAGAACAGGGTGGCCGTCTTAATTGTGGCATGTTGATTCATCTCAGATGTCTTCTCTTGGGCCTGATTCATCTGGTCTATCACCTAATGTCTGCACAGCCATTCACCTCATCTTTACCCCAAAGGAGACAAATAGGCCATGCCTTCAATGTTTACAGGCTCAAATATCTACTTGGTGGACTGTTCCACCTACTGGAATAACTATTGCATAGATATTTTTGGTCTTCCCCCTTTTCTGCTACAATTGGAGCCCTCGAGCTATCTTTTCCCCTTTCTAGTTCTTTTGATTCTTCCTCTTGGTGGTTTTTCCTTTTGACCTGAAGGTCTTTGAATGCCTTTGAAAGCATTTGGGTCCATGCTTAAGCCTATAAAGATCAACAACTACTTTATTGCCACAAATTTGATGTCTTCGGGTTTGTCATTGTTTGAAAGCCAATGACTAGTTGGTTGTCCTAAATTTGATGATTGTAGGCCCATCATTCTCTTTAGAGATTCCTTTGTGCCCTCCCCACTTGCCTTGGCAACTTTCCATTGGGATTTATAAGGGACACGTGGCATCTTCTGCTACAAAATATGCAAGGACACTTGGTAGCATCCGTTGAACTTATAGAATCTTTTAGGTACCTTTTGAGAGTCCTACGAAAGATGAAACATGGTAGCCTCCATTGAGCTTTAGAAACACTATATAAATATTTGGGACTCATTTCGATTCACATGGACAATGACATTTGGCAGCTTTGACTTGACTTTATCAACTCACTTGGGGCCCACCACAGTCCTTACAAAATAAAAGGAAGAAACTGTAGATGTTGACACTTGTCACGCTCTATTGAGTTTTACAAGGGACACATGGCATCTTCCATTGCTTTTTAGAAAAACATATTACAACCTTTCACTATTGCCACTTGGCACCCTATGCAGGACTCTGAGAGAAGCTTATTGAAATAAGCTTTGAAACTAATTAGAAACTTGAAACACAGATGTAGACACTTGTCACACTCTGCTAAGCTAAAACAGGACACATGGAATATTTTGCTATTTTTAAACTTTATTATAAACTGTGTCCTAGTAGATGACATTTGGCAATTTTTGCTTGACTTTAGCAACTCACCTATGGCCCACCACAGTCCTTACAAAACAAAAGGAAGAAATTGTGGATGTTGACACTTGGCAGCTTCCACCGAGATTTACAAGGGACACATGGCACATTCCACTATTTTTAGAAACAAATTATAATGCACCCTGGCAGATGACACTTGGCAGCTTTCCTTTCGAGCACTACTTTGAACCATTGAATCATGAAGTGATTAAACTTGATGAACTTTGACAAAGCGCTTGACTCTTCTAAGCTTTACGATGACATTGAACCTTGAACCTACTAGTCCCTTTATTGAAAAATCTTGAAAAATGAGGAATTTGAAAGCTCAAAACAAATTTCGAGAAGAGAAGAGATTATTTTGGCCTGTTGAACCAAAATAGTTCACATGTTGTCCCCAAAAATGAGTGATATTTTTGGGGACAACACATGGGATGAGCTTGGTGTTTAAAATTATTGTGATTGAGGGGGAATATGAGAGTTCTCTAAGTATTGAGTTTTAGGTCCTGAAGATGTGTCTACTAAAATTTGTGGGTTCTACAAGTTCCAGGTAGGGTTACAAGGAGGCTAGATAGGCCTAGTTTGAAGAAGAGTGATTTTTTCTCAGTTTATCCAAAAGATAAATGTATTTTTATTTAAATTAGAGTTGTAAGTTTGTTTTAGATCATGTTTCTAGTATGGTGAGTGGCATGAAGTCCTATTGATGTTCCTTGAGATGGTTTCAGAGAGAAGGCTAGTAAACTTGTGTGTTAATTCTTCATGGTGTTTGGAGATATGAAGATGCTCAAAAGGTGAAATGGATCTAAGATATTAGGGGGAGTCCCTATCATATGTTTCTTGGTGAGTTCTGTCATTTTATAGTATTTTTTGTGTGTGTTTTATTTACTGGTTGCAGTGCTTGGTTAAAGAGAGTATTGGCATGGAGCAAGAGGAAGTTGTCAAGGAAAGAAGAGTCATGATCAAGGTAAGGGGGATTGTGTACTATATTTAAAATATGATCTAATCCTATTTGTAGTATTTTTAGGTCATCAAGATTATATTATGCCCACTTTATCATTGTGTCAAAGGGGTAGAAATTTCTAGTTGGGAGAGTACTTGAAGAGAGAGAAGGAGGGTGAGTTGTTTATTATTATATATGATGGTTGTTGACATCAATGAAAAAGGGGGAGATTTTTAGAGATTTTTCGTTATGGTTTAATGGTGATGTCATGGATATATATTTGTGATTTTATGGAGTTATTTGATATCCTAAGTGATAATGACAAAGTGTGTAATGTGTTTGTCCTAGTGTGCTTGAAGTTGGCTTGGTTGATCTTCAAAGTTTTCATGGTTAAGGATTTTCAAGGATGAGTATGATGATTTTATGATGTGAAATGGGTCATTAATATGCTTTATATTATTGGAGATCTTGTGTTCATAATTGAAATTCATCTGGTAGTCCATAGTTTTCATCTAGATAGATTGGGTCTAGTGGCAAAATTTTTGAATAGACAGTTTGATGACATCATATTTTCCACGTGTGGATGAGTCAAGGGTAGTTGGTCATATGGTTGTGATAAACTTAACCCCTAGTAATTATATTCTATATCTCAAGTCATGTATCAAATTATGGTCAAAGATATGAGGGTGCAAAGTTGGCTTCTCAGACAAAATTCAATGTTTTCCCATAGCCAAATTTGTAAAGTGGCAAGAAGAACCAAGTAAGCATTTTGATGGTTGAATATCTCACATGTGTGGGTGATTTAGGATAATTTTATCATATGGGTTTATTTAATTTTAATCTTATTTTATTTGAACTAAAATTTAGATCATGCACTGAAGCACGTCAAAAGATATGCATGTTCAAAGTTGGTCTCCTAGATAAGTTTTAAGCATAGTTGGCTATGTGATAGAAGTTTTTGAGAAGGAATTTTAATGGAATTATATCTCACACGTGTGAATGTTATATGAGAAATTTTTTATGTGGATGGATTATCCTTTGAAAGGTGATCATGAGGTCCAAATTTGAGATTATGCATTTAAACACAAAAGAAGTTATTAAGGTTCAATGTAGGCTTTCCAAGCATATTGTAGTTGGTTCCCATACTTAGTCAATTTGCATGATGTTAAAGATCTAGACCTAGTGGAGATAAAATGGATCATGAGAGTTCATACTTCTAGATCCAATGGTGTCCATAGAGTCAAATGGGTCAATATGATAGCTATTTAGCAAAGCTAAAGTTTAAGACCAAATGAAGATCCAATGGTGTGTGGGTGATCACACAGATCAAAGATCAACAGTGCATGTTGAGCAAGATGAGGATAGGTGAATGATGTTTAACATATTATAAAAGGTATAAGATAAGGATATAATGGTGATAAATTGTTTTCATAGATTGATTTAATGGTGATCATTGATTTCTAAAGACATATTTGATCCGTAGAGATCAACGGAGCACATTGAGCCAACATTTCAAGATTGCACGAGATGAGGTCAAAGTGATTAAGGTTTAACATTTGGAATTGGTATTCTACATGTTAAATATTAAAAAATATTGATGCTGTGTATTTTATTTGAGTTGAGAGGACATGAGATGCGAGCATTGTGTTCGAAGGTTAACTGTGATTATTTGTATTTGAATATTTGAATTTACAAAGGAAAAAATTAGTGTCTAGTTTTTGGGTTATAAATTTTAATTCAAGACAAATTTTCTCATGTATTAAGAATAAAAGTGGTATATAACTCCAATGTTCATATGTAAATATGGATTTGAAGATCTGTAAGTATGCACAGACAAAGATATTGAACTCCAAAGTTGATTGTAGTTTTGTGCTTGTTATGCAAGTGACCTGAGAAGAGTATTTAAGCTTGTGTTGATGATGTTTCATTATATCATGGTGAATTATATACTAGGAAGTGTTGTATACTATATTATTAAGCTCTATGTGGATTTTTTAGGTGTGATCAATCTATCTTGAGTATGAACAAAGGTTAAGAAGTTGATTGTGTTCGTTGAATACACTGGCAGTTTGAGTGATCATGTTAGAGGAGCAAGTTGAAGGTATTCTAAGTAGAATTTATGAGTATAATTAATATGGATATGTTTTATAAGTATAAAAGACTTATGTGAAGGTTTTTATCATCACAGTTGGCCTCTGGTCAGATGTGGAGAGTCAAAATATCTTGACTATATTTTGACAGTGTATAACTAGTTTGAGTGGTCATCTTGAGTGTGATAGTTTGAGGTATTTTGGAATAAGTTGGTGTGTCTAAGGTATATGGAGATGTTTTATGGATATTATAGGTTCTATTAATATGACTTGTTCATGTGGTTATGTGAGATACTTGAACGTTTGGTTTAGTATTTTGAGATTGTATTTTTTTGTGTTTGAAGACTTGAAGAGAGAGGTGATCTAATTGATAGGTTTGAGTGTGGAGTTGGTGTTCCAAGTGGCATGGACCCATGTGGGATTGATAAAGGGATAATTTGGAGTGGACCTATACTTTTGGAAGTGGTCTTGAGTTTCTATTTTTCTCATTGAAGTGCTAAATGGGTGAATAGGTCTCCATGAGACCTATAAGAGCTACAAGGGCCTTATTAAAATGTGTAGCTACTTAATGGTGACCCATAGATGCCATGGAAAACCTATAAGGGTGTAATTGATCCATGTATTGATTAAAGAAAAACATTAAAGGTTAAGGCAAGTCTAATGATTGAACAAGAAGTTGTTTATCATGAAGGATTTATATATAGTGAAACCAAAGGAGATGGTTTCTAGGCTTGTGAGAGAAGTGTGCATTGAAGTAAAGAAAAGAGGAGACCAAGTTTTCCCAATAGATGGGTTAATAATTAGAGAATATTGAGGACTATGTGTACGCATCCATTTCCATGTAGGTTGAGCATGAGTGAAGAGGTCTAGAGTCATCCAGAAGGATGTTTTGGATATCTTGAGAATGAGAAAAGGATTGCTAGTATCTGTGAGAGCTTAGTGGCTAGTTCGAGAGACTAATCAGAGTGTGGACAATGTGTATGACCATCTATTCAAATTTATGTGGTGATATATATTTTTTTGATGTTTGAAGAGTGGGGTTAGTTGGGATATGTAATGTGTCCTAACTTATCTTTGTGTGTTGGTTCAAGTATGTAATGTGCTTTGGCCAACAAGGAGTGTTGTGTGATCCAAACGGTGGCTTTGGATACATTCAGAGATTGATAATTATAATTCCATCATTAGGTGTTGAACAAATCAATTAAAAGGTAGAGTTATTCAAGGTAGCTAGCTGGGTGGTTAGTTGCCTAGGGGGTTTATTCCTTCTTGCAAGATGAAACTTGCTAAAAGTCTAGTTGTTGTGGGTGCTTAGATAGATAGGTATAGAAGCTCTTTCTGGGATTAAAGTCTCACTAAAACTAGAAATGGTAATTTATTGATCATTTGTAGATGGTGTAAATTAGATATTGTTATTATAGGATAGTGGTCGAATTGCAGGTTCTAGTGGGTTTTATTAGCCAAGAGGGTTTCTCACATATGTCATGTGTTATGTGATTGATCTTACATTGTCTCTCTTGATCATTGATATGAATGTTGTGTATGATTCATGAATGTTTGTGGTAACTGATTAAGTGTTTGTAAAGATCATAATTGAAGTTGGATTATTTGGGCTCACTGATTCATCCCCCCTCTCAGTGATGGTACTCTAACACATTTGCCCATATTTAATAAGGCTCATACTAATTAAAAAAATAGTTTGCATTGGATACCAATGAACTCTACTAATATTACATATATGAACATATTTATACTATTGTTACCAATAAATTTTCAATTTATAGGTCTAGTTCTGATTTAGTTATTGTTTTATGCAAAAAATATATACATTTATTTCCTATTGTGTTTTTTGTTTTTTTTTTAAAAAAGGTGTGTTAATATTTTGATCGTATGAGAAATAAAATTCAATATTTATTGACACTATCTTGTTGGTGTGTTGGGTTTGACAACAATTAAAGCTAACATAATGAGTTAACATATTTTTCCCAAAAGCTCATTATATTATGTTATGGACTATGGAAAGCAACAAATCTCTAAATGGTTAAAGCTTGTATATTTAGCACTTTAGATATCATAAATATTGTTCTATTGATTCCACTATCATATATCCTTTAAGACATTATAGAATGGTTAGGAGCATTTATTCTCACCTAAAACTTGGTCAAATCAATATGGTTCATGTTTGTATATGAAATTTAGAGGATTTCTATCTCAAATTTTTGAGATAGAACTAACATACTTATATTGATACTTCATTTTTGAATAATTTGTTTTAGAAGATATAGGGAGCAATAAATTTAACTATTTTTGACAAAAACACTCAAACCAAAGAAATGTCTTCTTAGGATGAGATTGAAGAAGCATATAGGTCACAAAAATTCAAGAATGTTCCCACAAAAATTGTTCTTTCTATCTCTTTATCCTTAGAAAAAAACATAGGTGTGTATGAAGTGATATATGAAAGGGAGAAATCCCACGAGCAATCTTTTTTATTAGAAAAAACTCAAGTGTTGAATAGTATCAAAATTTAAATTTTCACACAATTAAAATATCATGTTTGAAACACTCAAAAACTAGAAATGAGAATGAAAAAGGAAACCATGTGAATGAACATTCGACGAAATTGAGAAAGCCATTAAAAAACATATTTACTCTTCTACTTAAATAATAGCTAGTGAGTGCATAATACTTGGGCATCAACTTGTAATAAAACCCTTGATCTCAATAGTAGAAAATGATGAGGCAAAAGATACACAATAAATTTCACTTGAGTGAACATAATTAGAGATCTTTCAAATTTTGATAATACACCTACAAATAGGAAGGATTTAAAAAAGGGAGTATGGAGGTTGAAAAAGTAGGGGAAAATAATGGTAAAAAAATAGGAAAATGATGTAAATGGAACCTATAAATAAGAGAAAAAAGAAGAGGGAAACCAAATGTGTTCCATTAATGACTTGGCTTGATGGGTTGTAGACTTGCATACCCTAAAATCATGCAAAGAGGCATATCCATAATGTTTCTTACTATGAAGGTTAAAAAGGATTGATAAAACTAAATCACATGGTCTGCAAGGTATTACAATTCATTTCATTTACAAGGAGAAAAATATAAGCAAATGCAAATAGACATTAAAAGTAATAATATGTAGCACTTAGAATAAACAAAAAGGGAAACAAAAATTTCAAATTAAATAAAGAATATAAAACATACCTGTATTGTTTAAGGAAATTTTTACACAACACTTTATGACTCTAGTCTATAACCTTCCCTTTCACAAAACCTTAAATGTTAATATTTATCAAATGTTAATATTCATCAAATGTCAATCCACAACTCCACACTAAGAATGTGAATTAATGTTGAAAATATATTTACCATGAGTATCAAATATTATGCATGTAAATCACAATGTACATGTCGTTAATAGATATATCCTAAGCCTCTACTTCATCTATTATCTAGCTAATATATAATACCAATGAAACAATGTTCATAATGTGAAGTATCCTAGTAGGTGAACAAATCTTGATTTGTGTGAGTGTAATGCTACCTGAATCTTGATCAAAAAGATTGTTGAATTGGAATTTGAGGTTTTTCAACCTTAGACTTAATATCAAAAATATGCACAATGTAAATGATGCATTGTTCATGGCTAGATGGTTCTTAATTATAGGCTCCAAATTGTATGCTTACTATGATTTTTATTAGGGACTGCACCAATAAATTTATTTGGAGTGGACATGAAGCAATGATATTAGGTAATGAACTAAATTTTCCATGTTGGATTCTTTTCACATCCTACCCACATTGAGTATATTAAAATTTCAAAAATTTCCGTATTAGTATTATACTTACATGATTTTTGAAGAGTTAATTGTTCCAACTTGATCTACCTACCCACTTAGACTGCCATTAGTAATATAATAAAAAATGATGTGCACATTATATTTACAAATGTCCTTTTGATGAGGATCATTAAAAATTTAAAGTCCTTATTAATGGTTTATAATAAAATAAAGTTTTAAAATATGTTGAAAAACTCCAAAAACATTCAAGGTAGGTGTCAAATCTTAGGCTTGATGGGTGGTCACTTATGAAAAAATAGCATTAAAAATGGAACTATGGTTATCACATCACTTTCGAAAATTAATTGATGTGCAATACAAATACATAATACAAGATGCATTTTTTTGTTGGGTTCCTTTCACTAGAGAAGACTTGATTTTGTAATATACCGAAAGAGATGATATTATAATGTATATTGGTTGGTGGAGATGCCAACATGTGGTAGACATCCTCTTAGTGGGGTATACCATATGGAGTAATATGGGTAACTTGTGGTATTTATCATATTGAGAAATGAGTCAGTATACATTGGGATTAGTGATATGTCCATCTATTAATGAAGGTTGTTATATATAAGGAAGGGAATATCATTATGTAATACATCAAGGAGAAATATTGTAATTGGAGTGTACACTATAAGAAGGAGGTTACCCCTCGAATAAGCGCATGATAGTGGAGTGATTCCTTACCCATAAGGAATATTTTATGGTGTTTTCCTACCTTAGTATATTTCCAAATATAATTTATCTTAGCACATTTGGCTCACACATCTCTTGTGTTGTTCAATATATTATTTTATGCATATTATTCAGTATATTTCTAATATTATATGTGAGGTTCATTACATATATCACTCATGTTAAAAATTGTTACCTTCCTTGAAGAGAGGGTGAACTTAACTTAATGGAGAGAAAATTTTCACATTGCAAATGATAATCATAAATTAACATAGTAAATCTAGCAAATGCCAACAAATTTTTATATAAAGAGAAGTTTGTTACTAGTAAAATGGTGTGTGTGTAATATATATATATATATATATATATATATATATATATATATATATATATATATATATATATATATATATATATATATGAGGTTCATTACATATATCACTCATGTTAAAAATTGTTACCTTCCTTGAAGAGAGGGTGAACTTAACTTAATGGAGAGAAAATTTTCACATTGCAAATGATAATCATAAATTAACATAGTAAATCTAGCAAATGCCAACAAATTTTTATATAAAGAGAAGTTTGTTACTAGTAAAATGGTGTGTGTGTGTAATATATATATATATATATATATATATATATATATATATATATATATATATATATATATATATATATATATATATATATATATATATATATATATATATAGTTTGGATTTTAGTTTCCCTTGATATTATATGAAATTTATATTTTCATACTATGTGCAAGTTGACATGTTAAAGCATGAGATACTTGATCCATCTATGTTGGGTTACTTCAGCTGGAGTGTGTGCTTACTCACAAGGTTTTGGTGTAGTGTCTGAAAAAGAACAAAGTGAGCAAAGCAAAGCTTTTCCCATTATTTGAAAGAAAAGTATCAAAATGGGAATTGCCTTTACTAGAAGCAAATAAAATAGTTGCTTTGCTTTATAATCACATATTTTCAAGCACTGATCAAGACCATAGTGGTTTATCTTGATCAAAATTTATCTAAAAGGTTATTTTCAAACAATTTTAAATATTTAATAAAATTCTTTGCAAATCTATGCACATGACATTCAAAAAATCAAGGTAATATGAGTGATTAAGTAGAAAATGAGATCACTTCATCTTAAGATACACACTATCCCATAGAATAATCAACTACTACACTATTTTAGAAACTATAAACTAATCTAGCCATTATTATAATCTAAATTATGGCAAACATATTATATTGAATAACTATACATATCGAATGCCTTACCATAATTTTGTATGGATTGTCTAACCATAGCAAAATAGTATCAACATTTGTAATTATTTTTTAATTCATATCTTCTTCCAACATCAAACATTTTCAGTTAATTAAAAGGAGATCACAAAATTAGAAGGTTATAAAGTGAGGTGTGTTGATCAATAGTTTAGTAAAGTTTTAAACATAGAGAATTGCATTAATTTAGACAATGTTTTGTTGAATCATAAATTCATGATATACTAATTTTATGATAAATGTTACATCTTGGATCCTTATCTAGACTACTTAACCTATTGATTTATGGATACGATGGTTAAGGATTCGTTAATTTACTATTTAGTAAGCTGGATTTTATATGTTGATTATTGACAATTATATATTGCTTACTTTTATGATCATTAATTTGTTAAGTTAATTGTACTTATGTGTTATTATACATTATGATAATTCTTGTTCAGTTAATTATAGTATTATGTTATGGATTTTACATGATATAGACTAATTACCTTTGTTATTCTGAGGTGGATGCAGGTTAGAGTCCACCCTTAGATGATGATGGAAGGAGAGTATCACCAGAGAGAGTGGAGTAGATAGAGATAAGTGGCAGATGAAATAATTTGAATGAGAACCCTGCACACACCACATAGGGTATAGGTTGTTTGATATTTGTTAGTTGATTTGATATGGAATTTTAGTTTGCATTTAGTTTTTTATATGTTTTCTACATATTCGTTATGATTGATTTTCATGTTTATACATTATTCTAACCTTGTTTTTGTGGTTTCTAATATGAGGTTGAGATTTTTATATAGTTGTCTTATCTGTAACTATGTTTTGTAACAGTTTTGACCATCATTCTAACATGCATTTTAGAGTATTTAATGTCTTGTTTATAAGACATATTTATTAATAGATGTCTTACAAATAAGACCTTAGGACATGTCAATTTATAGCAAATACATTATTATGTAAAAAGGATTTGAATACTTTGAATAGTCGATGACTATTATTTTGATTTAATTACTTGTATTATAGTGATTAAAATTGGATTTGATTAGTTATATTTGAAAGGGCATAAAGTTGTGAATATTTAAAAGCCTAGACTAAAGTTTGATTATGCATGATTGTTTCTAAAAAGTCAAAATACCTATGAATTATAACTCTTTGCATGATATACATGGGTGATTTGAATTCAATGTGATCATTAAATTTATTAATGAATAGTTAGGTTTTATTTGTTATAGTTATGGATAGTGGAGAGGAGTTTGGAAGCCATGCCAAGAATCCTACAAGTTTATTTGTGGAATCATAGACATTTTCTATGAGTTATTTATGTATACATCAATTTTGGTGGTGATATTATGGAAATTTTGCATGCAAAAAATATGCAAGAGGATAAAAATAAGAGATGAGGATAAGTTTTGGGGGGGATGAAAACACATGCATTGGATGGGGCAGGAAGATTTGGAACAAGCAAAAGCATTGGCATAACCATGACTACACTACCAAGTAGGGGTTCTTGTTTGAATTCATAGCACCTTGTAAATTATTTTATTAAGCCAAACTGGTAATTTTATTAAATGGGGTTTTCATTTACATTTGAATGAAAATTAAAAAATGGGTTACATATTCAACCCTAGGAATGGGCTCGACCCATCCATAAGGCCAAAAATGTAAACCCTAACCCTCATCTTATATGACTATGTGAATTTTATTGTCAAAACTCAATAATTTAAATGAGGTTTGGGTGGAAATTTTTTGTGTTGGTAGATTGACCATGGAAATAGTATAACCCTTGACTCCATAAGAATACATCCTTGTCAGTCTGAGTTTTAATCATTTTAGAAATCGTGGGTTTTCTAAATCGAGCTAGATCAATGAGAATAACAGGTTTGAATATTTTTTTGATTGAGATAAATCTAGGCATGTTTGAAATTATTGATTTACCCTTATAAGCTTAATATAAAATAGTTAGTGTTAATTTAGGGGTCAAATTCTATTCATATATTTTGATAAGTAAAAAAATTTATAAGAAATCTACATGCCTATATTGAATATAGACAAGGTGCTTTGTGTTCAAATTTAGGTCACAATATTTTTGAATAAGTGAAATTTTATTCTTGGAATATGGCTGTGTGTGAGCTTGGATTTTGATTTTATATAAAATAGGCTGAATACCTATAGGAAATGTCATGAAAATGGTTACCTTTTTGGATATATTATTTGTTGAGAGGTTTTTGCATTCAAAATATTTTCATAAACATATATTATGGAAAATAGGGTTGATTTTGGAACCCATAGTTTGGTCTTAAATTATGTAGGTTTGCTTAATGTTTTCAAAATGGTTGATTCAGTCCTTATTTGAAAACATAAGAATATGGAAACCATGGTTTTTTTTTAGATTTTTTTAATCTTTGAAAAATTACAAAAAATGCCTAAACTAGTATAGTGATTTAGAGTGGGTCAAGTACCTAAGGGAAACTTTGTTTGAAAAAAATGATGATTGGGATGTAATGAATTTATTTGTAATATTTTTGCATTTGAATGGTTATATAAATAAACTATGGATGAGTTGATTCATGTTGGTAAAATTTATACATTGAATGTTTACAAAAGTTATATAGATACAAATGGGTATATATAGACATTATAGGATGAGGAACAAGTTTCGTATAAGTTGTAGGTATGTATATACTCATATATATGTATATATAATCATATACATGTTTGCATGTATGAGTATATCTATATGACTACACTTATATTTATGTTTGAACTATTTAGGTTTTAAATGATGACTATTAGATGTTTGAGTATATTACTGTAGTCATATTACCGAGTTTAATTCTTGGTATGATTTTGGTAAAGAATTAAATTGTGATTAATATGTTGAATTAAATATGATATACATATATATACATGCAATTATGACACTTGAAATGTAATGATGGGATGTTCCTAATCTGAGTAATATTTATATAGATGGATGAATAAGTATATTACATTGAAATGGATACATGAATATATTTGTTTACTATATTTAATGAGGTAAAACTTAAAAAAGAAGCCTATATATATGCATTAATTGGTGTATTAGGTTATGACATATTAAACCTTATTTTATTATGTGGATGGCTTGATGGTGCATATTTGATAATTGGAAATCAAATAGTTAAATGATGTAATAACAAAATGAAATTGGAGGGATGAAAGATATTTAGAGATAAACATGCATATACGGATTTAGAAAAATGATGTATGATGCTTGATTTTACCTTTTACAGTATGTTGTATTGAGATATGAATTAATGGAAAAAATAATAGTTCTTAAGCTATAAATAATAGTAGTCATTTTGTACTATTATGATGCATATGATGGACTATACGTATTTATAATATTTACTTGTATTTGTATATGATATGGCATTTAGTATGGAAAACTCTTTACGAAATCTGTTGACTTCAGTATTTTATATTATGAACCAATTTAGTATTATTGGAACTAAACAAGTAGGTGAGATGAACTTCACGTACTTTATTATTGTCACTAATAGATAGATTAAAAGTAATCCACTAAGTTGTTTGTGTGAATTTGACTGATTTTAGATTAGAAAAATATATTAAAACTTTGGCCAAAGTAATGTTTATAGTTATAACATTGTCAATTCACCTGTTTGATTTAGTTTACATGTTTTGATTGATATCATGTTAGAACGGTTTTATTTATGATATGATGCATTTTTTAGTTATCTTATAACACACATATTAAGGTTGATTTTTTTTATTCTTACACTATCATCATCTACCCATTCGTGAAGGGAGGGTCATTCCCTTATTTTGAGATTGTACCATGGATTTATGGTATGAGTTTGGTGTGGAAAAGCGTTCGGGTGATGCTCTCCCTCCCCTCCAATAATAAACCAATAGAGTCTATACTCCTGATTATTTATGGATGTAATCGAGTTCATTGAGACTTATATATTTATTGAAATATTGTATAATTTGTAAAATTATTATGAAACTTTGTATAATGTAAAAATTATACCTTTTGGTGATATTTTATCATAACAATAGTTGGTTGTGATTCTATGTTAGTTTTGATGTTTGTATTAGCAATGGCTAAATTTGTAAATCTATATTTATGATTAATACACGAGGATTTATTTACAAAATCAGATTTATACTTTGTTATGTGATCTTTAGTTAAATAGATTGTTAGTGTAGTGCTTTTTCCCATTGGGTTTTGCCTACACAGTCTTTTCAACTTACTTAGGTTAGTTAATTAAGTCACTAGGAGTCATTTACCTTTAATAGGTTATAATTAATGAGTTAGGGTTTTACCTTTTTGGTGACCTAATCTCACCCTATATGTACTTTCATTTTTTGTAAAAGTTGCTAATGCAAACATTTTTTTCATGGATTTATTTTTTAGAGCTCTCATTCTGCCTCTATAAGAATTTAGCATTCATCACATGACCGCTATTCAAAGATCTTGGCAAAATATAACATGGTATTAGAGTTTTCTTGATATCTTCATGCATTTGTCTCCTTGGCACGATCCTCCTACATTCTCCATTACTAGTTTTTCTTTTGTATGGTCATGTTTTTGACCTTAGAGGCATTTTATATAAGCTACCTTAAAACTCATGTCAGAAGGCCATTGATGAAAAATATATCTACATATTTTTTGTGGGTTTTTTGAGATCTAAAATGGGTCTCTTTTAAATTTTTGAGAAAGTTCACATATTTTCCAAAAATCAAGTTTTCTTCTTACTAATAGACATCTATACGAACAAGTAAAAGAGCCTACAAAACCCACAAATATGGTGACTTAGGAAATTAGAATTCACAACCTTGACAACTTGGAATTAATCAAAAATTAGTAATTAGACTTTTGAAACCCAACAACTTGCTTGGAGAAGTAATCAGACTTCCAAAACCCAACAACTTGCTTGGAGAAGTCATCGGACGTTCAACCCCTGACTACTTGTAATTTGTGTTCTCTAGTAAAGCAGGTCTAAAAGCCTAGTTTGCACTACTGTAAACCAAATCAAGTTTTCAAAGGGTGACTACTTACTTGGGTTTGTAAAGGGTGATTACTTGTCCAATAAAGTAGGACCAAAAACCTATTTTACACTGTTGTATACCAACTCGGGTTTGTGAAGGGCAATTACTTGTTCAGTAAAGTAGGTCTGAAAGTTTGAAGTAATAGTTTCTTGAAAGCTTGACTACTAGAATGATCGAGGTTTTGGAAGGTGTCTTACTTTTCTAAGTTTATAAAGTTAAAGTTATTTGAAAACCCAAGTAGAAATCATTTGGAACCCTGAGTAAGTAGTGCTTAGTTGGAACCCCGAACAAGTAGTGCTTAGTCAGAACCCTAAGGTTAATGGATTAAAATTAACTTCAAACATTTTATACCTTTCTTCTTTGATGAATTATTGGATGTGCCTAACATCCCTCTCATACTCTCTTACACTAATTTCTCATAGATGCATGCTCGATATTGCTTGATGTCCAATATTGAGCATGTGTTGCATTTTAACTTAAGGGGGGTCTTATTGATAGTTCAAGGGGGAACTTATACTATGTGAAATATATTATTTTATTTCATCTCAATTATGTAAATTTTCTCAATCTAATCTGCACTAATGGATCTAAACATTAAACCATTCACACCATTTAACTATCTCGAATGGAAGTCTAAAGTGCAGCTCGTTTTGAGAGGTAAAGGGATTTATCGAATCACTATGGGTGAGAAAACTAAGCCATATACAAATGTAGAAAAGTTTAAGTGGTGTAATATATGTGATGAGGCCTATGGGTTCTTATCCCTGTCAATGTCTTTTGACCTCCTGTTTCATGTTGAATCTACAAAAACTCCCAACGAAGTCTGGACCATCCTAGATAAGCTTTTTGGAGCGCAGGACATCATGAGGGGTCATGAGATAGAGAATGAGCTCATCACATTGAGCCCAAGTGAATATGACACCCTACAAGACTTATTTACAAAGTTAAAATCATTGAGACTATATTTAAAATAATGTGGCAATGAGAAAATAGATGACCAGTTGATTCTATCTGTGCTTGTAAAACTAGGTCATGACTATTTAGTTTTCATCTCTATATTTCATGCTACCAAATGTAAACTTAGATATACTTATAAAATTGATATTATTCAATGATTTTGTTGTCGATCTAACTTGGGAGCAAGATAAGTTGGTTCAAATGGGTGCATTGAAGTCTTCAAAATCACATGCCTTGATCATCAATTAGGACAAGAAGCTTTCTAGAAATGGAAAATAGGAGAAAAAATAGTCTAAACTAGATCATGAGCACAAGAAGACTCAAAAATTATATCCTAAGCCTAAGGCATCATCAAAGGGGTCCTCCTCAAGTGGGAAACCTAAGAAGGAGAAACTCAAATATAACTTTTGTAAGAAACTTGGGCATGATGAATCTCAATGCATGAAAAAGAAGATTGACACCTTGATTAAGATGCTTGAAAAGAATAACATCAGTGTTCTTGAGTCCTCAAATCAGAACATGACTACACAAGATTATACAAAGGCTAAATACAATAAAAAGGGTAAAAATAAGGGCAAGGCACTTGTTGTAGTAGCTTCTCAACCTTTGACTTGTGTTATTGACTCAGGTGCTTCCTATCACATGGCCTCCTCAGAGGATCTATTTTCAAAAATAGATCCATGTTTTATGCCTTCAATTCTCATGGGTGATGACACTTCAATAGAAGTCAGTGGTAAAGGATCAATTGAAGTAAGTGATGGGACCTTTAATGATGTTATGTGTGTTCCTTCACATAGGTGTAGGAAAGTGAGATGAGTTCATATCTGATTCAAAAATTATCAAGGAGTTGCATAGTGATACTTAAGTGGCTTATGGGAAGGCCAATAATTAGTCTAAGTTGTATACCTTCTCATAATCTTCCCTAGATCAGCTCTTAGCTACACTACTTACTCATGTAGATGGAGTGAGAAAACTATGGCATGAATGGTTTGGCCATTTAAACTATCATTACTTGGAATGATTTAAAGGATGCCTAAATTCAAATTCTTGGATTACCTATGCAATGGTTTCATTCTTAACAAGCATCTAGAAGATAAATATGACAAGGGCAAATCAAGGAGAGCCAAATAGAAGTTGGAAATTGTCCACTGTGACATAGTAGGTCCATTTCCAAAACCTTCATTCAATAGGATAAGCTACATGCTCACATTCATTGATGAATTTTTGAGGTACACCTAGGTGTTTTTTTATTAAAGAGAAGTTTGAGGTCTTTGATTAGTTCAAGGACTTCAAGGCACTTGTGGAGAAGCAGTTAGACTATTCCATCAAAATATTAAGGACTAATAATGGTGGGGAGTATGTCAATAATAGGTTTGAGTAATTATACACATTAGAGGGGATTCAGATGCAACACATAGTTCTCAATAGAATCGTGTGGTTGAATGTAAGAACCGTACCTTAAAAGAAATGGCCAACTACATGATTCAATCAAAGTCTCTTGCTCCTCAATTTTGGACCAAAGAAATCAATTGTGCATGTTACATTTAGAACCATATTCCACATAAATCCTTGAAAGGAATCACTCCTTTCAAATCTTGGGATGGTTACAAGCCTGTAGTGGATCACTTTTGAGTGTTTGGATCACCAATAATAGCCTATGTTCCCAAGAAGAAACACAAGGCAATGGACCCTCAAAGTCATTCTTGTATCTTTATGGGGTATATAAAAGGTACTAAGAGATACATGTTTTTCCATCCTAAAACTCGTTGAAAAGAGTGTCAAGTTTCATGAGGGCACACTTGAACTCACTATTGGCACTCCAGACTCTTCAAAAGTCTCACTAGACATTGATTCCACCTCAAACAGTGATTTGGATCCACCTCAAAATCCTCCTAATGATCAAGATGACTCTTCTTCTTTAAGTTCAAGTGATGAGAGAAGTAATGAGGATTCTCCTCCTCCATCTCACACTCACACTTTAGATAATGATGGCTCACCTCTTGATTCTTCAATCTCATAATTCTATTCCCAATTGGGCTAGACAGACACTTCAAAGTGCTAGGAAATGGGTTGAAAATCCATTGGATATAAGGTGAACACATTCAAAGTTTCAAGGGACTTCACATGCCTATCTGGATATTACCTCAGATCTACAAACCTTTCATGAGGCATTTGGCATTCCATAATGGGATTCTGCTATACAAGAAGATTATAGTTCCCTAATCAACAACAAAGCATGGGACTTGGTACCTCTTTATAAAGGAAGAAAATTAGTCTGTTGCAAATGGGTTTATCAGATTAAGTAGGGTGTAAATGGGTCTGTTGATAAGTATAAAGATAATCTGGTTGTAAAGCGTTTTTCTCAAGTTCTTGTCATAGACTACATTGAGACATTTACTCTTGTAGCCAATATGACATCTATCAAACTCACTCTATCCATTGTAACCACAGATCAATGGGATGTTCACCAAATGGATGTCAAGAGTGTTTTACTACATGGTGACCTCAAAGAAGAGATATACATGGAGAAACCACAATGATCTGTGGAATATTCCTCTTTGGTCTATAGACTCAAGAAATCTATCTACAGACTCAAATAGGCCTCTCAAGCATGGTATGCCAAATGGACTCCTTTCTCCTCATAGTCAGGTTCACCAGATGCCACTCAGATATGAATGTCTACATCTTATGGTAGGATGATTCTCTATTGATCCTAGTTCTCTATGTGGATGATTTGTTGATTTAGGGAGCTCATAATTATCCATCTTAGTAGTGAAAACTATACTTTTAGATAGATTTTCAATAATAGAAATGGGATTATTGCATTACTTTTTTAGGATTGAAATCATTCAGTCAGATTCTTGGATATTTTTATCACAATCCAAGTATTCTCTTGATTTGCTTATGAGGTTTAACATGGCTAATTGTAAGCTAGTTCCTACTCCTTTATTGTCTGGTGTGAATCTTGAGGTTGATTGTCCTACACCATTGGTTGATGTGACTCCATATTGGCAACTAGTGGGTAGTCTTATATATCTCACACATACCAGACTAACATATCCTATGTAGTTGGCATGGTCTCCTAGTTTATGTAGGAGCCACATGAATTTCATTAAAAGAAGCTAAGCAGATTTTGCATTACATTCAAGGTTTGCACAACTATGGGATACACTACAAAGTAAGAATAGAGGTTGTTTTGATCAGATACATAGATTCAAATTGTGTTGGAGATATTTAGAGTCAAAATTCCACTTTAGGCTATAGTTTCTCACTTGGTTTGGGTCTAATAAGCTGGTCAAGCAAGAAACAACATGCAATTACTTTATCATCTACAAAGGTAGAATATAGAGGGGCTATCAATGCCACCACTAAGACAATCTCACTTTAGGGGATTCTCACTAAGTTTAGTATCTAGATTAATAAGCTAAAAATCATCTACTATGATAAATAAAGGACTATCTAGATTTATAGGAATTTGGTTCTCCATCAAAAGACCAAACACATAGAGATTCACATGCACTTCATCAGGGAGCTTATCAATGAGTAAGCCATTGATCTTTGGTATTATCTAAAATTAGAGAAGATTTTAGATATTCTAACCAAGCCCTTCATAGAGAGTAAATTTTTTCATATGTGAGTTCTCATTAGGGTTAGGGCAACTCCACCTTCTTCTTCCTCTTATGGAGGTTATTCACTATGTACTTGGGTACCTCATCAGGGTTTCAATGCTAGGACCCAATTCTCATCTCATCTAATCTACACTTAAGGGGGGGTATTAGTGTAGTGCTTGTTCCTATTGGGTTTTGCCTACATGGTCTTTTAAGCTTACTTAGGTTAGTTAATTAAGTCTCTAGGAGTCATTTACCTTTAATGGGTTCTAATTAATGAGTTAGGATTTTACCTTTTTGGTGACCTAAACTTACCCTATATGTACTTTATTTTTTCCTAAAAGTGACTAATGCAAACATTTTTTTTGTGGAATTTTCTTGTTTTTGGAGCTCTCATTTTGCCTCTACAATAATTTGGCATTCATCACATGATCGATTTTTAGAGATCTTGGCAAAATCTAACATAGATCAGATCTAAACCTTTAGTTGTGGTTAATTTAAATTTATATATTTAGTTAAAAATCACTAGCATATGTTTTCAGTATAATGGAATTTGTCAGTTGAGTTAGTGCAACAAAAACCAATATTACCTAATTCTACTTAAGCCCAGTGGGGTTGATATAACAAATGTGTACCTAAAGTGATTGATGATGTAATAGATTGAAGAATAAATTTAAAGTGAAATATTTTGAGAACAGTCTTCAATCTAAAAAAAATCTCAACTTCCACAATAGAACATATTTTAAATGCAATGTATGATGAATACATGTCAAATTCCAAAAATGTTACCAAAAGTTGCATCTAATGTTATGAAAAATTGTAGCTATGTTAAATTCTAGAATGAACATTGAAACTTCTATAACAAAAGATATTTAAACTAAATTTCACATGCAATGTCTAAAAAACCATGAAAAATTTAGAGAATGTTATGAAAAAACAAACTATGCTAAAAATTTAATGAACATGGAAAGGAATAGTGTCTTCATGGAACTTGTTATAGATATAGGTTTGTAGGTGAAAACATAAGTAGGTTATTTTGACATGGTCACAATATGGTGAATCTTTTTGAATCCAATGCATTTAAGTGATGTAGTAGATTGTAATATATGTGAAAGTGAAAGATAAATTAGAAGGAATATTTGGTTTTTGTCACATATACTAACAAATGTTAATTATAATTATGCGATGAACACATTTACTTACGTTTACTTGTCTATTAGCATTGATTTTATTTTTAAGTATGTTTTAAATTATATGTTATATCAATTGGATAGAATAAGATGTACTAAACTATAAAGAATATATAAATTTGACATAGTCAAGGTTAGGGTTCTCAATTAAGAGATTTCTTAGACCATGCAACCCTCATAATACTCAACAGAAAATACAATACAATATAACAACATAAATTCAAATCTTTATTCAATTTCAATGAAAGTAAATACAATAACACAATGATGGATTGATATAATAATCTCAGAATGAAATTCATTACAACATCAAATCTGTATATATCTCTAATTTTTCTAATTTGTAATCTTTGCAAGTCTAATCTTCACTATCCTTCCCTAAACTCTTAATCCAACCTGACTGATTAACATATGTGTAGGGGAATGATTATATAGATTCAAGACCCACCTACTTATATTAATTTATTTTACCCCACTAATAAAATTAACACACCTTAGTGTGCCACCAAAATTAAGTGTCTCAAATATTAAATGGCTTCACTTTTCTAAGGAAAAAGAACATGTTGCAACTCAACACATTCCAAAAAATACCATAGCCATTATTATGAATCCTTATCACCTAATATGATTTTTAGGATTAAATATCAAATAATCAACAATGGCTCCTTTCATAACACATTAAAAATACATATAAAGTCACACAACATTGTAACATGTTGAAGCAAACAATGATCATGAAAACGTATATATAGGAACTCTTATGTTTTCTCAAAGATGATAAATTACTTTACCAAAATGTTTCTTTAAATGACTTGAAACTTGATGCATAACTTGAACAATGAAGATAAAATGACCTTAAAAAATCTCTCCTACTAATCTTGCTCTACGATGAAGAATCAACTTGATCAAATACCCTGCTTCATGAAGTGTCACAGACTGAAAAAAAAACATACATAACATCTCCACACAATTAGGTGGTAAAGAAATATTAAGATAATATATTTCTCAAAGCTTCATAAACTCAATTATACAGTAATTAGAATACAAATTTGAAACAAAAGACACATGGAACATTACAGACGTAGGTGTTCTCATAGGCACCATAGACCTACACTAAAAAAGGTGTTCACAAAGGATAATGATAAACAACACAAAGATATTCTATGCAACAAAGTATACTTGCAAAAACTTACAATAGAACATATGTGCAAGAGGAAACCTTACATAACAAATAACTTATATAAATTTTAAAATAACATCTTTTGGTTGATGCAAGATTGCGTATGAACTCGGATGCTCCTACATCATACACCTTGGGTAAGAAAATAAACATGCACTCCTACGCATGTGACTTCTAATAACTCTACTAATGATATCCCTTGTTTTGTAGCTTATAATGCACTAATCCATGCCGAATCTTCTATGTCTTGGCCTTTCCATTTTAACAGATATTTTTTATATTATTTATTTATTATAGTCTTTCCAACTCACATGTTAATCACTTATATTTATTCATGCTCTTTCTCAAGAATATGAAATCTCTTATCTATTTTTCAGAATATGCACATTCATTTTCATTATTTTATCTTTCATAATATGGATACAAATTAGCTTTATTGAAAATATGTGATATTTATATACCTTGAGGTAATTTTATTTCATATGCATTCTTCCAAAACATTCATAAAATTTTGCAAGGACCAATATTTTTTCATTTCAACTTATCATATGTCTCTTTTGGAAATATCTCTTTTCTCAAGTATGTTAAGACTAAGTCTCCCACCTAATAATCAAATTCTATTCTTTTTTAATACACATGCTATTTTTAATATTATGTATTCCTTTCCATGTGTTATCGTACTTGATTATGCACTTCTTGCATATTCTTAGCAAAATATTCTCCTTCAATAGTTTTCTTTTGATAATTACTCATGTCTCTTAATTTTGTAACTCCTTTTGGATTCAACCCATAAAAAAATTGAAATGGTGTCTATCCTATAATTTTGTTGACTAAATAATTATAATCAAACTCATTTTTACATATAACATTATCACATGTTCCCAAGTTTATTTTAATTAAACATCTCAAAAGAATACCAATGCTTCTATTAACTAGCTTTGTTTGTCCATGGTATGCCAAACTGAACAATAGTTTGGTTTTTAATTTATTTCATAATATCCATAATGAATTTACAATAAGTTTCAAATCTATATCTGATACTATAATGCAAGGTAAACCATGTAACCTCACAACTTCTCTAAAAAACAATTTAGTAATGTTTGTTACATCACTAGTCTTTCTACATGCTAAATAATGTACCATCTTTGAAAATATATCAACTATCATGAATACTGAATCATTTCCTCTCTAAATTTTAGGAAAATGTAAAATAAAATCCATACATATATCATCCCATGGTTTATTTTAATAGGTAATGGTTGATCATATCCTATATTATGATTTCTCCCTTTTACGAGTTGGAAAAAATCACTTTTGAATAAATTTTATCACATATACACTCATATATGGAAAATTATAATTTTTTTCTACTTATGATAATGTTTTGTAATAACCAAAATGACATGATGATCCTACACTCACCCATGTAAAAATTACTCTCACTTTACGATGTTGATTTGCTTGTTGCTTCATTGTATTTTATGCCGTTTCCAAATTCTCTCTCAGACTAGCTAATACCTCATGTTGATGTTGAATTTGTTCTTCAATAACTCAAACCTTGGGCTACACCTTAAATGATAACATGATGTATGGGGGATGATAACCATAAATGGAAACATTTTGGAAGAGGTATGGAAGGAAGTGTTATACAACCATTCTACTAGTGGTAGCCAACAAACCCATTGTTCTATTTATCTAATGTAAAACAAAAAAGATACACTTATAGGCATTTCTTGTCCACCTCTATTTTATTATTAAATCAAGTATGACATGTCAAGATATGAGCCAATTGAGTACCCAAACATGAGAATAAATTAGTCCAAAAATTAGTGGTAAATATGGGATTATGATAACTTATAATGATATTGGAAGTACCATGCAACTTTTGAACTGTGTGCAAAAAATAAATAGTTTTTGTACTAGCTACCAATGGTTTTGGTAAGGAGAAACAAATGAACATATTTTTTGAGCCTATCTATAATACCATGATGACATTTTCACTTTTAGTCCTTGGCAACCCTATAATGAAATATAGGGAAAATTCCTCCTACCTCTAGCTAGGGATGGATAAAGACTAAAAAAATACCTAGTGTCTTAATTTTTTATCCCTTATTCCATTGACACACCATACATTATATATGTTTATAAAATTTAAGCTATGTGTAGACACCAAAAATTTGCACACCATGATTCCAAATGTTGAAATTACCTTAAACGACCTTAGGACCCCCTTGGAACCAATTTGACCTTTTGACTGCAAACCAAGCCTAACCATGGTTAGTTTGACCAAATGACTTAAACTACATTTTTACCCACTTTTCACCTTTCACCCTTGACCATTGACAGTCAGGGTGGACCTCATTAACCAACAACATCTAAGCCATTTGCCTTGCTTTTCTAAATATAACTTATCTAAATCCACGTGTGAGCCATTCCATGTATGAGTTATAATTAGAAAGATCAATTAAAATCTTATTTCAACTCTCCTTCCTTGCCTATAAGAAGAGATGAGTAGGGAGGTGGAATCCATCTGCAATTATTAGCAAGAGCTTGTGCATCCAAAGTTATTTTGTTTTATAGCTCAATCATTATCAATAATCCAACAATCTAACCATCACATCAGAGAACTAATTGAACACTATCACTCCATCAAGGCATCAAGTACCATTACTCTATTAGAATTATGCCAGACTCCACCAACGCATCAACTACCTCAAGCACCCACCTAATCAGCCTTCTAAAAGATAAGTGTTTGTTTTCTAGTATTCAATTACTTTATTTTCCTTTTGCACTCATCCCAACACTAACCCATATCTCAGAATCCAACTTTGTGATCTCATCAACTAGTTATTTACCAACACAGACCTACACATAGTAACTATTAATGGTTGTCTCAATCGCTAATGGTTTGTCCAACCATTGATGGTCACCTTGACCATCAACGGTTACCTTAATTGTTGATATTCACATCAATCACCAATGGTCACTGTGGTAGAAAATAATAGCTAGTTATTTTCACCCCCTTACCCTCAACCAAATCTAGTTTTCTATGTCCATGCCTGTTTATAGATCCTTGCTTGATTTTTTGAAATAGACCCAAGCCATTTAGCACTAGTATTGACTTGTTTATTACTATATTAGTCATTTCCAGTCTATTTATTTAGCAATCATTACTTGTGTTCAATTTTAGTACCTTTTGATTATTGATTCAAGTACTTCTCTATTTTATTTAAAAACTTAATTGCTTAAAATGTGTGGATTGATAACCCCTAAGGAAGCTCTTGCTTCTAGGATCTAGCTAGCGCTAGGCAATCCACCTAGCTATCTATCTAACCAACCATTTATTTTAGTGTTGTCTTATTTGTAGGTTATGCTCCCAAGTCAAAGAAGAGTTCTTCACAATCATCTAATTCAATGCATGTACAAATACATAGGTTTTTATACCATACTCATATTTAGTTTCTTCTTCTTCCCTTTTTTAAATATAAGTTGAAATTCAATGAAACATTTTGGCACGCTTGGTGGGACCCTTGTGTCTTTAATTCAGTTTATTTCATTTAAATCTATATAATCTTATCTCTATTCTATGCTCATAAATGAAATCAAAAGTTTATTTTGGGCTTAAAATTATGTGCATGCCTTGGTTTCTTAAAATTTTAGCTCACATAGATTAACTTAAAGTAAAGTAATCCTATTGTAGTATCACTTTTTGTTACACACACTAAACCAAACCACCTTCATCAATTAAACATCAAACAAAATTTAGATAAGGCCTGACTATGATTTCATCACCTAGTGGTCACCTTACCCTTCTTTGGTGATCCTAATTGGAGGTCATTACCAAGGGGAGAACCAACTCAGCTCTTTGGTTGAGTATAAACTTTGGAAATTAGTATATATTAGCTAAGCACCCAACAGCCTTATCATTGTGGTGTGTGAAGTGAGGGGGTAGGCCCTAATACCAAGCCACATATTGATTTCTAATATAGATTCCTTTTGAGAGCCTAAACAACCTAAAATCATCCATAGATTTCCTCTCTAGTACCTATTCTACAAGCCAAACTTTTTTCACACAAATTATTGAAAGCTTAAGGTATAAGCCAAAAGAGAGACTAAAAATAACCTTTATGACTTAACATGATTTTTAGAGTTTGATTTATTTTCTTGATCATTTCTTGTCTTCTCTCTATTTGAGTGGTGAGATTGTTTGTGCATTCTCTCTCCCTTACCTTGGATGGTTCTAACTTGTTAGGAACAAAATAACTTAGTAATAAAACCCATCACCAAATTGATCGACCTCTTATACCTCCTCACCTATGGGCTATGTCTCTAAACCAGTAGAATCTCCTCACCCTTCAAGAAGTCCTCCTTTCCCTTGGGAAGTCCCCCAAGGGGATACATATTTTGACACCTTCCTAGATAACAACCTTGTGGCCCTTTAACATTACCTTAACACCATGTCTAATAGTACCCCTACTTCATTTATGCCTATAGACCCACCTTATGGCATGCCTTCCCATCTCATGGGAAATACTTATATTACCACGGTCACCACGCAAACATTGGCTACCCAAGCTTCCTCATCTACCAATAACCCCTTTGATACTACTATGGAAAATAACCCTGCTCAACCTATGAGCACCCTTATATAGTCCACCCCTACTAACAACTCATATACCTTAGGAGAAACTCAACTGTCAGCCACCTATACTCCCCTCACTATGGGAGTACCTACCACTAGCATTTTAAACCTTCCTTTGGTTTCCTCTAATCTAGTAACCACTACCTCACTTCAAAATCTCATGTTACCTATACCTTTTACCTTACCACTAGTTACCACAAAAGTCACCACCCTTCCTTTGATCACTAACCTAACCATTGTTCCTACCTAATAAGTTCCCATTACACCAAACCTAAGTTACATACCTAACCTATAAGGGCATGTACCTCTACCTACTACCCAACCAACTTCATCTACCTACCCTTAAATATCTTCCACCTAACCACCAATCTATATATACCAATATGTGGTAGCTTCTCAACCTCATACTAGTTATTAGTATGTCACCCAACTACCTCAATAATATGCACCTTATAACCTTCTAGGTGTACCACCCCAAGTAGACCTCATTAAGATGCTCATGGATAAGATGACCACCTTCGAGTCATCCATTTTCGGATCTCACAACATTTTATCATATGATCAGATCTGTAACAAACACATTCATCCATTTGTCCCTATTCGACCCTATCCTCCACAGTAGTAACTTCCCAAGTTTTCCAAGTTTCAGAGTAAGGAGGATCCCCAATAGCACCTTAAGGTATTTAGGCACTTATGTTATTTGATTGCCTATGATGATGCCCTCCTTCTCCACACTTTTCCTATGTCTTTGTTAGGACCAACATTGGATTGGTATAGTGCCTTAACCAAGCATTCCCTCTTCTCCTTCACCTAGCTGGCTCAAAATTTTTTAGATCACTTTCAAATAAAATATCCAAGAATTTTTCCATCACTAACCTATACTCTATTTGTAAATTTTATGATGAATCCATTTCTAATTTTGTAGCTCGTTAGAGGAGCTTAATTAATTAGTTTTCCTTTTCTTTTCCCCAACCTGAATTGATCATACTCTTTACTCAGGTGTGTGTTGAGCACATCTCTTCCACATTGCATGTAAAGATATTCTGAACCTTTGATGAGGATTTACCATGGTGCACAAATTAGAGAATAGATCCATTAATGAAGGAAAAGTAAAATTAAAAAACAAAAACTCTACCTATAAAACCAATGAGGCCTCTTCCTCTAAAATGAGCAACCAAACCAACACCAGGACCAAAAGTAAGGGAACTAAAAATGTAGTTGTCGTTGAATCCACTTCTCCATCATTTGTTAACTAACTAAATTCCTTTGGTTCTTCAAAGTAAAACATGAGGAACCAAAGCTGGAATAACCATAAACAATTCACCCCACTGGGAGAATCTTATGCTTCAATCCTAGAGAAGTTATTGAAGGCTAACATCATACAACTTCCTCCTATAAAACCACCTCAAAAATTCTATTCTTATTGGCATACACCTAATTATTACAATTAGAATGATATATGTTCCTTCTATCATGTAGTAAGGCATGACGTTAGTAGATGTAACACCTTCAAGAGCATTATCCAATCTATCATTGACAACAGGAGATTGTGTTGGATAACCCCAATGCACCTCAAAACCAAGCACTTGCCATCTTTAGGAAACCTTTCCCCAATCATGTGCCTAATAAAAATGAGAGAAACATAGTTGAGTGATCTCATAATGCCCATACTATTAACATGGTTCTTGGCATGTTCATCGCTGAAGAGCCTACTGCCCAACCTATCTATTCCTCTCCCTCTCCCCTTGTTGAGGTAGTGGAATTACCTTCTCTTTTGGAGACCCAAATAGAGTAAGCACCCATTTCTCCTCCACTTATTGACGTAGTGGAGCCATCAACCTCTCCTTCTACTGACATATTAGAGAAAACACTCATTTTACCTTCTCCCCCAACCATTGAGCAAGTTATTAGCCCTTTGGAGATTATTCTTGAAGATGAATCCCCCATGCCTGCACCTCTCACAAAGGAGTCACCCATGAAAACCTTGCATCCTTTGATTGATGAAAAGGACAAGGTTACCACCTCTCTATATCAACCTATGGGTTTATATTTCAAATCCACCTTTTAGGGGACAAAACCAACCTATAAACCATTCTCTAGGTTAGTGTAAAAATTAGAATTTATCTCCAACCCTGACATGGATCGAGCCACCTTTTGGTAGCAATTAGGACTACCTTATATCACTAAGAAAGAACCTTCAACCACACCATCAGTAAGCCTACCCACCCCTTCCATTATCCACACTACTATCTTACCAACCAAACTAGTGAAAGCCTCTACCAAACCAACTATTCCTCAACCATCCAAAGTAACCAACCACCAAGCAACCAAATCACCTCCAACCAAACTAACCAACCAACCAAAAAACTTGGCACCTTCCCTACATAGATCCTTAATCACCCATTTATGAAAATGGAACTTACCTCACCAAACCCAATAACCAACCACAAAACCAAATCGACCAAGGAAGTAAAGCCAAAAAAGGGTCAGAGGCCCAAACTCTTACCTCCCTCAACCTTGCCATCTATCTTGGGGCCTCATCCCTCCACTCTAATTAGAAATTTAGTTGTCCCAAACAATACCCAGCCATCACTAATAGTTACACTAATGCACCCACTTTCTAACACACCTATTTTCATCAAACCATCAATGACCAAGCTACCTATCCTAAAACCTCCTACCTCCACTTTATCAACCTCCACCTTACCAAAACCAAAACCACCAACCAAATTTACCACCTTACCCAAACCCACTCCTAAAAGGACTTCCACCTTACCAACCAAGACCAAAACACCTAAACCCACTCCACCTTTAGTTGAGTCCTACTCTACCATTTTCTAAAGGTTATTACAAGCTTCTTGATTGACCTTACCCCTATCAGACTGTTCAACCCTCTCAATTCAAAGCCCATCTATTATAATGATCACCAAGTGTGCTCATATCATAAAACACTAGGCCATGACATAGAGAACTATAAGGTTCTGTAAACCACTATCCATCAGCTCTATGATGAGGATGATCTATTACTGGAAGAACTTCCCATGGGCCCATTACTAATCTAACAACCAGTAACCACTAGATAAAACCAACCTATTCCTCCACTCTCACCTTAGAGTGATGAGTACTTAAACAACTCTCCTACCCCATTTCCTCCCTCTATCCATACCATCCACGTGATCACAAGATAACAACAAAAGGATAAGGGGAAGGCCAAAATGTCTATCCCATGGACATACCCATCTTCTGCCTCCCAACCAAACCCTACCCAAACATCTTCACCTTCATCCAAACCCAAGGTATCTATCTTAGGTGCCTCCAATCCAACCCCTCTGAAGTCATCAAGAGAGTGGTACTTAAATAACTTCACCAGACCCTAATGAAGATGAGCTTATATGAGTTGATTACTACTTCACATCATCACCACCAAGCAATGATCGAGGTATTTCAATCGATAGAGGTCCAACCTGAAGACCCTCAACCTCTGGTGGCCTTTGTCGACACTCTCAAAATTTTCAACATTTTTGCCTTCAAATATTTAGAAATACCTTCTATCCATATAGATTACCCAGATCCCCCTCTCTTTATTACTACTTAAATCAACCAAACCCGCATCAAACAGGTCATGATTGATGGGGGAGCTAGTATTAATATCATCTCCTCCCGTGCCTATAACCAACTCAACCTTCTATATAATGTCAATTCCTAAATCTTGGTTATCCTCCTATCCTTTAATTACACCATACCACTACCTTGGGAATGGTTATCCTTCATATCCATGTAGAATCTCACATGCTCCTTAAACTCTTCTATGTAATGGAAGGCAAATTCCAATACAATGTTTTGCTAGGACAACCTTGGATCTATTTCATGGGTTGAATCTCCTCTACCCTTCACCATTGCATTAAATTTGATCATGAAGGCCATGTCATCACCATCCAATTTGACCCAAGTCCCTTCTTGACATGCAACATGACTTATTAACCTAATGACATCCTCTTACCCTAATCTAGCATACCTTCCTTAACCAAAGGTAAGCCCTCTAACATGAAATAAAGAGTCCTACCTCCTTCTACCAATGAGGCATTAACTAGCTCATTTATCCCCACCATAGACCACTTAGAATCCACATTATAGCATCTTTCATTAGGGGAATATCACCTCCTTACCCTTGATGCTTTCCCTACTCCCCAAGAGTATGGGAAACTTGACCACTAACCCAGATACAACCCCATTGTTAGAACTATTATTTCCTTTAGACCTCCCCATTGTCAAACCCATTTCATCTATGGGGGACTTGACAAACCACTTAGCACTTCTACCACTTCCTCTTTGCCTTGACCATTCAGCTCTAGCTTCCTCTATCTATACAAGCTAAGTTTTGCCAAAAGATACCTTCACATGTGTGCTTGGAAAGGATTTGGTCTTGGGAGATATGAACATGGTCCACATGAGTTGATTTCCATTGAAACCAAAAATCCTCTTGAGAAATATAGCCTTGGTTTCATTCTACCCACCAAGAAGCAAACCAAACCACCTACCACCACCATTGTTGAGGAAGACACCCCCTCTTCACCAACCTCTCTTCCACCCACATGTGAGGATGATAACATCATCCCACTTAACTTTATTTGTCAACATTATCATCTTTGGACCCCTAGATTATCAAAAGGAGGGGGAAACCATAACCATACCTTTGATCCATCCTAAAATGATAGGAGTTGACTCTCCTACCATTAATATTATTTAGTGATAGGATGATGATTCCATCCTCACCTAAATTAGTTCCTTAGATTATTCAATCCACAAATCCCTTCCTCCCAAGACATTGACCATGTTAACCAAATCCACCATGGATATCAACTTGGATACTCTAGACAATCCTTACATTGTCAAAATTGGCCAATCATTGAATGTCAAGGAACTTTAGGACTTCCCCTCTTTCCTCCAAGACCACAATATATCATTTGCTTGGTATTATAGAGACATGCCTAGAATTGACCCTACTATTACCACCCACAACATAGTCACCCACTATGATGCCAAGCCTATCAAATAGAAACTTTGATGCATCCACCCTTGTATAACCCTTATCATCAAAGAAAACCTTCAATGTCTTCTATTTATCAATTTCATTCAATCCATTGACTATCCCTAGTGGGTCTCAAATATCGTACCTATCAACAAAGCTATAGAAGGACTATGCATTTGTGTGTACTTTTGTGACCTCAACCTCACTTGCCCTAAGGATGACTTTCCTCTATGGAGCATCAACTAGTGAGTTGATCTTAAAGCTAGCCACAAGATGGTATCTCTCATGAATAGATTATTGGGTTAAATTAGATCCTAATTTCCCCAAAAGATTAGCACAAGAATGCCTTTACCACCCGATGGGGAACCTTCTATTATTGAGTCATGCCTTTTGGATTAAAGAATATTGGTGTAACCTACCAACATGCCATGACTTACATCTTCCATGATCTTATCCACATGATTGTAGAGAACTATGTGGATGACCTTCTTGGGAAATTTAAGCTTTTAAAGGACCATTTGGTCATTCTCAAGATTATCTTTGAGTACCTCATCCATTACCATGTCTGCCTCAACCCAAAGAAGTACATTTTTGGGATCTTGTTAGGAAAAATCCTCAACTTTATAATTTCCCTTCAAGGAATCGAAGTCAACTCAAAAAAAATCAAAGCCATCCTTGACATGCTCCCTTAAGTCAACCTCAAGTAACTCTGAAGTTTGTAAGGGAAGCTTCAATCCATTTATCATTTTATCTCCCAACTTTCAAACTGATGCCAACCCTTCCATCACCTTCTGAAGAAGGATATCTATTTTAAGTGGAATAACGACTATCAAAAGGCCTTTGATTCACTCAAAAGGTACCTTTTTCTCCACCTATCCTCACCCCTCCCAAGGATGACCAACCTTTCTACCTTCATATCTCTATCACTGACCACTCCCTAGAGGTAATGCTTGATCATCAAGATGAACAACATAGAGAGCAAGCCCTATACTAAATTAGCTACATGTTTGTAGAGTATAAGACTCGATATACACACATAGAGAAACTTTTCTTATCTTTAGTCTTTGTGGCCACCAAACTTTGCCACTACCTGCTTAACCACAAAACCTATGTCATAACTAATATTGACCCACTCAAGTACATGCACTCTAAGTCATACCAAAACTAACATATGGCCAAATGGATCATGTTTTTAGCAGAGTTTGACCTTGAGTTCCTTTAATAAATGTCAATTAAAGGGTAAGTCATTTCCAAATAATTAACCAAAGCACCATTAGTAGAAAATTAATGTCCTCCTCTTGAGTTCCCTGATGATTCCATCACGACCCTCTCTCAAGTGGACTTCTACTATCAATTCATCATGTTATTTGATGGATCAAAATGTTAACATGATGGGGGAGATGGTATCATCATTATTCCCTTTGATGGTGAGCCTCTTCTTTTATCCTTCAAGTTTGATTTTGAATGTACTAAAAATATGACTGAGTACAAAGCCCTAGTCATAAGCCTTCAAACTATGTTAGCCCTAGGATTCAAAATGATCAACATATTTGGTGACTCCCAACTTGTGGTTAATCAAGTCAATGACTCTTACTAGTATAAGAATGATGTTTTGTAATAGTACAAATAACTAGTTGACAAACTCTTCACATTATTTTAACACTATTATATCCAGTCAACCACATGATCTACCAATAAGTTCATCAATACCATGGTTTCCCTCACCTCTCAGATCCCATCTTCACCCTCTGTATCTAACCTATCTATAATTGTCCACATACTTACCCAGTCTTCTTATGTCAAAATAGATTCTCCCACCATTTTCAATGTGGAGGAGATCCAAAACAAACTATGGTATCAATAGACCTCCAACTACCTCAACCATCCCATTATTCCTTTTGGGCTTTCTAAGAATGATCAAAGAGCATCTATCTAGAGTACCTCAAATTATACCATTATGGGAGGAATTTTTTATAAACATGGATTTGATGGCCTCTTCTTTTATTGCCTATGCAGTCACAAAGCCTCTCACACTATCAAGGAGACACATGATGGGATCTATGGAGGATACTTTAGTGGCCTCACTGTAGCTAAATGCATCCTTCATTTTGGATATTACTAGCCTACCCTTAACCAAGACTATTGAAATTATGTGAAAAAGTGTGTTAAATGCCAAAAACATACCAATTTGCATCATGCACGTAGCCATAGCCTTCATGTTTCTACCAATTTTTGGGACTTTCTCAGAATGGGTTCTATACCTTATTGGTGAAATTAATCCCCATTCTTTGTAGTGACACAATTTTATCATCACTATGACAAAATATTTTACCAAATGTGTAGAGGTTATTCCTCTAGTCTCAACCAAAGAAGAGAAGATTGTAGATTTTATCAATCATCACATCATCTATCACTTTGGTTTTCCTTACAATATTATCACTGACAATGGTAAATATTTTAAGAATAAGCAAGTCCAGTGTCTATGTGATGCATTCAACATTAACTTAAGCTTCTCTTCACCCTATCTCCCGCAAGCCAATGGATAGGTTGAGGCCTCTAATAAAACTCTTAACAACATGCTAACTAAAATGGTTAATGCATCTAGTTGGGATTGGCATTTGCACATCCCCTTCACCTTATGGGCATATCGCACTAGCATTCAAACTCCTACAAGAGCTACCCCTTTTTTTATTATGTTTGGAGCAAAGGTCGTCTTGCCTCTTGAAGTCCAAATACCTTTTCTTCACATATCTTTGAAATATCTCACTTCTGAGGATAATTATCATCAGCACTGCTTATCCCATCTTGAGCTACTTGATGAGAATCACTTAGTAGCCCTTACCCATCTTCATGTCTATCAAGAGCACATCAAGCATGCCTATAACAAACACCTTAGAGTGTGATAATTCAAACATCAGAGACCTCATCCTAAAGGAAAATCAACATGTCACCACTATGGATAAAAGTAAGTGGGGCAAGATTGATTTCAATGGGCTTGGACCCTATATCATAACCCATAAGTATGGATTGGGAGATTATCAATTATCCTCTCTTAAAGGTAACCTAGAGCCTAAGCCCCTCAATGCTTCACATTTGCATCTATTCTTTTGTTAAATATGGATCAAGTTCACCTTCTATCTAACTTAAGCTCATCCCTTGCTCTTAACCACATTCATATCCCTATTTTAGGGGCAATCAATTAAAATTGAATCATGTGATTATCCATCACAATAATATCCTAATATTGAATAATGGGTACTATGTCTTTACCCATGGCATGATTCTTATGGTACTTTCCATCCCTTTTTAAGATGTATTCCCATGATTGTTATGACCTAAACCTCTTTACACCTAATCAACCTCTTGTGCTTCTAGTTTTGCATTCATAAAGTGAACCCTTAAGCCTCTATAAGCATGTCTATGTCAAGAAAAATCAAACAAGAAAAAAGTAAAAATCCAAATCAATAGCAATCATGGGTCATTCATAAGCATTCATAGACTACTCCCTCGAAGGACAATGACATTAGCATACTAAATTGCACAAATATAATGTAGATTTTTCCCTTGAAGGACATTTATCACATAGCCTTGAACAAAGCAAATAAACTTAGACCACTCCCTCAAAGGATGGTTGAGTAAAGAATTTGTCAAAAGAATAATAATTTCTTGGAATCTTCCCACATCGATCATCTTCTCATATACAAAAACAAAGCAAAAGACCCATTATTAAAATCACAATAAAAGCAAACTAATCTTGAAAGCTGCAATCAGCTCTCACATGACAAAATAAGATGGAAGCCATAATCAACTTTCACAAGTAGACTTCTTGCATCGATCAGTCTATACTTTGTATGACATAGACTTATTTATATTGACTATTTAGACACCTACAAAAGAGGTATGTTAGTCTCATAATAAGGCTCTATTTTTATCTGTCTTCCCTTTTATACATTATAAGTAAGGAATTTTGAGCTCACTTGACATTCTATGAGCATGACACCTTTTTAACCACCTAACTAAAGCTAATGTGAAACATTTGAAAGGATTATGTTCATTAAAACAATCCAACTTTGGTTCTATATTAGTCCTTACAAAAGAAGAAACATTATGTCCTCTTCCTATCATGTTTTGGCTAGTTGATAATTTTATTATGACATTGTCTCTTGATAATATTCTCTATTTTCCAATATAGTATTGTTAATTGACTTACCACATGTGTTTTACCTTAAAACAAATTAACAACAAGAATATGCACATGTGTCATAAGCAAACACATAACCATAATCATAACCATAAAAAACATAATAACATCATATCATCCATGATCAATAAAGCAGTCAACCATTTTTCACCACATGTCTAAATCTAAATAATGAAGCATTTACTCGTTAAAATTTAGCATGTCATAAGCAAATAAGAAGCATACCCATAAATCAAAGCCATCTCATGCCCTAGCTAAGTAAAGTCTACATCATTGTCTAACATCCATAATATAAGTATAATACATAATCAATATAAGCAATCATATCATAATCATTAACATCAATGCAGACCATAGACCATGAGCATGAGCAATAAACAAAGATCATATATAAATTATGACTTTAACATCATAATATACGTAACCAAATATATGTGTCTTTATCTCTCAAAATGTACATCTCATCGCATCGGCTTGAAGGTTGGAATCAAAATGATATACAATAAAATATGATATGTATGAATTATGTCATAGCTATGCCCCTGGGGCACCACTATCTCCTATTATACCTACATGTCCCCTAGATGTACCTATCTATCCACCTATACATTCTACCCACTGACCTAGAGTAGCCACACTAATACCACCTACCAATCTCACTTTATACTCACCCCATTGGGGCTCATCATGACACCACCTCAAAACTATGTCCTCATAATACCATGGTTCCTCCACTATAGCTAGGTATCATGCCATGGGGATGGTGCTTGCTGGTCCTATAATTACCATTACTCCTCTCTACCTTAGGGAGTCCCTCTCCTATGTAACCAAGGATAGTGAAGCTCTCACCTAGTCCCTATCACCTATATGAGTAGTAACTTGACCCTTTAAAATAAGTACTTGACCCTATAGTATTGTGACCTATGCATGTACAGTGGCTAGTGCCACTTGTCCTTGAGCATCTAGGGTACCCCCTATACCTATGCACTTTGGTCCTATCTCTTAGTTGGGTCCACATCCATAAGCCTCCTACTTCTGTCACCATCACCAAAATCTACTACCACATATAAATTTTGGTACTAAGCCATTTACTCATCTACAAAGCTAGCATCATCTATTTATAGCCACACTAGTAACTCTTCATGATCTAACAACATCCTCATGGGATGTGGCTCAGGCAATAAGATCTCTGAGTCCTCATGCATGTACCTAGGAAATACATGTAAAATACCATGTAAAAGGTTGAACTACCTCTATAACGTATCAAATGGGATGAGTTTCACCTCTCTATCCCATCGACCCAGAATCCACTTGTAACTATGTAAGGAGAAGGTCTATCTCCTATATTTGGCCCATTTTAGGAACCCAACAAATGGTCTCTAGGTGATGTCTCCAATAACTAGTGCATCTAGTACACCCCTGAATCAATCAATGCCATGAGATCCTCCTCTTGCACTTAAAGTAGCAAAGTCAGCTCTCTACCTCATGAAACTAACTAAGAACTACATCATGCTATATCTCATCCATGATAACCCCATCAACCTTAGCACTTGGATGTGCTCATAGGCCCAACAGTGTAGAACCAAACTAACACTGATGCCATACCTCTTATGGGTCTTGAACCCCCATTAGTCCCTATATATTTATACCAAGAGAATAGGTACCCAACTAAATATAGTCCACCTTAGTATTAGCTTAATTGGCACCCCTAGTAGCAAGTATGGGAGTATTCCACTACTTAAGTTAGGAAGAGCAAAACATGAAACAACCATCATAAGCATGGTCATCAACTCCACCCACCTGCCACCCTCTCATATAACATGCTATAGCTAAAACTCCTAGCATGCCATCTAACCTAATCATGGTCATCACTATATACAAATTTTAGATGCTCCTCTCATTCCTCTTAGTCTATATGATAGATTAGATCACCCTGAAGAGGCAGTTATGTGATTTTGTGTACATCCTCTATAATGATCATCATCTTGTTGATCATTATTAAGATGGTGTTCATAGATAGATCCCATCTCTTAATCAGTGCTATGATCATGGATGCATCTTGAGGCACATGTTGATAATGACTAAACACTCCCAGCCTAACCTCCTCCATATGGGCCCAGTCTACTAGGGTCATCCCCTGATAGATCTCTACAAAGATGCATATAACTCAATCATGCATCTGTATATTCTCTTGAGCCTATGAAAATTTATTAGCATGTAACTTAGTTACATATACTAATCACCAAATTTACCTACCCTTAACCTATTTGACCATCACCTTACTAACACTTACCTCTTTTCCTACCCACTCACTCTTCACTATCACCTAGACACATTTACCCAACCCATCTAGCCTCAACCATATACAAATCCAAAACTATCTCCCACCCAAGATAACCTAAGACACTTTTCTAACATTCAAATATAATATTAGATAGCTTGACTATTGGTAGTCATGGTGACCATTGATGGTCAAGTTGCCATAGCTTTATAGATATCAACTATCGATGGTCAGCTGGACCATTGATAATCACTGTGGGTATTCCACCCAGAACCCTCAACCTACCCTACTCTCATAAAACTACCTAATTACCCACAAATTCTCTCACTTAACACTCAAACCCACCCCTACTTAAACCTACCCTTGAAAAATTTCCACCCTACCTACCAAGTTCCCCTAAATCCCCCAAAATCCTATCTAGGGTACAAACCCTCAAACCTACCTAACCAAGCAACTAACCAAGTAATCAAATGCAAACCTACCTAATATTGGTAATCACACCTAAGATATCAATTTTAAAGCATCCCCTACCTCATTTTATGACCGTTGATGTGGAGTCAATGATAGACCTACCCATCCTCATCTACATTCTTGTACACCCTGTATCTTGTCTCAGTACACCTCGGCCCACCTTAGCTAGTAGTTAATGCCTCTTGATCAATCACCATCAGTGGTTCCTTTCCCAATAAGCCATACATTAGACCTCTTGATCTAAAACTTAAGATCTTTGGTTAAAAGATAATTCAAGAAAAAAGAATAACACAATTGTAATAATGCTATCTCTGAGAAGAGATATTTTATTGATCAAATTTATAGATCCAAACATATGCCTATCTCTGAGAAGAGATGTCTGATTATATTTTTAGGATACATCTATTTTTATACATAATTTGAAGGTAGGAGGAGGATGTGGAAGGTCACCAATATTGATGGAGATGAAGTGATTTGACCTCCATGATTTATAACATTACAAAATTTGAGAAATTACTATTTTTAGAAACTTACTATTTTTAGACTGTACTATTAAAATTGAAATTTAGGAAACTTCCATTGGAATTTTGGGGGTCAAAAACCATCAAACATATCTCATGCCATCTCATTGTATTCTCATCATTCTTATCTTTCCAATGGTTTAAACAGGGAGTCAAATAGAGTTATGGTGCAAAAGTTATGGCTCCCAAAAGCTCTGCCACCAATTGGGGTAGAACCGTCACCCAAATTGTCATCTAAAATATTGTTCAGATCACCTCCAAATTCAAATAATGAAAAAATTTAAAATGAGTAGTTAAAATTCAATTTTTAGTTTTGACCCATAGCTTTTTATAGTTTACACCTTGACCGTTGATGGTCATGGTGACCGTCGATGAACGCCCTTGAGAATCCTAACCATTGATGATTAGGAGGCTCACATTTTTGATCTCACCTAGATCACTCCCCTTTTCTATCAAAACCAAAGAAAATTACCCACCCATGAAAATTAACTTCTAAACCCACCTTGACCACCTCATCATCTCACCATTGGTCCATTTTGGCCCAACTAGCTCATATTTTGCAATGACTTTTGCTTGGTCCTTTGACCATAGAAATAGCATTGCCATGTTGACTACCTTTTGCACCTACACCACCTCACACATACTATATTTGCTTGTGTTTTTAGGAGCACTTCTTACCTCAGATACCCATGACACTTGACTAGTTTGTGTTTGTACTGGGAGTAATTCCTACCTTAGATACCCAACAAATCATAGATATCTCCTAGGAGACTTGAGTTTATGAGTATCCCCAATCACTCTACCTAAATGCAATCACATGGTCCACTTGTCACTTATCTTTCTAGTACCAACCTTTATTTTTACCAATGATGGTAACCTAGTCTATGCACGATCTTGGCTATCACACTTTTGTCACATTTTATGTGTGTGTTTGCGCTACTGTGCCCAACCTCTAAAGATCCACCTTTGTCATCACATTCATCCACCTTATCAAACCTACACCTAATTCTATTTTAACTCATCAATTCTTGGTTTGAAGGGGCACACCTCCTCCTATACTCGAGGTAGCCAGACCTTTGACCAACAATTGGTTTTTGTTTTGTAGCTTGTTGATTCAAAACTGTATAACAAAAAGGGGTAAAATATAGACACTAGAAATCCACACACCATGATTTTTAATGTTTAAATTCCCCTAGACCACCTTAGGACCCCCTTGGGACCAATTTTACCTTTCAACCATAAACCAAGCCTAGCCATAGTTAATTTAACCAAATGACTTAACCTATAATTTTATCCACTTTTCACCCTTCACCCTTGACCATCGATGATTAGGATGACTGTTGATGGTCACCTTGACCATCGATGATTAGGGTGCACCTCCTTAACCACCAACATGCAAGCCATCTCCCTTGATTTTTTAAATATAACTTGTCTAAATCCATGTGTGAGCCATTGCATATGCAAGTTATAATTAAAAGGCCCATTTAATGTCTTGTTGTAACTCTCCTTCCTTGCCTATAAGAAGAGAAGAGCAAGGAGGTGGAATAAATCTATAATTATTATCAAGAGCTTGTGCATCCATAGTTATTTTGTTTTGTAGGTCAATTATCATAAATAATCCAATGATATAGCCATCATGTTAAAGAGCCAATTTGCCACCATTTTTTATCAAGGCATCAAGTACCATTACTCTATTGGAATCATGCCAAACTCCACCAATGGGTCAACCACCTCAATCACCCACTTGATCAACCTTCTAAAAGATAAGTATTTATTTTTCAATATTCAATTACTTTATTTGCCTTTCACACTCAAGCTAGTACCAACCCATCTCTTAGGGTCCAAATTTATGATCTAATCAACTAGTTATTTTACAACCTAAAGCTATACATAGTAACCACTAATGATTGTCTCAACTACTGATGGTCTATTCAACTATCGACAGTCACCATAACCACTGATGGTCACATCAACTGCTAATAGTCACTGTGGTAGAAAATATCAACAAGTTATTTTCACCCCCTTACCCTCAACCAAATCTATTTTTTTGTGTCTTTGCTTGTTCACAAATCCTTGCTTGATTTTTTGAAATATACCCAAGCCATTTAGCACTATTATTGACTTGCTTATTGCTATATTAGTCATTTCTAGTCTAATTCTTTAGAAAGCATTTCTTGCATTCAATTTTGGAGCCTTTTGATTATTGATGCAAGTAATTATCTATTATGTTTATAGACTAAATTATTAAAACATGTGGATTGACAACCCTTGAGGAAGCTCATTCTTCTAGGATCTAGCTAATGTTAGGCAATCTACCCAACTATCTATCTAACCAACCATTTCTTTTAGTGTTGTCTTGTTTGTAGGTCATCCAAATTAGATTTCTTCATAATCATCTGATTCAATGCACGCACAACCAATAGGTTTTTCAACCATACCCATATTTAGTTTCTTCTTCTTCCCTTTTCAAAATATAAGCTAAAATTCACTGAAACACTATGGATTCAATATATTATATATAGTAGCTTAACCCAAAACTTACAAAAACATCAAAGGGATATAATATAGAAGCAATAAAAAATTATAATAAGACTCTTATCATCACCTTGCTTCTCTTGTCTTCCCTTTAAGATCTTCAAATGGATTATCCAAGGATTATTGACTTGCTTGTTGGATTACTTGATAATGGTGGCTTCATGATTTAAGATAGATGTAAGAGGGATCAATGGCTTCTTGGAGTTAAGGATAATATGGATGTAATGAGAATATGAAGGTTAATAGATCTTGTATGTGATTTGATTCTAATTCCAATTAGTCCAACTAAGTTCTATGCTTGGTTATTTATAGGGTGATGGAGAGGATTAAAAATCAATTTTAAATTCATAATAACTCTCTAGTTTTAGAGAATTCCAGAGAATTAGAAAATTTTAGAGAAATAGAGAAGGCTTTAGATTTTAGAGGCTTCTAGATTTGATTAGGAATTAGTAGGTATTAGTTTAGGTCTTTTAAGGAGCTTCAAGGATCTTGGTGTGTGGGAGAGGCTATTGATAGGTTTTTTAGGGTGGGGGGCAGGTAGAATAGTTTTAATTTTAAATTGGCAAGTGGGGTAAGTGTGAAATGAGGTGGGATTAGTGTTTTAATGGGATGTTAGTGGGATAATCAAGGGATTAATATAGCATGGGTTGTGTAGTAAAGTTATATGATGTATGAAATATATAATGGGGAATGAGATTTGTTTATTTAATTAGGACAATTGTTACAAGATTTAATAGCAGGATTAGTGGAATAGTTAATGTGAGCAGATTTAGATTTATACATTTTACCCCTCTTTGAAATGGAATTATGAGTGATGAAGTGGGTAGCAATGTTCTTTCAAAAAAAAACCATTTCATAGATGGGTTAATAAAAATAATGTTGCATGATGCCCCCTTAAGGGTGCATGCAAGGAGGAATGAACCAAATCATGGGGTGGGTATAAAATCAAGATGATAAGGGGTTGGGATGCCCTAGATTCTAGTTGAGATATGAATGATAAGGTGCTCCATGAATAAATGTGAGGGAATGAGATTATAGGTGTAAGACTAATCCCAAGAGGGAACACACCTTTACAACAATGATTAGCCTTTTAAGATGAGTCTTAGGTAAAGACCAATGACAAGGAGAGAGGTGAGGAGGTTCATCAGATAATAAAAATAGTCTCAATACAAATACATATGTTTGGGAAATGGGTAGACTAGGATAAATAAATCCATGATTTGTCAACATTTCCTAGGTAAAGACACATGCAAGGGAGAGCTACAGGCTAATAAAATGATAGGAGATAAGTGACTTGTGACAATAGATGAATTTGATATGATGATTGTATCTCAACATGATTTAATATATGTAAATGACAATGAGAGGATGGGATATGAATTAGTGGTTGAGATATCCATGGGCATTAAAAAGTTACCAAGTGCTACCTACATAGTCTGAAAAGACCTCAAATTGATGTAGTTCTGACTCAGGATGTTAGATGGGGAGTGGGGAGATGGAAGACCATACCCCTAAAAATGATTAAAATGACTTATGAGATGGATAATAGTCACTAGAAACATGATTAAATGTGATTAAAGGATAGATAAATGAATATGATAATAAGAATTAGTTGTTTAAGTAGAAAGGTAGGGTTAATTTGGATTAAATAGGGTGAAGGGGGTAAAAATAATAGGGTTATGGTGGTAAAATAGAAAATTGGGGGTAAAAATAAGTCATTTTCACTCTTGGCTATTCCAAAATTGTGCTCTAGATCTAATAATGATGGATTGCATTTCACATGCTTCCCATCATGGAAAGAGAGTTCATGAGTTCTAGAGACCTGTGGAAGCTAGATTAGTGGTAAGTGCCTCACCCTAACTTATCATTTTGGTCTTTTATTGCATTTAATAGGTTATTTATTAGGAAAAAAATTGAAGATTTCAAAATCATAATTGGGGGAATTGCCTTGAGTTATGGTTTTGTACATGCAATCCATAATAATGCACTTGTAACCTGTAATTTTGCAAATTTTCTTGTAGAAAATTATGATTTTGAAAAAATACAGAAGGTTATTTGTGATTTCTGAAAACCACATGTGGTGACTTGTGGTTTTGTAAAACTACAAGCGGTGATTTTTAGTTTCACAAAACTAGATGTGGTGATTTGTGATTTTGTTTAGGCTTAGTGTTAGGGATAGTTAGGTAAGGATATAATTAAGGGATTAAGTATATGGGTAGAAAGGGAAGGTATGGTATAAGAAAAATTTGGGCTAGGGTATAGTTTTGTGGTGTAAGAGGATTTAGGTGTTCTGAGATCTAGACTATGATGGCAACTGCTGTTGCACGAGATGCATTGTCTGAGACTGAATGATTTTGGACTGTTAGAGTGAATGGATTATATTAAATTACCATGATGCCTTTCATTAGGATAGACCAGGATCTTATCACTATGTTAGTAGAGCGATGGCATTCAGAGATGAGTACCTTCCACTTTGTCACAGGAGAGATGGCAGTGATGTTGGATAATGTGTGGAAGATTTTTTGATTACCTATGAGAGGAGATGTGATCTATTATAGGTCACAATAATTTAGTGAAACTATACAACAGTTATGTGGACATATACAATTTTGGGTCCATGATTCATGGATTATATTGATAGGGCCTTTAGGGATGGGACCATAGATAGATTGACCCTAGTATTCATGTCTCTTGTTACTAGCATACTATTTACAGATAAGAGTGAATAATGGTTTTAGTTGGGGATGTAGTGGAAAACATGGTGTATGATTACAAAGTGTTTTCATGGGGACCTATCATGGTGGTCCACCTTATAGGGATTTATATATGGGGGCATACATGGGGGTGGTGAGATTTAGGCCCTTATTATTATTACATATCTGGTGTTGGGATCATGTGGAAATCAAGAGGCCACTAGGTATGTGAGTAGATCAGGAACTTGAGCATCCACTATATTTTGGATTGTATATTATTGGGGGGTTTAGAGAGATCACACAAGTGACATGAAATTTTATAGACATGGATTGGATAATTTGATGGAGGATTAGATTACATGGATGTTGTATAGACAAGTGTAGTGGGGGTAGGAATAGGATGTTGATTATACTAGCTATATGTTGATAGTGTATTTGACATGGCACCAAGATTATATCATTGAGAGATATTGGATTGATAAAGTGAAGAGGTAGTTTGGGCATCAATAGGATGTCCTAGGAGAGGAATACCTATTTTCTAGGAGTGATAAAGAGAAACCTGAATGGGGGTATATAATTGATAAGGATTTGACATGGGTGGATTATGATAGCATAGTTCCTGTGATATGGGATTTTTAGACCATGATGGTAGATCCTGGAGTTACTATAGCCTACATAAGATGGTGGTAGTAGAGATGACCTATGAGACTTTTGAGGCTAGTTTAGGTGGTTAGGAGGAAAGGGGTAGTGCAGAGGCTCTTATAGGCTTAGGCACAATTGAGGAGATGGAAAGCATAAAGGCCACATCCCTATGTAGGGAGAGATGGTGGGGATGACAAGATTGATTAGGCCTTGATGATGATTGATGGAGGTGATTGGGGGTAGCCAGAGGTGATCAAGGAGTGGTATGAGGTGATTATGAGGTGAGAAGGATAGGTCCTAATATTATGGGGCATTCTAGGCCACCTATTAGTACAATAGATTAGGTATATATTTATAGACTTCAATAAGAGATGAGGGAAAGGGTGGTTGAAGTAGCTAGGATTACTAATGAGAGAGATAGATATCACCTACAAGTTGTATAATTACACCAACATATAGCACAATGGGACATTCATATGGGCCTAATATTAGCTCACTTAACCACCTTCTTGGGATACATTGGGGCTAGGGATACATAGATAACAACCTTACAATACTAGATAGGTCAGATTTAGGCCCAATTGAGCCAATGGGAGGTGGAGTTATAGGTATCTGAGTGAATCAGGGATGAAGGGGATGAATTATTATAGAGATAGGGCTTGGGTGACATGACTCATCATTTATCATGTTTGACTAGAGAAGCCCAATATTATAGGGGCATTTATGAGGGTGTGGTGTCACTAGATCAACAAGTTCCTTCTTATAGGGCTAGCACCTCTTATCATTCCATACATCAGTTGCCCAAGAGACCACCAGGACCACCATGATATGGTTTGATGAGATATTTTTTGAATATTGGACATGTATATTTCATTCTTAGCACATGGATGCCCATGATGCTCATATTTTATATATTTTTTGATAGGACTCATAGAAATTTATTTGAATATGATGGGATTTATATTATATGGCGTGTTTATGTATTTTACTTATGTTATTGTGATGTGTTTGTTAGATTAGATATTGGGTTCATTGATTGCATGCATAATATGATTAGATGTTGATGTATTATGGATGTTAGGATTTACTTATATGTATGGAAATGATTTATGATTATATGTTTTATGGTTATTCTTTAATTTGATGTATATGGTGATGTGGATGACTTAATTTTGGATAGATGATGTGATGTTATGATTTATTTTTTTATGTTGTATTAAACGGATGGTTATAATAAAATAGAATGTGTTTTGACATGTGTTAAGTTTTAGATAGTAAGTCCCTTAGTGAATATAATTATATATCTCATAAACTGATAATGGATAAATCCTCCTGCACTAAGGAGGTGGATGACTCAAGTAGTAGGTTAGGGAGGTCAGATAGGATGGATTAATGAGTAAGGGGTATAGGTTTTAGGATATCTTGAAGCCACAAAAATGTTGGCAATCTAATTTTACTATTACACTTAATTAACAATGTACCTATGACATTTAGATAGTCAAGGTCACATTGATTTATAGTGTATGGGGACTTTAAAAGGGAACTCCATTAGAGACATTCCCAATTTACAATGGGTAGTCATTTGTTGCTATCCTCATTCCATTAATAAAGAAGATAAACACAAATATTTACAAAAGACAATTCAAGACAAAATGATTACAATGACCTAAAAGGATAAATGTTGACAACCAAACATAAAAAACATTACGATAAATATTTATATGACATAAGTATTGACAAGATAACCTAGGCAAAATATTTTTATGTGGATAAAAGACTAAACATGGTCTATTTACAAAAATATAACTTAAAAGGATGTATAAAATATCTACAAATTTAACCTAAGCAAAAAGGATTTATAAGAAAGATAAATGACATAAACCATATTTTAACTTAAAATGGGATAAATGTAAATGAGGATAATGATGACCTTAAAAGTTTTAATACACAAATATTTTTGTGAAATAAAAAAATATTCATAAGATGACTTAATATATCAAAATGACCAATAATATTTATGGGAGTAAACCAAATATATTACATTGATTGGTGATGATCGAGACTAGATAAAACAAAGTATATTGTAATCCAGGAACTAGATAACATTTTTAGGATTATGTTTAATATATTATACATTTTGAAAGAGAAGTAATTAATGACCCTTCTCTAATAATGAAATTAGTACGTACAGGTAGATGTATGCGTAGGTCAATGAATGGGGATGAGTAAAGTTTGATGCTATTGAGGCTGATAGGGAGAAGACCCATTTGGGAGAATCAATTTTTATTTGGATTAGGATATTAGAAGGGAATATTGATTTTGGAGTGGATTAGATGTTTTAGATGACTCTTCAACAATGTCCCTTATGCACTTTTAGCATCATTATTACCCATTTTTGAATCTCATACCTCTTTATTTTCAAAGCATATATTTTACACCCATTGTTGGGATTAGGGTCATATGGGAGGTGAGCTAACTAGATGGGAAGATGAGAATGATAGGAAATGAGTAATAATGATGGATAGGAATGCACCTAGAATGGGTTTTTATAGATAGAGGATCAATTTTTTTAGGCCCTCTAGTTATAAACCCATTTAAGATGCATAATATTCATTCTCTCATCAAGTTTGTCTCCATCTAGAGTGGCCAATTTATATGCCCTAGATCCAAATTTGGAAATAATAACATAAGTGCCAAGCCAATTTTCTTCAAATTTCCCCTTCTTTTCATGTTCAACATTGGTCTTTTTCAGATTTTCCTTAAGGACTAGGTCACCAATTTCAAATTATTGAGATTAGATTTTCTTATAATATTAGCCTTTGAGATTATTTTGATATGCCTTGAGATAATCAAGAGCATTATGATGTTTTTCATCCAAAAATTCTAGTTATTTTAGTTGCTAATTTCTATACTCATTATTTGTGATCATGCCCTGCAAGGATATACATAATGAAGGGAGCTCAACTTCGACTAGTAGGATTGCTTTCATTCCATATACTAAAGAGTATGGAGTGGCCCCAATAGGAATTTAGATGTTGGTTCTATATGAACAAAGTGCCAGATATAAATGTAAGTGTCAATTTATTCCAACATCATTGCCAATCTTCTCGAGTATTTTATAAGCATTTTTTTTGTTTCTTCTATTTGAATATTGCCCGGGGGGTAATAGGGTGTGGATAAAAACTGCTCAATATGATATAGATTACATAGATCTTTTGCTTCCTAATTCTTAAAATATTTGTCATTATCTGATATGATTTTGGATTGGGTTCTGAAGTGGAAAATTATTTGATTCAAAATAAACTTAGATATCTGTAGGCCTATGGTGTATATGAGTAGTATAGCTTCCACCCATTCAGTAAAATACTTTATGGCTATAATAATGAACTTGTGTCCATTTGATGAGGTAGGATTAATTTTGCCAATAAGATCTAATCCCCATACTGAAAAAGGATATGGGATTATTATAGTTTGAATCTCTTGGGTTGTGGCATGTATGATATTTCCATGTTTTTTATAGGCTACACACTTGCACACATACTGGAAAGCATCATGATCCATTGTTGGCCAATAATATTTAGTCTAGGGTAATTTATTGGCTAGGGCCATTACATTAACATGGCATCCATAAATACCATCCAGAACCTCCTACATTATAAGAAGGGTCTCCTATGAGTTCAGGAATCTTAACAGGGTCCCGTCATAGCGTTGTTGATAGAGTGTGTTTTTGAGGATGGTGTAACATGATGTGCATTGGATAAAGGCTCTGTGTTGATGATGATTTAGATCTAGTGGAAGGGTATTATTATGGAGGTAGGTATAGATGTCATGGTACCATGGTTGACTAGGATCAAGGATTACACATATTTGATAATGAGTTAAATCTTGATGTGCAATAAATAATAATTGTTTAAGTAGAAATTTTCCTTCAAGGACATCCTCTAGGAGATTTATCAAAGACCTGATAGTGGCCATTGCATTTACAACTTTGTTACTTCCTCTTGGCATTTGCTCAAAAGTTATAAAATGAAACTTCTAATTTAACTGATCCACCATTTGTTAGTAGGGAAGTAACTTCTCATCCTTGGTTTGGAACTCTTTGTTGACATATTTAATAATCAACTAAGAATCCATGAGGACCTAAAGATGCTAAATATTCCAATGGATGGCAAGTTGTAACCCAAAAAATCAATGCCTCATATTTAGTGATGTTATAAGTGCATGGGAAAGATATTCACAAAGCTTTAAGGATTAAGTCTCCTTATGGTGTTACCAAAAGGATTCCCTCTCTTGACCCATGTGTGTTAAAGGATCCATCAAAATAAAGTTTCCATCCTAGTGATTCTTAATTTGTCAATATGGAATCATGAGGGAAGGATGTTGTCAATGGTTTCATGTCTACCACAAGTGTTGTTACTAGTTGATCCATGATAATTTGTCCCTTGATGGCCTTTTAATTCACATACTTGATGTCAAATTCACTTAACAACATAATCCATTTGGCCATTGTTCTTGTTATGGAAGACTATGATAACATGTATTTAAGTGGATTAACATTTGTGATTAGATTATATTGGTTATTTAACATATAATGTCTGAGTTTTTGTGAATCAAAGACCACACACAAGAATGGTTTCTTTATAGGGGTATAATTGAGCTTCTATGAGATGATTGTTTTGCTTAGGTAATATATAGTTTATTCTTTTCCTTCATTGTTGTGTTGAAATAAGAGATCCCCTATAACATATGGCATAATGGATATATAAAAAAGTAATGGCCTTCTCAATATTGGCGATGAGAGTACTAGAGGCTTTAATAAATACTACTTTAAGTTGTCAAACACCTTTTAACATTCCATATTCCAGTCAAAATGAGCTCCTTTATTTAATAGATGATTAAATGGATGACAGATATATGCCAACTGAGAAATGAATCTATGAATGACCTATAGTTTTCCTTGAAGTATCCATAGTTATTTTGTGTTTTTAGGTGGAGGCATTTTAATAATAGCTTTTACTTTAGTAGGATCTACCTCAATGCCTTGTTGGGTTACTATAAACCCCAAAAATTTGCCTAAAATGACCCCGAACACACATTTCTTAGGGTTTAGTCTGGATTTATATTCTCTAAGCCTCTCAAAGATATGTCTAAGGATTGTTAAATGTTCTTCCTTGATCTTGGACTTTCCTAATATGTCATCCACGTAGTCTTCTACAACATCATGCATCATGTCATGGAAAATGACTGTCATGGTCCTCTAGGAGGTTTATTATGCATTTTTCATTCCAAAGGGCATCACTTGATAGTAAAAAGTCCCCCATGGAGTAACTAATGTAGTTCTATGCTAATAATTGAGAGTAATTTTTATTTGATTATACCCAGAAAATCCATCCATGAGGGAGAACATTTTGTACCCTGTTGTGGAGTCCATGATCATGTCAATATTTGGTAAAGGAAAGTTGTCTTTTAGACATGCATTATTTATATCTTGAAAGTTAATACAAGTACATATCCCTCCTTATGGTTTTATTTGTGGGATGATATTGGAGATCCATTTAGAATAATCTATTGGCCGAGTGAATCCTGCTCCTAAGAACTTTTGTAGTTCTTCCTTGTCTAATAATGCCACCTTAGGGTATATCTTTCAAAGATTTTATTTGATTGGCTTTGCATTTGGATGCATTACTAGGTGATGTACCACTAAAGTGGGATCTAAACCATGCATGCTAGAGTAACTCTACATGAATATGTCTATAAATTCTTTAATAAGATTAATAAGAATTTATTGTTCCTAAAGGTGATAATTTCACCCATTTTGATTATTTTATTATTTTATTTAGTTCCAATATTAACTTCTATGACCTCCTTGATTAGGGAAGGTGACTGATATTGAATATATGATGGGGGTGGTGGTATCTCTTCTCATGAAGTAAACTCAGTTAGGAGTTCTGTACGTAGCTCTTGATAAGTCTCTTATTCATTAGGTTTTGGTTGGATTCCTTCTATATCTAGAGAGTGATCAACTTCATCATATTATTCCTCTTCTACTTGGTTTAATGACTCATGTTTCTCTCCAAAATAAGTGGAATCATTTAAATTGATAGTGAATCCCATTTTGTGATTCCTTGATGGCATGAAACTTTAGGCTCCCATTTACAAAATAATAGCCTCATCACTTTGAAACATATCAAAGGTTTGCTATTTCCTATGATCCTAGTCTTTTAGTTTAGGGTAGCTAAGGGAGATATTGATAGTGTAAATGTTAGTGTCAGAGAATAGGTTTTTTGCAACTAGATCTTCATAGAGGTTCTAAATAGAACCTGTCTCAACTTCTTCATCATAAGAAGAGTCTTCAAGAATTGAAGAAGTGTATGTGGTTATAGAATTGAGGTCAATGTCTAGTGGTTTTTACCCTAGGCCAAGTCATCTTAGATGTTATTGAACACCAATAGGTTCCATTCTTCCTTGTTCCTTTCATCCTAGTCCTCAACCCTTATAGTTCATATTTTGGAGCATTTTCTATAGTTAGGGATATTTTTGCTTTTGAAAATCTAGGGCTGCATCTTCATGAATAATCTAAGAATAGTCAGGCTTCTTGAAACATTCTTCTAATAACATCCCTATGATAGTAAAGGCAATTGGCCCAAACTAATAAATAATAGGTTTATATTTTTTCATAGATGGGGACCCATAAATACATGGGGATAGTGGAAAGTCTCCTACACAAATATTTTTATACTCATATTCCCCACACCCCTTGGAGATAATTTTTAGGTGAGTGATTTTTGGTAACTCAATGAGGTGGGTGATAGATTATCAGGGTGTACATATTTCATAGCTTTTGGATTATAAGATGAGATTTGGGTAATTGGAAAATAAAGATCATGATTTGATTTTTCCATTTGATAGTGATGTAAATGTTCAATTTTAACCAGGATGGCGACCTCCATGCCTAAATGTGGGAATTTGAGACATTAATGAAGGGTGGAAAGTACCACTCTCATCTCATGAATCCAAGGGCATACCAAAATCATATTATAAGTGAGATATACATCCACTACATGGATTATTGTTTTGTGGACTACATGCCCCATAGTTATGGTAAAATATATTATTCCAATGTATGGCCTTTCATTATCATCATAAGCCTTTATCATTATTAGAGTACACCCTAGTGAAGATTTTGAATATCCCAACTTCGTAAGAAACTCAATATTGCATAAATTTAGGGTAGATATTTTGCCTATAAGAACCCACAATATTTTATGGTTTGTAATGGATATTTCAATGAATAAGGGATAATTATGGTAAGTTTCTACTGGTGACATGTCTTGGGCACTAAATGTGATCTATTGCAATGGAGATAAATGACCCACCAAGGCTTGAAACTGATTTGTGTCAATATCTGTAGGAAATTTTAATTCATACAAGTCTTGATTTAATATCTCCCAATGTACAAAAGAAGTTTTGAGAAAATCAATAAAGGAAATTTATGTTGGGGTCTTTTGGAGCCGTTGGATAATATCATGTCTTATCGGGAGAATTTGAAGCTTTCGTAGGGATGATTATTTTTTGAGATGAAGAAGCAAGTGGATATTTTGGAGGTGCTCCAAGAAACTTTATTTTGCCACCTCTTTTAGTAACTACATAATCAACATTGGCCCTATTAATTTTAAGGATTGGGGATGGTAGATTTGAGAACTCTTGGGGGCCCTTGATTTTGATGGTGTTAATGTAGTGATATGGGATGGAATGTTAATTTATTTTGTTGGAGATAGATGATTGACCCTGATCCCTTAGTGGTTTATTTTGCTTCTGGTCATGATTTGGTAGGGTCCTAATATATCCCTATTTTTTATTTTTGGATTGACTCATTTGACTTTCACCTTCAACTTATATCTTCCTTTTTTCTATCAAGTCTTGGATGAAATGTCTTAATTGCATGCATTTTTTAGTATCATGCCTTCTAAATTGATGGTAATGAAAAAATCATCTTCACGGTACCAATTAGGGTGTGGCTTATTACCATCTAAGGTTCAAATGTCTAGGAGAGTTATCATATTGGTATCTATTAACATTTTTAGGACCATTTCAATGGGCACACCAAGACTAGTAAGATGGCATTTCCACACTCTAGGCCTTGGTTTTCCTTTTGGTATAATAATGTTAGATATATTCTAAATTTTTGTAGTGGGGGAAGGTTTTTGTACTATTTTTACATGTTTTGAATCAGTAATACCATCCCTAACTACATTTTTTTTCATATTGAAGAATTTCGGATTACCCAAAAAAAAATCTTGATTTTGACTTTGTTTATTCTAAGTATATAACTTGATTGTTCCCATTTTAATAAGTTCCTTTTAAATCTAGATACAATTTTCTATAATCTCTTTAAATTATTTGGCACATTGTAATCTCAAATGTTATTTTAATTATACCTTTAGATTATTAATGAAGATCTTAGCGAACTCCTTTTTGGGGATAGTACATCAGAAGTGACTAGCTAGGCCCCTCCATCATTATAATAATGATGATAGACTAAATCTTGATTTTTACTTTGCTCATTCTAGGTATATAACTTTGTTGTTCCCCTTTTAATAAGTGCCTTTTCAATATGGATACAATTTTCTATAATCTTATTAAATTATTTGGCACATTGTAATCTCAAATTTTATTTTAATTGTACCTTTAGATTATTAATGAAGATCTTAGCCAACTCCTTTTTGGGGATAGTACATCAGAAGTGACTAGTTAGGCTCCTCCATCATTATAATAATGATGCTAGACTCTCTCCATTATTTGTTTTGTGTTATAGAGATCAATTATAGAAGTGTCATATTCTATATTGAAATAGAAATGTCTCATAAATTTTTTTGTTCATTCCTCAAAAGTAGTAACAAATCCCTTAGGTAAATGAATAAACCATTCAAAAATGGGTCCTATAAGACTTTTAAGAAAAATTTGGAGTAGGTAAGCATCATTGTATGTGACCTCATGGCATGCTACATATAACTCTCACACATGGTCATGAGGGTCCCCTCTCCCCTTATATTTATCAAATTTTGGAACTTGAAAATGTGCCAGTAAGGGTATCTATAAAATACTCATGTCTAAATGGGGTGTGAAAAAATTATTCATATCTATATTTCATTGCATGAGTGCGAGGGTATATTTGCTGAAGATTTTCCTTCATCATCTTCCACTCTTGGGCAAAGAAGGTATCCATTAAGGGATTAAAAGTATGATTTTGTCTTAATTTTGGTTTTAACAAGTCAATGGTGATGTTTCTAATTATTCTTCTAGGTGATGAGGTTCTTTGGGTTTAGAATGGATTTGGGATGCAAGGGAGTCAATTTGTTGGCTCATTTAGTCTAGGTGATCCTCCAAGGTGAATCTCCTTCTATCAACCTCAATGTGATTGTTTTTAGGGGCTTGTTATTCTTTTTTTGTCTCTTGTTCATGATCTACAAGCTCATATTTCCCCTCTTCTTGGTTTGTGACATGTGGGCGAGGATGAGTGTTAGGTCTAGATGGTGGTTAAATGAGATGTTACAGGAGGTTTAGGATAAATGTAGGGGTAATTTACCTCCCATTCCAATAACTTTAGATAATATTTGATCATGATTTTTGTATATATATTGGTTAAATTGGGATATAAATTCATCACTATTTAATAAGTCATTATAAAATCTTTCATTACTTTTAAGAGTATGTATTTCACTTTGATTTTCTTTATTATCCATATTATGTTCACCTAATGTCCTTAGGACATCATCTTCTCAATTTGATCCTTGTCCTAACCTTAGGACTTGCGTACAAGTCTTGATTAGAAAGGTGGATAATGTGGGGTGATATTAAGATTATTATATGTTGATTTAATATGATACGAAAAGAAATGTGACTTTGAGCACTAAACTTGTCTTGAGTTTTAGACTAGAATAGTCAAGATGTTTGTAATGGATGAGATAAGATTTGCATTTTGATAT